>OY748289.1:1450155-1788435 GCA_963556515.1 Nudaria mundana | reverse complement strand
TGTTGATTAAAGGCAAGAAAATCTTACGTGCCAGCCGCTATGGCACAGCCAATTAAAGTTCTGGGCGTCCTTGGACATATAAAAATTACATCTATATAATCACGGCTCGTATCCCAGAGTAGATAGAAATTCGGTTTATTTACTTTGTTCCAAAGGGGTAGGCGTACCAGGCATTGCAGACCCGCATTAGTTTTGTTGGTCCCAAGTACCATTACCGGTATCAGTGGTAACATTACCGAGTACTTCATAAAAAAAAACTCTAATCTAAACTTGAATTCCTACAACCACGACCCATGTTACATAGGTACTTAAATTTGTAGCAGTCCGGGTAAAAAAATATAGACTTTGTCATAAGTACCTTATGAATGTTCTTGACGATTACATTTGAGGGTGTGACTGATAGATGTCAGTTTGTCTGTTAAAAGGAAAAATCCTAATCGGTACAAACCGCCCAACTCCAAGCTCATGAATCTACTTCAGACGCACGCGATAGCCGCACAACTTACGAGTTATGAGACGTCTGTGACAAGTGTCACGTGATTTATTTCAGGAGCTGGTTGCAGTTAATTAGTGGTTAGGTTTGAAACATTAGTAACGAAGTGACGGGGAAATTGTTGCTCGTTTTAACTTAAAATCTTATTAGATAATATTGGATAGAAACAGGCGTTACTTGGCGAAAATCCATGACAAAACAATGGTAAGTAAAATGTTTTTAAGAAAAAACCTTTTAAATTTATATAATAGCATTGCAATTAGACTGTCTCAGAGAGAACCTTCTCTCTGAGACAGTCTTGATAATGCCTCGTTTAGAGGCGAAACAATTGTCGACGTTTTGTTGTCCTTTTAATTCTGCGAAAAATTAATGCTATTATATAAATTTAAAAGGTTTTTTCTTAAAAACATTTTACTTACCATTGTCTTATTAGATAACTTGCTGATCACTGCTCCATCCTGCGTGAAATATATGCTTATAACAACCACCCTAATATCCATGGAGGAAGGTGACCTTTAGTTAACCTTACCCAATATACCATCAAACCGGTTAGGGCATTTTCACAAATATACTTAAAAATAACCTCTGAAACTGTAATAGTCATAATTCTACGTACTACCTCTATTTTCCAGATACGCATCTGAACACAGTCACTGATGTTCACACACCGATATTGCAGGAAGTGGGAAGCGATAAATTATTGAGAAGTAAAATAAAACCTTTGACTCTGCTCGTTTGGCTGTCTGCGCTAATGATGTATATCTGTAGAAATTTCAAAAGGTTGTGTTATTTCTATTATTATTTTGTAATAATCTATATGTTCTGAGGTCTTCTAAATGGTATCTGAGTTTGATTTGTATGTTTTAGTATGCTTATTTGTAAAATATACATTCCCATTGCTACCTCGTAATTGGCGTAGCGATTTAGTTTAGTCTTAAAATATGGGAAAAATATGTTTAAATAACAAACAATCCCCTACAATAACAGAAACTAAACCACGAAAGTCTGTCCAACCATCTGTCTATTACTTTCTGAAGAACAAAAACATTGCTAGGTCATTAGTGAGTTTTTCCAAGCACCGTTTGCAACGACAATGATGAATTGGCTAGTTTCCACTAAGCTGAACTTGGATTCTTTTTATTTGAGTTCTATGTTTGTTGGTTGCGATAACGTCAGACTGGTGAGAAGTTACGAACAACTTACAGAATATTCCTAATCTGGTGTTGAATTATTGAATACTTTGAATTATTTATTCACGCTTTGTTTTGCATGTGGACAGTGGTAACAATAGTTATTTCAATAAGGTACCCTTTTACAGGGTTTATAAAACCCTGTGACGGTTGTAGATTAACCTTATTTCTGGTCTAATAAAGTCTAAATGAAACATTTATTGGATGTTTCTGAAATAATAATGGATATGGAATTACTGGGACAACATGTAACTTTGATCATCCCAAATATCCTCTTTAATCCTGTTTAATGTTGAAACGTTGGATTACAAAGCGTGTAATGTACATGTTTATGTATAGTCATAATTAGAAAGTAGAGCAACATTCACGTCACGTACTTATGTTTAGTCCACTGGATCAAATCGTCCAATAGATAACTTTAGAGCACACATAGATAGGTATATCTTAGGTTGAAACTAACATAGTTAAACCTACACCATCCATATATAACTTAGCGCAAGCTCGATTGGTGTAATATGAAACAGCGCTAACTCAAGCAAACCCAACTTCATGGACGACGGTTATTACGTTGCATGTGTATTACATTCTATGCACATCTTGTTAAATTACCCGAGGGATTAAACTATTAGTTAACAACGTTATTCAAACCTTTTCCTTTACCCCACTATAGGGAAGTTTAATTCTTCACTAATCTATAAAGGTGAGTTAATCAATGTTTTCGAATTACTTCAGTGTGATGGTATTGTGAACTACTGTATAGGATAGAATTTATTTACAATAAGAATTACAATATACAAAATAAACATAATTATGGACTAAAAATATTAACATTACAAAATATCGTTTAAAAAATCCTTCGCGTCATTGCCGACTGGGAAGGTTCCCAGAATGCTGGCTATGTTGCCACGTTGGATGGCGATACTTAGTCTTTGGGCCAGAAAATAGCCAGCCTTCTGGTCCTGAGAAGCATCGATTAGGCATTTAGCAATGTCTCTATAAAGGCGGCGAGCATTCGGACCCCATGACCCCAGTGCCTCAACCCCAAACGGCTCAAATATGTAATCACCTGCTAAGTTAGCATATTTACGCCGTTTAAGGCCTTCAGCCGATGCAGCAGCAGCGCCGGCACATCCGGATGTGCTTGGAAGGTGTGAAGGTGCTAAGGTGTCAACGCATGTAGCGTCCCACACCAAAGGCCTTCTCATCTTCCACGGTAGCAACGACATACCGTCCGGTCTCTTTCCATCGCTTCGTGCTAAACCATTTGGTTCACGTACGGCCGGACGACCTGCGGTGGAAAGAGCCCTACGAATTATGTCGTTTAGAATAGCGTGCCTAGGTATACGACCTGCGCTTCTGCTACAAGAAAGGCCATGGTGTCCCAGATTATCGACGGCTACTCCACAGGTGCAATGATGCGGGGATACACAAGGTGTGCCCAGCCGAAGGCAAGTGGCAATGCGGAAGGTTGTATCGTCCAACATTGTATCGATGTTGGGCGATGGGAGCGCTTGAATCCATAACCCTGACTCCCATTCTCCAACAGCTAGTAGGCGTGCACGCTCTGAAATATTGACAGAAGTGTCAATTAGTGTATTAATTCTCAATTTACAGAGCGGTGAAACCCACAGTCGCTGTGAGCCTAGGCGTGAGGGCAGGTCAGTGTCGGGGCAAGACATCCTCCAAGCATTTATGGCATCGGTCTTGTATCGCACCTCGGAATCAATCAGTGTATTTGACAAAATTTTCCTGACTAATTCTTCGGTGCTATGGACCTACGACAGAAATGCTGGCAGACTGACATCTGTGACTCTACGAATACCTAGCCCGCCCAAGCGAACTGGAAGAGACGCTTGGACCCAGGCCCGGTCATTAATATTTACATTTAAAATTTTACACAAAGAATTTTGTATTAAGTTGTCTAGTCTGCCCAAAATTTCTAAATTTTTCCAAAATTGTCCTGAACGGAGGGCATGTGTAAATTTGGGTACGAAAAGACAAAAACGAAGAATAGTGAAAGCTGAATGAATATTGATATTACATAGACTATCAATAACCTGATCAAAATTTTGAATTTTTTCCTCGATAAAAGTGGAAAAGCCATCTTCTAAAATCGGTTGAATTTGGAGATTGTTGTTAATTTATCTGTGTTTTCAGATATAAAAATCTTACATTTATTCGGGTTCAGTTCTAAGCCAATTGACTGAAACTCGTTCTTTATTAGGGCTAAATCTTGTAAAACTGTATAGATCTACTACTCTGAACTACTTATATAATAAATATTAAGTTAGAAAGTCATGTTTCTTTAAATAGATGATCCATAACATAACATAACATAGCATCACGCCTTTTTCCCCGAAGGGGTAGGCAGAGGTGTGCAAACACACCCACATCTCGCCAGCTATGTTAGGTCTCATGTAATAGGGGGCGAGCCTATTGCAATTTACCGGGCACAAGTTCCAGACTCTGGGATAATTATCTGGGTAAAATTCTAAAGAGAATTATACATTATCCACCAGACCCGGGAATCGAACCCGAGACCTCGAGCGTGGCAGTCCGTATATAGTACCATTGTGCCATCGAGGTAGAATAGATGATCCAAATTAGAATAAAGCCACAATACAACCTTTCAAAGCAATGAATGAGAATAGACCAATTATTTGTCTACTAAGTTTTTTTTTTTTTTTTTTTTTTTTTTTTTTTATATTTGGTTCGCCAAATTGACGCCGCCCGCCTGGTGGTAAGTCGTGACGACGTCTAGCGATTGTGGGCCACTCTCACAGCACACATTACTATTGAGAGTGGCCCTCAACTTGACGACCTACTGATGTGCCTCTTCACGCTCCGCTTAAAGAACCCAGGATTATATGTGGGAGGAAACACGTGCACAGGCAGGGCGTTCCAGGCCACTATCGTTCGGCAGAGAAACGAACGTTTAAAACGTTCGGTTCTCGCGAACATGCTATCCACTGTGTGGGGGTGGCATCTCTGCCCGGCACGAGTCGTTCGGGATCGGAAGGAAGAGGGTGGGATCAGATTGAAGAGCTCTTCAGAACACTCGCCGTGGTAAATACGGTAGAATGCGGCCAAGGAAGCTATTGTTCGGCGCTGAGCTAGCGGCTCAAGGCTTCCCGTTACCTCCGGACAACCAATAATACGGATAGCCCGTCGCTGCATAGCGTCGAGAGCGTCCAGCAGATACTTCGCGGAGCCGTCCCAGAGGTGAGAGCAGTATTCGACGCAGGGTCTAATCTGCGTCTTGTACAGCAGACACCTCTGGTCCGGTGTAAAGAATCTCTTTACCTTATTCAGTATTCCTAGTTTCCGCGAAGCTAGCCCTATACATTTTTCGATGTAGTTTTTATTATTGAGCTCTCGACGAACGTCTATGCCAAGGATATCAAGGTTGTCCTTCATTGGTAATAATGCATTCTGAAGAGAGGGTAGGGGAAGGAAAGGGGATTTCTTCGCAGTAAATGCACACGCCTGTGTTTTGCGGGCATTGAACTCGACCAGGTTCTCGGTACCCCATTGAGAGATACTGTCGAGGTTACGGTCGAGATCAGCCACGAGTCGTCGTCTCTCCTCCTCAATCTCAGATCGCCCCGCCGTCGGACGAACCGAGTAACTCCCGTGCAGTGTGCTGTCATCTGCATAGCAATGAATGTTCCCGAGGGATAGCATATCATTGATATGCAGAAGAAAGAGAGTTGGTGATAGTACGGACCCCTGCGGTACCCCGGCATTCACTTGCAAGAAGCGAGAAGCCTGGCCATCGCAGAGGACCCGCACTCGGCGCTCGTTTAAAAAGCTGGCAATCCAGCTGCACAGTTGAGGAGGTAGACCATATGCCGGAAGCTTGGAAAGGAGCGAAGCATGCCAGACCCTATCGAAGGCTTTGGCGATGTCCAGGCTAATAGCCAAGGACTCGCCGTGCCTTTCCATAGCCCCACCCCAGACATGCGTTACGAATGCCAGAAGATCACCCGTTGATCGCTTTGGCCTGAAGCCGTATTGTCGATCATTGATTAGCGAGTGAATTCATGAACTGCTTATTTATAAGGAGCTCAAGCACCTTGCAAATAACTGAGGTGACAGCTATGGGTCGATAGTTGCCTGGATCGGACCGATCCCCTTTCTTAGGGATCGGTTGTACGTTCGCCTCCTTCCAGACCTCCGGCACGAGCCCTGAAGAGTATGACAGGCGGTATAGACGCGTTAATACTGGAGACAACTCAGCTGCACATTTTCGTAGCACCACCGCCGGAATGCCGTCAGGGCCACTGGCTTTCCGCGTGTCGAGTGACCGCAGCACTGCCCGTACATCACATTGCCTGATAACAATATCAGGCATTGTGTGGCCACAGTTGGCGATGGCGGGGGGCTGCAGGCCACGGTCGTCGACCCGGGAATTAGCCGCAAAGAGGTCTGCGAGCATATCCGCTTTCTCTTGGGCTTTGTGAGCCAGTGTTCCATCTGGGTAACGCAGCGGTGGCAGCGAGGGTTGACAAAAGTTAGATTGCACGGCTTTGGCCAGTTGCCAGAATCCACGGCTGCCCGTGGGATGGGAAGTGAGCTCCTGACCAAGCCGCGCGACGCGCTGGGCATCCGCTCTCTTAAAGGCCCTCTTACTCGACTTTGTGGCCCGGTTGTACGCTGCTTTGAGGTGGCCCACGTTTGGGTCGCGCACAGCCCGGGCCCTGATCCAGGCGCGATATGCCGACTGTTTTTGTCGAACAGCTTTGGCACAATCTCGCCCGAACCAGGGACGGGCTCTGCGGATACTGGCGACATCAGTGAAAGGGATGTAATAATCCATCCCTAAACTGATCTCGCCAGCAATAGCAGAAGCACTATCCGAAGGAGCCTTTCCTACAAAGCAGCGCTGGCTCCAGGGGACGGACGCAAAATAATCGCGTAGACCGTCCCAATCCGCTGACGAGTAGTGCCATAGTCGTCGTGACGTTTGCACAGGACGTGCAGGAGGTGACACCTTCATGCCAGCGTGAACAACACAGTGGTCGGAACTACCCAGTGGGGCTCCTACCGAAACACTGTACTGGGCTGGGCGACTCGTCAGCAGTAGATCCAGCAGAGCGGGCGCGTGATCTGACCTGTCTGGTATCCGGGTGATCCCGCATACCATCTGGGTCAGACCGTGGGAGAGAGCGAACGCATGGGCGGCTCTACCCGCATGATCAGTCTTGAGGGACCCCAGCCATTCAATGTGATGGCCATTGAAGTCCCCCAGAAACACTAGGTCAGCGTTCGGGAACCGCACCTGCGCTTCATCAGCCGTCTCGCTGAGGTACTGGAAGAGCTTTGTTGTCTCAGAATCCCCTGTGTGGGATCGGTAGACGCACACGTAGATCTGGCTCATAGAGCCATGGTCTACGTGCAGCCAAAGGACGGAATTGGAGGGGTTCTCTAGGCAGCGCAACCGGCGGCAGCAAACATCCGCCCTAACGAACACGCACACCCCGGCTTTGTCTCGAAATTGTTCCTCGATGACATAGCCGGGGTAACACAGGTAAGACGTGTCGTCAGGGCGGCGTATTTGTGTCTCCGTGAGGAACATCACAGCGGGCCGTGCCATCTCAAGGTGGTGGTGGACGGTATCGAGGTTCGCATGGAGTCCACGGACGTTAGTGAACTCCACCTCGAAATGTGAAGTTGTGGGGTTTCCTAGGGCCGCTGTGTAACGTTTATTTCTTTTTTGTTGCACTGCCATTGTAGATTTTGAAGAAGAAGCGTGAAGACAGGGCGACATTTGGTGCAGCAGTAAGTGACAAAGCGTAGGGGCTAGCTTTGTCTAGAACCGTGTGGTTAGGTCGGAGCCGACCCGCCGGACGGAAGGGCTCCCAAACCCCCCTGATGCAAGGCCGCCGCTACCCCACACCGGTTACCACCCGGAGCGGCGATCCCACATCAGGATTATGCGCAACATGTGGGGCAGCCTCCTGGGGTGGTTGGCCCCAGGCGGGCCCCATGACTGTGTTGCGGGCGGCCGCGGCAACGCCGTTGCTAAGGGTCTCCCTGGCCGGCGAATCGACCCACACCACCCACACTAGACTCCGTTTCGCCCCCACTGGTCCCATGCCTGCTGCACCATACATCGCCCCGGGCCCGGCGGTGCAGCTGCTGAACCCCTAACGCAACCCAGACTGGGCTGGGTTACTTGGGGGGCTTTAGCACAGCTGCACGGTGGTACCCCCCCGGACCAACACTGTTGTACCACCTGGTACCCACGTAGGGGCCGAAGCCACTCCATAGGTACCGTAAATTAACGAGCCTCGTCCGTTTATCAGCAGGTGCGCCACTAGCAGGTGAGGTCGCTGGGGCCCTATAGATGTTGGTAGAGCCCCTTTGCACCCAACAAGTTTTATTTAGTTACCAATTCCAGACTAGAATAAGCTTCTTTGCACAATCCAGTTAACTCAATTAATGGTTCTACAGCAAACATCGAAAATCAATTAAAACCTCGTGCAACACCGGCACAGTCAGTTCAAATGTGACGTTCCGATATTTACTCAGTGTTATTATTTCTGTTTATTTATTGTAAGTTTCGGAGGGTTGTGTACATTGTTTCTTAGTAATTATTAATACAGTTTACTTAAGAGCAAATGTTAACTTCGTTAAGATTTAGTGAAGGCGTTTATTTCGTTGAGAATGTAGTTAATGGTGTCTTGTTATTACGAGAGTTTGGGAATTTGTTAATTTAAGAATAGGTATTACAAGTATATAATTTCGAAGAGACGCATTGAGACACGTCAACATAATAAAATTGATACGTTTTTAATTTACCATTGATTCTAAACACATATTGGTTGTACAGATATTATGATTAACTTTTTTTTTATGCACTAAACCTATCTAGTGACTGTTTGTTTTACAAATCCAGCTTAAAAATCTGGTCAAGATCGGAGATCAGGAGACAACTAGGCTATTTGACCATCTGAGTGAGGCCGCCGATGTGGCTCAACAGAGGTATCCGACCGCACAAATTGTTTTTCTGGGGGACTTTAATGCCCACCACGAGCAGTGGCTGTTCCCTTACCAGAAAACAGACCATGCTGGTAGAGAGGCCTACAAGTTTGCCTTGTCTATGCAACTTTCCCAGCTGGTTGACCAAGCAACTTGAATACCTGACATTGAGAACCACACGGCCAATTGTCTGGACCTTCTGCTGACGACTAAACCAGACCGATATCAAGTGTCAGTTTCAGCCCCCCTTGGCAGTTCTGACCACTGTCTGGTTAAGTCCATACTTTTGTGTCCCCCACCTGACGCCAGCCCTAGAGGCACTAGGCGGGTGTGGCGATACAAGTCAGCAGATTGGGATGAGATGCGTCATTTCCTTGCATCTTACCCATAGCTGTCAGTCTGCTTTTCTTCTGGCGATCCGTCGAGCTGCGCGTCTGCTGTTGCCGGGGTTATCGGTCGGGCGATGGAATACTTTATTCCGTTTTCTGACCGGCCATCTAGCATCAGAGCTCAGCCCTGGTTTGGTTCTGACTGTTTGAAAGCTGAGGCAGACAAACAGTCAGCTTATGAAGCTTGGGTTGATGCCAGAAATCGCAAATCTCCGGACACGCATAAAAAGAAAAAAGCCTTTAACAAGGTAGCCAAGTCCTGCAAAAGGGTCCTGATGAAGGCGCGCTTCAATCACGTTGGCCGCGTGGGGGCCAGACTCTCGTCTTACCCATCTGGGAGTAAGGAGCTCTGGTCTCTAGCCAAATGTGTTGAGGCGAACTTTTGTCGATCCTCACTCCCTCCTTTGCAGAAACCTGATGGAACACTGGCACACACAGCTGTGGAAAAGGCTAATCTGTTTGCCTCTCTGTTTGCTGAAAATTCACGGCTAGATGCTGGTACTAAAACACCACCTCAGCTACCTCCTAGTGATTGCAAAATGCCAGAAATCCGCATTCATCAAAAGGAGGTTCTCAAAATACTACGCACTCTAAATGTGAATAAAGCCAGTGGTCCTGACGGTATTCCAGCCATTGTTCTGAGGAACTGCACAGCCGAGTTGTCTCCTGTCTTGACACGACTGTTCCGTATGTCTTTTCGGGCTGGTAAAGTTCCGAAAGCTTGGAAGGTAGCTAACGTACAGCCAGTACCGAAAAAAGGGTAGTCGTGCAGACCCTGTCAACTACCGCCCAATTGCAATCAACTCCATTCTCTGCAAGGTGATGGAGCGTGTAATAAACAAACGTTTACTGGCATACCTCGAATATAATGACCTCCTAAGTGATCGGCAATACGGGTTTCGCCAACGCCGCTCTACTGGAGATCTTCTAGTGTATGCCACGCACATCTGGGGTGAGGCTCTTGGAAGATATGGTGAGGCACTTGCTGTGTCACTTGACACTTCAAAGGCTTTCGACAGGGTCTGGCACGAAGCCCTTATAACCAAGCTTCCTGCTTACGGAGTTCCGGCTAATCTTTGTGCTTGGATTTCAGATTTCCTGAGGGAACGATCTATTAGCAATTAACGCTGGGGTACCTCAGGGATCTGTTCTCTCGGCAACGTTATTCCTGCTCCATATAAACGACCTGCTCAGACCCGGTATGTTTGGGTATGCGGACGATAGCACGGTTGCAGAGAGATATTTCTCCAGCGCAAAGGCCAAAAAACCGGAAATCGACGATCGTAGAGTGGCAATGGTTGAACGCACTAACTTAACCCTTCAGGCAGTGTCTGACTGGGGCGATGCTAACCTTGTCACATTCAACACTACGAAAACCCAGGCGTGTCTTTTCTCCGCTAAAAAGAGCCCGTTCACCAAGGCTCCTACTTTCCGGGATGTCCCTGTACCTGTGACTCAGCATCTTGAGCTCCTTGGTGTGGACTTATCATCCAACCTGAACTTTGGAAGCTACATAGAATCCAAGGCTAAATCAGCTTCGAAAAAACTAGGCATCCTCTCTAAGGTGCGTAAATATTTTACTTCGAGTCAACTACTTAGTCTTTACTCAGCACAGGTACGCTCCTGCATGGAGTACTGCTCGCACCTTTGGGATGGATCCGCCCGCTACCAGCTTGAGGCCCTGGAAGCTATTGACAGACGCGCCAGAAAACTTATAAGTGATGAGGCGCTCACAGGCAACCGACTTCAGAGCCTCGACCATCGCCGTCTGGTTGCGAGTCTGTGTGTCTTCTACAGGTTACATTTCGGAGAGTGTGCGCAGGAATTGCATGAATTAATTCCACCGGCACCATTCCATCATCGGACATCAAGGCGTGGTCTGAGATTCCATCCGTATGTGGTCGATATTCCACCTCTTCGTACCTCTCGATTCGCTTCTTTAAGGAATGGAATTCCCTTCCAGCGTCATTGTTCCCCGATACATATAATCTTGGGATTAGATGTAAGGCAAGAGTAAATAGGCATTATTTGAGTTTGCGTGCTTCATTTTAGACCGCATCGTTACTTAACATTCAGGTAAGATTGTGGTCAAACGCACTCAAATTTAGTCATGAAAAAATAAAAAAAAGATAAGCTCAATTTTTTTTTTGTTGTTCCCCGAACAGGCAGACAGACCCGGCGATCAGAGTAGTAGTGATGAGAGGAACTGTTGGAGCGTTACGAGTTTTTGTGTTTCCCGTTCCACGTGAAAGTTTCCATGAGTTTTGATAGCAACATTAACAAAGTTAAATTAAGCCATGATAATTTATATCAAATGTTGCCTGAAAATTTTAATTGCTATAGTTTTGGGATACAGCGACCACCATTAGAAGTAAATGATTAAAGTTGCACTCAGACCCAGAGGTAAAAGTTGATGAGTGTAATTGCCTGGATAAATAATAATATGTATTTTATTTAAGCTTTAGATCCTAAATGTAACTATTTGAGTTTTATATTTATATCTGTTTATATACAACAATCTTCTATATATAAAAATGAATCCCTATTTCCCTTGGTCACGACATCACGCGTGAACGGCTGGACCGATTTCGCTTATTCTTTTTTTGTTGTGTTCGTAATTATCAGGAGAAGGATCTTGTGGATGAAAAAAAAGTTATGCGGAACATTAGAAAAATGAATGCGGTACGAAGTTCGCCGGGACAGCTTGTAATTCAATAAAATGCAATCAAGTGAATTCATGAATTCAGTAATTATGCACTTACAAAAAATCACGCCTCTTTCTCATAAGAGTAGCCCGAGACCACGAACTTTTAATGGTTCTAACTTTAGCATTCGGCTTTTTCAAGTCTTTTTTTGACATGGTTACTGGTTATGAGTAGCTTAAGCCGTTACTGGCCTTCCTTCAAGACATCTGAGATTTGGTGGCAAATTATGTCCTACTTGAACGAATTTTAATAAACTACCCATTCATACTCGCTTCATGTTGTTGTATCTGTTAGTCAATCTCCTTTTGTTAGTTCCGTACCCAAGGGTTAAAAAGGGAACCCTATTAATGAGACTTCGCTGGCCGTTCGTCCGTCTGTCTGTCTCATGAACCGTGATAGTTAGAAAATTGTTTTTTTTTCATAGATGATGTATTTCTGTTGCCGCTATAACAACAAACACAAAAAAATAGAATTAAACCAATATTTAGGGGGGCTCCCATACAACAAACGTAATTTGTTTTGCCATTTTTATACATATTGGTACGGAACCCTTTGTGCGCGAGTCTAACTCGAACTTGGACAGTTTTATCTATATTGTTCTAAACTATCTTCATTTATTTTTTCATCTTAGTACTTACACAATTCTCTTCAATAGTATTAAAGTTTTATTGTACTTTTAAAGACACCCAGTGGAGAGGATCCATCAAAATATTTCGCTGTCCTTAAATCTATAAATCCGCTTTACAAGACAAATAGATGTTAACAAATTCAACGTGAAGTTTCTGAATAGTTCTAATGTCCCCTTGAAACCATTCATTGGCTGTCAAAGGATCGGTCTTTGAAAAAGATTGATTGTACTTTGTGTCACTCCCAAACTTGGGCCCGACAAACGTTTGTCTTGACAATTTGTTGAGTTTCTGTTATCTGTACAGATGGTTTAATCGTCTGGTTGATAAGCGGGTTTATACTTAGGTATATACTAATACTTTTGAAGAGAAGTTTCTAAGATCAATGTAGAAATTATATTAAGTGGTATGTAACATTTGGTCCTAATCGTTGGAATTTTGGTTTGAATTTACAAAGTGGGTAAGGATGTTCTATTGTACTCGGTAACTTCAATAGGCTTGCCTACCATTTAGTGGGACCAACATAATTACTGGCAATATGTAGATATGTAATGCGCCTCTTCGCCCTTCGGGGATATAGGCGAGTTTTTATATTTTGCTTACTGTTACGGTCAGATGAACCATAATTATAAATCCTGTTACTTCCGAATTAATGTACAGTTTACATACACAATAATTATAGTTAATCATCGTTATTGTGTTGAAAAATGTTATAATATTATAACAGGATAGACATATTAAAAATTTTGCCGTATATTTGGACAGTCTCACACGACGTCATCTAGCCCAAATAAAGCTAATATAAGCTTGTGCTATGGGATCTAGACGACTGATAAACATACTTATATATTTCTAAATACATACATATTATACGTAGAAAATACCTAAACTCCGAAACAAACACTGCGCCACCTATATATTTCGCCAGTTCAAAGTGGAATCAGCTATTCGATCACTACTGTCTTGCCAAAAACGTATTACATTACAGTTTTGCTGTGATTGCGTTATTCACTTACTGATTGTATAGAACTCTCAATCAAAACAAATTCCAAACAGGATAAAATATCAGTTAACTATCCACCGTTTTGTTTGTACACGTTATCGTGTGTCAGATGCAGAACAATATTGATTTGTACCGCTGCAGTACTGAAATTCAATTATCTTTTTTTATTAATGGCATTTTATTCGTATATTTACAAATATGACAATATGTATACGTTATGCTCTTGCAAGCTTAAACGAGTGCTTTCTCAGCCGAATTACAAAATTAAAGAATTAAGCTGAATAAATAAACGAGAAATCCCATATAAATGAGGAAATGGGTACCCACCGATACACCAGTGCTGATGCAGTCATATAGTTGACAAATCATTGCAAAAATATATATTTTTATTTTAACTGGAGTGCTAAAGAACTCTACTAATAAAACAGGGGCTCAAGTTATTGCACACATACTTGTTGCCACACGAATTAGGATCGATAAAACCCCGAAACTCGTCATGTGGAGTCAACAAAATGAATGTCGTAATGAGAGCGTGAAATAATCTTCCGTTAATCTTCTTCTTGGCCACAAAAACGTTGTGTGAATCTCGTACCGTGACGCGAGATATCCAGAAGCGGTCAGGGTCATTAGGACTACATTTCGAAGCCGATGACCACGGCAGTGTAACTGGGTTGAAACGTAAGACAATAAAAGGTTTACTTTAGCTGAAAATACTTCTTTTTTCTTGTAAAATATAAACAAATACACCACCATGTAATTACAGCTCGTTTGTTCAGGCCCAACATTCTAACGCGCTTCAACCCCGGATGTGATTATTAGTTCTATTTTGTTTACAACTACTGAAACAGCGAGCAAGCTAAAACCATGGATGGTAATTTGACAGAATGCATCTTTGTGCAATTGATACATGGGGCACACTAAAAGTTTTGCACTTCTAGCTAATCGGAACTATTTGAATTTCGAATGTTATATTTTTTAAACGTTGCAACCTTCTTAGTAATAAAAAAAAACAATTGGCGGGAAATCATTTGTCAATTGTTTTTTATCACACATCAAAGTTCTACGTATGCAACGAAAATGGAATTAAGTAGAAAAGATTTTAGAGCGATGATTTTTTATGATTTTAAAAGTTCTCTCTCTCCGCAAAACTGTGCCGCTCGTCTTCAAAATGCTTTTGGGAGAGAAGCACCTTGTTTGAGCACCGTGAGGCGATGGTTTGCTGAATTTGAGAGAGGTCGAGTTTCTTTACATGACGAATTTCGTGAAGGGCGGCCTTCAACTACCGTCAACGAAAATAATGTGGCTACTGTTAAGTAGTTTTTTTGAAGAAAACCCGCGGATTACCTATGAGACAATTCGAGGACTATTGGGGATTGGTATGAGTCAAATCCATAAAGTTTTACACGAAGAATTGAAAGTTCGGAAACTTTGTTGTCGTTGGATCCCTCATGAACTGACAGCGGAGCAGAAGCGGGCTCGTGTGGAACGGTGCTCACAGATGCTACTGAAGTACGACCACGGACATTCTAATGCTGTTTATGACATTGTCACAGGAGACGAAACGTGGATTTATTGTTTGGAACCCGAAAAAAACAGTAATCTTGTGAATGGTGTTTGAAAATGAGAACAAGCCAACAAAAGTGAGGTAGGCGAGAAACGTTGGTAAAAAAATGATCGCGGTTTTTTTTCTCAGCTACGGGTCCCATCTGTACAATTCCACTTGAAGATCAAAAGAGTGTTAATGCCGAGTGGTATTCTACCATTCGTTTACCCAGGGTGTTAGAGAAAATTCGCGAAAGACGACCCAAAAGCCGCGTTCTCCTACATCATGACTACGCTTCTTCACACACGGCCAACAAAACAAAGTCATTTTTAGCTTCCGAAAAAGTACAACTCGTCACCCATCCTGCGCATAGCCCTGACCTAGCACCCTGTGATTTCTGTATTTTGCCCAAAATCAAAGATTTGATGAGAGGTTTCACTTTTACCAACTCCGAAGAGGCAGTGATAGCGTTCAATCAGCACGTAGAAAACTTGCCTTCATATCTGTGGTCCACCTGTTTTAAAAAAATGGTTCGATCGCATGAAAGATGTTTAAAATGTAAAGGAGAGTTTTTTGAAAAGCAATAAACATAATATTTTGGTTTTAACATGTTGTTTTTTTAAGTTATGCAAAACTTATAGTGTGACCTACGTATTAAGATAATCTGACAATCTGATCATTTGACTGCCTCGGTGGCTCAGTGGTATGAGTATGCGACTGCCGACCCTGAGGTCCCAGGTTCGATTCCGGGTCGATTCAAATTATTTGTGTGATCCACAAATGTTTGTTTCGGAGTTTGGGTATTTTCTATGTATAATATGTATGTATTTAGAAATATATAAGTATGTTTATCAGTCGTCTAGATCCCATAACACAAGCTTATATTAGCTTAATTTGGGCTAGATGACGTTGTGTGAGAATGTCCAAAAATATTTATTTATTATTTATTTATCTTGAAATATATTAGTCTCTTCTACCGCCTTTATAATTGAATATTATATGTTTTTTTTAAGTATTAAAACAGTCATTTGTCTCCATAACCGACTTGTTTATATAGGGATAACGAGATTGCACTGCAATTAAAAATCGTGAAAAGTCGCATTTTTAAGGTTGTTTATGCTACAAAACATATTATACCTACTTGAATTATAACTTCAACACTGCATTGTCGTCATCATGATCCTGAGTAGACCATGATGACATCAATGCTTAGACATAAATGAGTAGTTTACTAGAAATTGTCTCTAGAAATCTGGTCAGATGTTATTTTTATTTCGATTTCAAGTTAATATTATTATATTATTATATTATTGTGTTAATATTATTTATATAAACGTACAGAAGAGAAATAAAAGTATTGTCCCGAGTCACAGGTCGCTGCTTGTTGTTACCTAAACCTTTATGTTAAAGTTGAAACTAACAATTTTCTGCATGAACCGCCGCGCCGACTACAGCTCAATAAATATCTACATTTAGTGACCCTTAAATGTGCAAAGCCGGGATAACACGCTAGGTTTCTTTATTGTTAGTTGCTGTTGAGTTGAATTAACTCGTAAGACTGAGTACTCGGTTGAATTGTAAAACATTTACTAATGGAATTTTTACAGTATTACATACCTACTAAACCTAAAAAAATACTAAACTGGGACCTCAACTACATGATGGAGAATTGTCTGTTTGAAATAATAGCC
The DNA here is from genome assembly GCA_963556515.1 of Nudaria mundana. Taxonomy (NCBI): domain Eukaryota; kingdom Metazoa; phylum Arthropoda; class Insecta; order Lepidoptera; family Erebidae; genus Nudaria; species Nudaria mundana. The sequence continues at coordinate 1,771,811 of OY748289.1, read as the reverse complement.
AGCACTTGGGTACCCTTCTGAATACAACTGTATACAAATTTACTTTATGTTTTGACAGTAGGTATGCAATCAGAAACTTCTTACGCAGTTTATCATTACTACAACCTCAGAAAATACCAATGAAGTCAGGAACAAAAACTTTGACAATATTCAGTAAACTTTTGCCAAGCAACAACGTTTGCGATGACATTGATGAATTAACTAGTTTCCACTTAGCTGGACGTTATATTGAAAACTTGCTTGCTTATTTATGTATTGAAGTTTGAAGAAACTTACTGAATCAGGAATTAAAGTGGTTGAGTTAACCACCACTTAATTATTCAAGGGCTTGATTTATAGACGACATTGCTTGTCAGTAAAATGGAAAATATAGGTATGATTATGTCTGGTAGAGTTTAGTTTTGATTCAAAATCTTATATCGCTCGTCTCGCGCCAGACAAAAGAACTCATCAGAGATGGACTTGAGATAAAACTTTCTAATGAAATCATTCACCACTGTGTTACCGCCGCTACCTATATAACGGCACTGTTATCCTTGTAAACCAAAGCATAGTCTATAGTAAGTAACGCCTAAATTTCAAACATGTTTACAAACGAACGAAATAATTAATTTCATGTCTTGAAAAAGTAATTAAAAATTACGCTGTATTATTAAAATAAATCAAAATGTTTTGTGACAACTTATTAATAAACTTAACAGGAAATAAGATAGTATCATAATAAAATTAACAAGAAAATTGTAAACAAAAAAGCTTCCGTATTTAAGAAATTGAACTCATAAAACTTATTAGATGTTATATCACGCAACCAACGAACTAGAAATACAAAAATATACCTACATTTTGTTTCTCAAGGAGTGATTTTACTTTTGTTCGTAGGTAAATAAAACCCTTATTTATTTCTTCTAATAGGCTAAAATTGGACTAGTGCGTGGTAAGAAAGCATAATTTTTGTTTTAGTTAACGCAAAAGGAAAATATAAACATCGGTAAGGTAGCCATGTTTCTTTAAGCTGTACATTGGTATCTATTGTTTTATTTTTATATTTATTTATTATTTTAATAATTATTAAATTAGAAACTGACACACATCACGCCACCCAAACTTTGCCAGTTGGCCAAGCCTTCTGCCGCTAACGGGCAATATAAAGAAACCATAACCACCTGTAATTCGATCCAAAATTCAAACACACAGGACAGCTGATGTAACATAGGTATCACTAAATCGGAATCTCAGCAGTCCAAAATTATAAAATTGTTAACATAATTTAATGTTTGTTTGTTCTTCAAGTAGAACAGTAGAAGAAGAGGTAGATCATGTGAGAAAAGAACCTGGTACAGATCGAGAGGCCTAAGCTGAGCTTCGAATTTGTGTGAGTGATCACGAAGTGTAGAGTAAAAAAGCTGTGTGTACAACACACAGCTTTGTGTAAAACATGTCACATTATACATGCACGTACGTGCACTCACACAGATCTAGGTCTGTGCACGCACACAGACACGCAAAGCTCACCTTACGCATCTCGAACTGTACTAAAACCTCCCGGGCACTCTTATTCAATCGCCAGTAATCACAATTATTACATCAATCATGCAAGTCTGATTACATTCCAAGGGTATTCACAATCTTGCGGTGGCATATTTTATATTAGTGTTTAAATCCGTCTGTGCCAGCCAATGGACCAATCTTATAATTGAGTCTTGTTTGTTTTTTATCGATTCACTTGCAATGAAATTTTAAATTACTTACTATCAAGTAGAAAGGTCAATAAAGAGCTTAATCTTGAAATTGGCCAGAGGCGAGTTGTTTGACGTAGTTGAGTAACATCTGTTGGTTTTAAGATCTTAGTTAAGTCAACGTTTGCCAACCTTTGGTTTGTATGACTACACGTAGCGGTATTAAGGCAAGCGACGAACGTAATCTAGTAAGAAATGAGAAATTTTGTTTACCATTGTTAAATTCTTACGTTTTAATACAAAACCAGCTGATGCTCTCGGCTCCGCCTGCGTGGATTAATTTTCTCTTTCACACGGAAACACATAACACATTTGATTCTTATTTATTCAACTACTAGCTTTAGAATAATTAAATAAACCACAATATTTACACAGATTCGTGGAAAAATATTTTAAGCAAAAATTACTAACTGAACGCTGGCACCGTGGTTTTTATAGTTACAGTATTGTTTTTTTTTTTATTTTTAAAATATACCTATTATACATACATATAAACACTAGTGGTTCTGTGAACCGTAGACTTCGTGAGCGGCTTTGTTTATTCTTAAATTGTATTTATTTGCATGACTTTTGATTTTATTTATATGGGTTGCTATGGTTACGGATTGCATTCTTGACAGACTGTAGACTTCGGGAGCTTTGTTTAGAACATTTATATTTCAATTTTCTTTATTACTCTTTCATTTTTCATCCAATCCAAAAAATATGCCTGACTTTGACTTTGAATTTGACTGCTTCGGTGGCGTGGTCGGTAGTGCATCGGCTTTCGACTCCGAAGTCTCGGGTTCGATTCCCAGGTCGAATCCAATATTTGTGTGATCCACAAATGTTGTTTCGGAGTTTGGGTGTTTTCTATGTATGATATGTATGTATTTTAGAAATATTATAAGTATGTTTATCAGTTGTCTAGATCCCATAGCACAAGCTTTATAGCTTAGTTTGGGCTAGATGACGTTGTGTGAGAATGTCCAAAAATATTTATTATTATTATTTATTATTATTGGAGTTTACTCCTTAAGAATCAATTTTCATATATAAGGCGCCCGGTATGAGAAAAATCCGAGGGGTAAAACCTACTAACAAGTAACGAAAATCGTGTCACGTTTTTGGTGCGCACCTCTTGTGCGCAACTTTCTAATTTGTTATGGTTAGATACTCGTACTTAAGGAGTAAACTCGTGTTAGTCGTGCGTCGGAGTTGACACACACACTTTTTTATTTATTATGTCATTCATATGTTATTCATTGTCAGCAAGGAGTGTGTGTGTAAAGTGAATGAAATGAAAATCGGTTGATAAATACGGCCGCAAACATGATCTGAAGGAACCCGTAGATGTAGACATGTAGAGGTACAGACGAAAGAAATTCTCCCCAGTCTGCAAGTTGAAACGGAGACTTCGGTCGCTTCGCTACCTCAGTCAATAAATATATCAATATTCTTGAATACAAAACGTTTTCTAGCCTCTCAACCAATGAGTCTTTTCCCAACCAAGTTGGGGTGGGCTTCCAGTCTAACTGCGATGCGGCTGAACATTAACATTTTCCGTGGAACGACTGCGATCTGAACACCACAGCCCATGGGCAATTAGAACACTGTAGTTAGACCACGAGGATTTTGTTTTAGGGATCCAAAGACCCGTAACGACTGCCATAGATATTCGTATGCGACGGCTTTTTGTCCTTTCCAAGGCACAATTAGATGTATGCTAATAATTAAATATTTCTATAGTACCTAATTTAAGTGATTTCAGTACAGATGAATAATAATCGGCTAAGATCTATGTAAAATGGACTTTGGTTATGAATAAATATAATATAACATAAAATTCTCGTGTCACAGTTTTCGTTGCCATACTCCTCCGAAACGGCTTGACCGATTCTCATGAAATTTTGTGTGCATATTGGGTAGGTCTGAGAATCGGACAACATCTATTTTTCAACCCCCTAAATGTTAAGGGTAGTCCACCCCTAAAGCAAAACAACGTTTGCCGGGTCAGCTAGTATAATATAACATATTATAAAACAATACCAACAACATCTAATCTTTGCTTAATATCATAATTTATAGATAGATCTAGATCGCACTATTAAAGTTAGTCCTGCCGATGACATCAGTTTTTGTTATTTATTTAAAACTAGCGGACGCCCGTGGCTTCGCTCGCTTGACAAATTACGTAAACAAAAACCTTCCTCGAGGACCACTCCATCCCAATAGATAGAGTGGTCCTCCAGGAAGGGTTTCACTAATGTGAAAACCGCATCAAAATCCGTTGTTATCACAGCCTTAACTTACATGGTTATATTACTGGTTATATGGTTTGTTATACACGAAGAGGCCTATAATTATAATAACAGAATGCTAAATAGTTAGATACCATAATAGTCATTACAATAACAGTGGTATTATTGTTTCTAGAAGCAGTAATAAGATTATGTATATTATTATGTAACAGGTGTTCCAATCACTCGATTAGGGTAACAATATTGTGTATTGGGAAATAATCATAATAATCTTGTATAGACAATATTAATGCAATCAACCAAATGCCGGCTGAATTCAACTACGAGAGTCGAGATGACTTATGAGGAATTTTGTTTTTTAAGCAATGGGTATGCTCAATATTTTTAATTTTTATATAGGTATGTAAATCGTAAAACGTATATGGTCAGATTTAAACCAAGGTCGGATCTCTCCTCCAGAGACACCCGCAGAATCCAAAGACGCCCGCAGCAATGAACATGGGAGCGGTCGCGGTCTCGTGGAATTAAAAAAAAAAGGTACCTAAACTGCAGGCGAAACCCTCGAAGTTGCGATCTTTACTTGAGAATGTAGTACACTGGGACCCAGTCGCAACTTATTACTTCTAAAGGGTTACGTGAGAAGCATTTACCTTGAAACTTATGAAGTGCATCGATCAACTTCGTCGTTGTCGCAAAATATGACTTGTGTTTTGTTCAACTACTCCCTTTTCAGGTGGAACGTTCTACCAACTCACCACTTGGAAAGGGAACAGTCTCTAGCTCGAGTCCAGCCCAAGGCTATAGTAGGTACGAGTATCTATGCTAAACATGAACATACGTAATTGGCATGGTTGAATTATTAAAACTTTTTTATATTTTTACAAATGTATTTGTATCTCGTATATATCTATTCTGGGAATTGCGTGTTTTCAGTTTCGCAGTGGGCCCTTATCAAAGAGTGAGACCTCCTGTCATGTAAGGTCAAAGCTAACGGATAAACAAATGTTGTATAACGGTCTCCAGACTTAGAGTAAAGGCTGTTAAATGTTTACTAGAATAATTTTATCCTGTATTAAATTAATTCTTATTATTTGGACAGATTTTTTAACATATTACTTGCCTTTGCTTGCCAGTGATCGTAAAATAAAAATAAAATAAAATAAAATAACGTTTATTATCTTTGAAATTTTCAGAAAATTATTTAGATTCGTCAGAAGTTGGTGTGACTCTACCGAGGGTTCCAAAATGCAACGAGACTGAGAAGAGCCCTCAAGAAACTCAGCTCGGCTTTTTTCAAAATATTTCATCTTAAATCTAATACAGAGTTATTTAGAAAGGAGCAATTCGTTACGTTGTTACAACCAGGCCGCCTTGTCATCTAAGAAATCATTAATACTATAATAAGCTTTATGGCACAATTTACTTTTTATTAGTTTTTTAAATTTATTGACAGATAAATTTGCTATTTCGGTTGGCAATGTATTGTACATTCGAATAAAGTTCCCCGCAAAAGAATTACTCACTTTATGAAGCTTAAATTTAGGAACAGCCAGTTTATCCTTATTTCTTAAGTTTAGATTATGATTATCACTATTTTTCACAAATTTACTTTTGTTCTTGTGGGTATACAATAAAATTTCATAAATATACTGTGAATATACTGTAAGGATGTTAATATGCTTAAACTTATCTCTTAATGACTCCCGAGACCCCATTCCATAGATAGTCCGGATAGCCCTCTTCTGCAACACAAAGATGCATTCAATATCGGCAGCGTTACCCCACAGTAGTATGCCATATGTCATGATACTGTGGAAGTAGCTGAAGTAGACAAGACGCGCCGTTTTAATGTCTGTAAGTTGTCGGATCTTTTTGACAGCATAGGCTGCTGAACTAAGCCTGGCCGAAATTTTCCCGATATGAGGCCCCCATTGCAATTTGGAGTCTAACGTTATGCCCAGAAAGACAGTGTCATCGACCAATTCTATTATATCATCCCTAACCTTAACACTGGTTTTAACAAGTCTTACATTAGGTAAGGTGAATCTTACACATTTAGTTTTATTTTCATTTAATAATAAATTATTAGCACAAAACCAGTGGACTATCCTAGAGAGGGCAATGTTTACATCGTCAAGTTCGCGCTGTCCACGTTTAACTTTAAATATTAAAGAAGTGTCATCAGCAAACAAAACTACCTCGTGGTCGTCTCTTATGAGGTGAGGGAGATCATTAATATATACTAGAAAAAGAAAAGGTCCCAAAATTGAACCCTGCGGTACCCCCATTGCTACAGGAGAACCAGGTGACTGTTTACCATTGATCACTACTTTCTGGACCCTATCACTTAAGTAAGAATTGACGAAATTCAAGGCCGTCCCCCGGATTCCGTAATGATCAAGTTTCTTAATTAAAGTTTAGTGCTGAACGCAATCGAAGGCCTTAGATAAGTCACAGAATACACCATAAGCATCATATGACTCATCCCAGGCCCTGTATATACACTCTAATAATTTAATACCGGCATCAGTGGTGGACCGACCACGAGTGAAACCGAATTGTTTTGTATGTAATAGTTTATTAACGTTAAAGTGATTTTGCATTTGATTAAGCATAATTTTTTCAAAAATTTTAGTAAATGTAGGTAGTACAGAAATGGGACGGAAATTGGACGGATCTGAAGTACTACCCGATTTAAACAGGGGAATTAATTTACTAGATTTCATTAAATCAGGGAACACACCACTATCAACACAATTATTAAATATTATTACTAGTTCAGGAGCAACCATTTCAATAAAAGAATTTACTAAATACACAGAGATGCCCCAGAGGTCAGCTGTTTTCTTGATATTTAAAGATTTAAAAGTTTTTAAGATAGTGTTTATGTTAACTTTACTGAATTTAAATATAACGTTACAACAAGGAACGTTTGCTTTTAACAAAGATTCTGCAATGGGGGTTGAAAAGCCTAGGGTTTTTGTCAAATCTACAGGAATTCGGGAGAAAAAATTTTCAAATTCGTTAGCGACCTCGAAGTCTGATGTAGTTATTTTACCATTTATATTAAGTTTAAAATGATTATCATTTAATTTTTGTTGACCTCTTTCCGCGTTTATAATTTTCCAAGTAGATTTAACTTTGTCTGCACTATTGAGAATTTTACCACTTATATATTTTGATTTAGCTGCTAAACAATCTGCTTTAAACTTTTTTGAATAAGTTTTAACATAATCTAGAAATTCAACTGATCTATTAAGCTGTCTTTCTGAGTATAGTTCATGAAGTTTTTGTCTACTTTTGTGTATACCCTCAGTGGCCCATTCACTGAAAGTAGGACTATCACTAATCATGACCTCCTTAGACTTGAATATGGAGTTGAACTCGTTGTAAAAAGAATCAAAAAATAATTTATACATTACATTTGGATCTAAGCCAGTGTCTAAGAATGGAATTTTATTGCAAAGTCCAACCCTCATACGTAACCACAACCTCGTAAACACAATGATCAGGAAAGACCAGAAATGTTTTTAAGCTATTTATTTTTGCCTATTAAACTACTTTGTTATAGCTATTTAACCAATATTCCTCAGTTAACTCTTGTAGTTTCCAAAAAGCGATAACTTAGCAGCCACAATTAACTGTACGCCAAAAATTAAGGCTCGTTGGCACCGCCTACTTAAACGATCTCTGGGATTAAATGAGAGATGGGTGGTGCTGGTGTCCTTGCCAGAAGTTTTATAGCCAGACTCAGAGGAAATCTTATTTTAACTGCGATTGGGTAAATTGGAATCTTTAAGTAAATTTCTGTTAGTGCAAAAACCGAACTAATTCGAATCAAGATAACTTCTTACAAAACAAAAATAAAACAGGGAAGAATTTAGCTTTTTAATGTGCCTAACGTAGTGCCACATTTATAATACAATACAACTGTAACAAAAAACGAACAAAAATACTATTGTAAAAAATATTGTGTACAAAAGGCGGCCGTGTAGAGCGATTTCGTCGAGGCAACCTTAGGATGGATAGAACAAGATGAAATATTAAAGGGGCAGTGTACAAAAAAGATTCTATAGCAGCGCCAGTTTACCGCCATATTTATTTAAATACTAGTGGTCGCCCGTGACTTCGTCCGCGTGGTAATTTGGATTTTTTCCCGTTCCCGTCGCGCCGCGTCATATTTTGAACAGTTCACACAATATCTTTATAAATTGTAGCCTATGTGTTATTCTGATGTATAAGCTATATTATTGTAAAGCTACATTAAAATCCATTCCGTAGTTTTTACGTGAAAGAGTAACAAACATCCATCCATCCATACATACATACATACATTTTCACAAACTTTCGCGTTTATAATATTAGTAGGATTTAATTGTGATAGTGTTTAGGACAAGAGATTTTTTTATAATATTACTAGAACGATACTGTATCAGTTCGTGCAACACAGGCTTTGCTTAAATCATGATTTTTCTAGTAAATTTATAGTAGATGTTGATCAAATAATGGTAATGGTTTTATTTATGTAGTAATGCAACCTTTTTAGCTTTAGAATGATAATCGATACTATAACTGCAAACGTCATCAGTTTCCAGCAAATGAATAGACAAACCTCCTCTATTATACTATAATGTTATTAGTACTAGTAGTACTATATGTATAGTAAACTTTGAAATATAGTTATAAAATTGTGCTTCGATAAAAAATAATGAAAGAAAATTATTCATTTCAGAAGGTGCCACGTTATGTGCTCATAATAATTATACACTGCAAATAAATTAGATTACTGAATTTGGTTTCGTTCAAATAAAATCTACATTCAGAAAACATTTAATCAAAAACTACAAATGAAAATAAAAGTTGTTCTCTTAGCAGAGAATTTCCTTTTGGGAATATTTTTATACACAAAAAAAATCATTGAAATCATAATATCCATTCAGTTACATAATATATTTATCATTTTATATTTTTACGAGTTTGTGTGTGTGTGTGTATAATTTATTTACCTATAATTCCATTTATTTGCGAATATAAAAAAGGAATATATTAGATATCTATACTTATAATGAATCTGTAGAAGTGAAAATTCTGTACATTGAAAATATAAAAAAAATAAATGGCAGGGGGTGTTACTAGACCGACACCGAATCCAAAAATGTGATTACAAAAAAGATGTGTGGCACTCGGAGACTGCCGCGGTTAACCTATTGCATAGTTGCAAAAAAAAAGAAAAAAAAGTAATAATAAAAAAAATAAAAAATTAATAATAATAATTCATGTTCAATTTTGTTCATATTTCTTATGGTCGGAGTTGTCAAATTGTTCAAATTGTCATAATTATTGTATTGGTAATTTATTCTGTTTTTCTTGTTATTTCTTGTAATTTTGAAGTGTGATATATATTAGCTATTTATAATGTTGTAAAATGATTCTGAAAACTGATCTATTGTAATTTGCACCAAAAAAAATAAATTACAATATAAAACGATATGAAAGTCGTCAGCCTGTCAGCCGTGTTTTTTTTTGTGTTAGGTGTTAGGTTATTTTCGTTCCGTAATTTCTGGATTCGGTCTCCACGTTCAAGGCCCGCGATAGAAGCTATGCAATAGCTTAAAAAATTTTGTCTGTCTGTCTGTCTGTTCAGGCATCACGCAAAAACTACCGGTTCAATTACGATGAAACTTGGTATAATTATTCTTTAATAACCTGGGCACCACACTGGGTACTTTTTATTCCGGAAAAGTATATACAATAAAAAACAAACTTAACTTTGCGGTTCGATCCCTAGACCCGATTACTGTATCCACCGCAAATAATAAGTTTGTCGTAGGTTTTTTTTTTATTGGGTTCGCCAAATTGACGCCGCTCGCCTGGTTTACCACCACGTCGTGACTACGTCTAGCGATTGTGGGCCATTCTCACAGCACAAAATACTATAGAGAGTGGCCTACAACTTGACGACCTACTGATGTGCCTCTTCACGCTCCGCTTAAAAGAACCCAGGGTGGGAGGAAACACGTGAACAGGCAGGGCTTTCCAGGCCACTATCGTTCGGCAGAGAAACGAACGTTTAAAACGTTCGGTTCTCATGCTATCCTCTGTGTGGGAGTGGCATCTCTGCCCGGCACGCGTTGTTTGGGATCGGAAGGAAGAGGGTGGGACTGATCCCATTGAAGAGCTGTTCAGAACAGGTTACGTCACCCGCAGTGGAGTTCACTAAGGGGCGCTACACACGGGTAAGATACTATAATATTTTAACTAAAGATACAATATCGCTCGCCATACAATTCAATGGACTATCACACACGACGAAGATAATAAATAATATTTCATATTTTCGTATCTTAAGATGAATTTTTATGGTATAATAGAGAATATAATAGAAGATATAATAGAGAAACTGTTGTAGAGGGCTTTATGAACGCAATAAAACCCAAAACAATGGTTTTTAGACCTTTTGTCTGTTTGTCTGAATGTTTGAACACGCTAATCTCAGAAACGGCTTAACCGGTTTGAATTTTTGATTTAAATTTGCGGTTTGGTTTTCAATCGCTTCATAAATAAAAAAGTTATGTAGATCTAAAGTAACACGCAGGCGGAGCTGCGGGCAACAGCTAGTTATAACATAAATTTAAAAATCCTCCATTTTTCAGCTATGCTACAAATAATATTTTTACAGTGTAAACACTGATACTGCGTAATACGCGTTATATGCCCTAGTACTACTCTAAACTGTACAACGTTATCTAATGTCTGATAGGTACCTTAAAATTTCAGTCTCGTATGTTTGAATTTCACACAAATTCAGTGGAGGAGTTGAAAATTTGTCTGCTTTTATAGGATTAAATGTACGTGTGCAAAATGAAGCATGTCTGATAGTCAAATATTTGCATAATAACGAAGTAGAGACTTGCTTTGAATTTAAATCCGACTAATAATACTTGTATAAATGCGAACGTTTGGATATTAGTTTATTTGTTTATTGATTCATATCACTTCGACAAAATTAACTACAATTAGATACACAGCTATATGTCATTATTTTCAAAGGTAATTTTGTATTCTAGGAATGGAATTTTGCGCGAAATTGGAGCAGGAAATTGTCTTAATTTACAACGAAAGGAAAACTTACTTCCTAAAAATGCAATCCCTTTTTTACGTACACATAAACTTCACCCTTGGAATTACTGACGTAAACTTACTCCCAGCACAGTCGTCGAGACAGCTAGTATAATTAATTTCACAGAAAAAATCACGTCTTAATAATCCTTAATATATTATTATTCCTTAGCCCCTAGTAATATTATAACACGTACAAAATAACTGTTAAAATGACTGAATTCTAATTTATTTAATTTTATTATTTATGTACAACACACATAGAGATTAAAAACACAAAAACAGTAGTACAAACAATACAGTGAGCATAGTACAAGGGCTCTATTTATTCCTAAAGGAATCTCTTACAGCAGGCCTGAAAGGAGGTGTAAGGGTGAGAAGGTGACGTGTGTGCAGTGCAAGTAAATAAACTTACATAAAGGGACATAATATATTAATAATTAAATATATTCATACTGTGCTATAAGAAACTTACATAAAGGTATACTACATGACATTATAATAGGTAGCTAAGCTTTTACATTATTTCCAAAGAGATGAAGAGTTCTACAGCTTTCATTCTTACAATATCCAGACAATATTTTATTAAATTTTTTTTTTGAAATTTTGAATTTTGAAAATTCCATTTGCTTAACTAACCGAAACAGGGAATAAAGATGTTTGCTGTGGTTAAAAACTTCCGTAAAATTCCCTTTACAACTACAGTACAAAAACACACACAAAATCCCCTTTACCCTTGCTGACACACCAACAATATCGTTTCCTACCCAAGCCTGTGGCCCGCGGCGTCACATTCAGGACCCCACATGTAACATGTATTATATGTGCTGACTACACAAAGAAACGCTTGACACATTCTGTTCTGCTGACAGTAACGATATATGTGAAGTGTTCCGTGGTAATGTTCAGGGATATTAAATTATACCTATTCATTTTACAACATTCTCGAAGGAAACTTGAAATTTTCCCAGAATGAATATAATATTATAGCTATATTTTATACTAGTGGTCGCCCGCGACTTCGTCCGCGTGGTAATTTGGATTTTTTCCCGTTCCCGTCGCGCCGCGTATTTTGACCAATTCACACAATATCTTTATAAATTATAGCCTATGTGTTATTCTGATATATAAACTATATTATTGTAAAGTTTCATTAAAATCATTTCAGTAGTTTTTACGTGAAAGAGTAATAAACATCCATCCATACATACTCACAAATTTTAGCGTTTATAATATTAGTAGGATATTTCGCATTACATTCGTTGGTTTCAAGTAAAATAAGTAAAATACAAAGTTTGTTTGCCAAAGCATTGTTTCTTTATAGACAGTAGGTGCCTTCAGCTCTGTATTTTTTGATGAGGTTTAGTTATACTAAGATGCTAAGGAGCCAACATCTCCATTATTCAAATCACCCTCCTGTTAGATCAACTTCTAATCTGTTCCTAAGTACCTGCGTATTTTACTCTTGAATAAATAAAGAACGAAACCTTAAAATCAAAATGGCAAAGAAACATAAGCAAATTCCAATCAAATCACATATACAATGGATGTTATAATTAAGTACACAAGTGTTGTCACATCATTATACACGTCTTGTGAAATAAAAAAGTAAATTGTATACCTACTGAGTTTACTATATTTTTTTGACAAATCAGAAACTTTTGTTATTCGAATAAGCTCATTATTCATTCGAGTTTGAATTACAACAGTAACAAATTTTGTTGTAAGAAAATGATGAATCAACACGCTAGAGCGAACGGCGTAAACATAAGTCATGATATTACAGGACCTTTCATTTGTAATTTTGTGATGGGGTTTTCTCGTTACCAATTCCCACGGGACCAACAACACCGGAATAAAAAGTAGCTTATGTGTTATTCTGATGTATAAACTACGAGTATATTATTGTAAAGTTTTATTAAAATCCTTTCTTTAGTTTTTGCGTAAAAGGGTAACAAACATCCTAACTACCACCTTTACAAACATTCGCATTATAGGTAGGTAATAGTTGTAGGGTATTTTATCAGAGAAGAACCAACCGTTGTTTGTTTCTCTGAGAACAATTACTTAGACAAACGCAGACGTCTTTTTTTTTTTTTTTAGTTCCGCGGCCCAAGGCCGTGGCCGCTCTAACGTCCGTTGCCGGGCGTCTCTGGTTACAAGCAGAACTATGTCCAGTGGCGCCCGGTGGACTTTGACCACCTCTGTGGTCTCTGCGGGGGTTGGGTCGGGATGAGAATCTCGCGTCGTTGGGGTTGGGTTTTATCCCGCGTCAGTAAGTGAATCTGGTTGCGTGCTATGGGGGAAAGGCTCCGCAGCACGCAACCCTTCTAGCCTGCTTCTGTAAGGACGACAGGTGGTGATCCCGCCGTCCTCAGGCCCCGATCATGGAGGTCGATGGTCTTGGGCGTAGTAGTGTCTGCGGCGCCCTCGCCGCTGACTACGGAACTCGGCGAGGAGGGTACGCTCCCTCTCCCTCTCGGCCGCCTCCTTCGCGAGCACGACTTGCTCGCAGAAGGAAACGGCCGCGTTCCACCTGCTCCCGCTGGAGACCATGGATTGAAGCATGGTCTCCAGCGAGAGGGTATCTACGCCCAAACCCACTACGAGGTCCCGGCGCTGACTCGCCCACGCTGAGCACTCCACCAACGTGTCTTCCTCTTCTTGGCCCCCACTACCTCCCATCCCTCCCGTCCGGAGGGATGTAAAGAAAAATCGGGAGCGACGTTAGAGGAAGAGGAGACGGCAGGGGTGCCACTCTTCTTGCCGCGCCCCTTGGCCTTCCGTGCCTGGGCCGCGGTCTCGGCTGGCAACCGGTACGCTGAAGCGGACTGGGGCGGAGCGGGGCGGTGGACAGCGGGTGTGCCGCTTGGTCCTGGAGCGGGAGAACCGCCAACAGCCGCCGCGTATGAAAACGCGGGACGCGGTAGCGGATGGACGCCGTGTTGGGCGCCGTGTTGGCCGCCGTGGTGGGCGCCGTGGGGGGGCCGTGGTGGGCGCGGTTCTAGGTGCCGTTTTCGGCTCTGGTCCAGGCGTCGGAGGAGGAGGCGGCAGCATGGAACCGGGAGGCGCCTTGACCACCTTGGTCAAGTCAGCAACCTCCCGATGCAGGTCTGCTTCCGGGAAGCAGCGAGCTCCACCTCCAGGCTCGTCACCTGCTTCCGGAGCCTCGCCTTCTCCTTAATTACGCTCCGCGCGAGGAGCTTGTCGAGGGAAGATTGGGCTTCACCCACCAGTGAAGCCACAATCTTCTTCCTCCCAGCCACGTTCCTGTTGCCCCGCATGGCCGCGTTCATGCGGGCAAAAACGCTCATCAGCTCCCGCGCGGGCGGCCCACCGATTTCCCTGCGACTTTGCTGGGACAGTTGGACAGAGGACGGAGGACGGAGGAGGAGTTGGCGGCCGCCTTCTGTACGCGTCGAGAGGCGTCCGCACCGTCTTGACCGGCACGTTCTCCTCCGAATCGCTGGAGAGGAGGGACCCCCACCCGGAGCAGCTGGTGCTTCGGTCGCGCAGCGGCCTCCCCTTCTCGAGGGTCCTCTTCTTCGTCGCAGAAGAGCGGCCCTTCTTCTTCACACTGTTGGCAGCTGACCCATCGTCAGTCCCAGGAGCATCAGTTCCTTGGGGCGTCGACATCGCGCTGCAACTAGGCGGCGCGGCGCGAGCCCCCAAATCAATAGGCATCAGTGTCCGTTTTGAGTGCGCAATGTCGTCGGTTGACACTGCCCGGGAAAGGGCAGTGTCGAGACCGGAGGTCTCGTCGAGGTTATCCATATCAGGAACACAAAATCGCAAAAATTTGGCCAATCGCAAGTTCAGACTAAATACGTTCGGTCACCCAACTTGCCACTGCGTTACCGTGGTCAAGTTGGGGTCCAGGGCGGACGGCGAGGACGTAGTATCTAATCACTTGGGGCCCCGCCCCAACGCAGACGTCTTGATTAGGTACAGTTCCCGACGGATAAGCTTAGCTTTGCATTTGTTTGAGTGACCACGAAAAGTAGAGTAAAAACTCTTTTTGTAGCTGTGTGTACAACACATGTGTGTTACAGAGGTCTCATATACGTTACAAAACATGCATGAAAATAGCTAAGAAAATCAGAGAAGCGAAAGAAGTATGCCAGGATCGTAGCAAGTGGAATTTCATAGACTCAGCCTACACCAATAGGAAAAAGGCGTGACTGTATGTATATGTATCTATGTACCTTCAGTAATAAATACTACATGATAAATATGTAAACTTCATTATTGATTAAGTTCTTGTTGATTTATAATTACAACGGCACTTTAATTAATAGATATATCAAATCCTCACTTGCCAATGCTCGACTCCAATAATTTTCAAAGCATATATTATTAAGTCGTCGGGATCAGATTGTTTGTCGAACATATAACCCCGACGCAAACACAGTTGTCTAAGCCTGTGCAAACATCCATAGAACACAACATACGTTATGTAAATTTAACTCGGCGATAGCCCGATTGGTGTGATAGTGCTAAATTTAGCAAAGCCAACTTTGTCTTTAACGAGGATTATTGAATTCATTATAGCTTTGATTTTCTAGACACAATCAAAGTGCTCCAATTATTTAAACAGTAACTGGGGCGTACTTTGTTATTATTTCATGCTATTATATTGCAACGTTCTAAACCTAAAGTTTTATGCGTCTATGTCATAATTAACATCAAATGTACTATTACATTACATAACATAAAACAGTAGGTGTATTAAAGGAAGGTTACTAGGTGGATCAATTCACCGATAAAGTTGACTTTGATCCGAACAATAATATATCTAAGAAGTAAATAGTAGGTACTCTTAGATTACACTGTTTTTAGAACGAAAATAAAGAATAAAAGAATTCTTAAAAAACAAAGATAACAAAAAATATTAGTTAAGTAATTATGGTTACTTGGTGGTTACGTGGTCCAACAGTGATCGAAATTCCACTTTATATTTCTACTGACTTCCAAAAAAGGAGGAGGTTCTCAATTCGACTGCATGTTTTTTTTATATTTGTTAGTTTGAAGTCGGTTGCTGTGTCAATTTTTATGTATTTTTTTATGTGATATTTTTTTCAAACGATATGTGTGCAAAATTTCATACTCATAATTTTCGCTTCACGTACATACCTAATATACGTATACTAATTAAATCAATACTCATTGATTAAAAAAATATTTAAAGTTTATCTTTATCCTAACATTACGTCACATCAAATGTTTGTTTTATTTTCCGACCGCAGAGTAATATGACCCATTGCACATAGCAGAATTTAATATCTTAGTAAGTTAAAAAAGAATTAAAACTGCCAGAGAAGTCTTTTTTTTGGACGAGGTACTTATATTTTATGCAAAGTCACCGTTACTCAGAAGTTGGCCGTCTTCCAAGTAAAATTTGAAGTTATATTAGATGTATACTTATCCAAAGTTCAAGAACTCGTAGGTATTCACGAGTTTGTGAACATACTAAATACTTATAACATAATAACAGTATATGTACTTGGACGTTACATTATTAATTTCTATTTTATGATATGTTTTATTTGAATTATAAGTCAATCTTCATTCGTCTATTCAAAATCTTATCTAGATGATGCAGTAGGTATAGGTACAGATGTTTCCATTTTGAAATGTAAGGCAGAATGTAAATCCACAGTGGATTGTAGAAAAGAAAATATGGTAAACAATACTGAGTACTGATTACGGTAGAATTGCCTTTTCTCTAGCATTACGGTATAGTGGAGCCAATCACAACGCGCTCTCAGTTATTGAGCTTTGCAAACAGAGCTTGAAACGGAAGCTGATATTACTCGACGATATAATATTTCTGGTATTTAAAGTTTTAAGGCAGTATCAACATTGTTGATGGTATTATATAAATATATTTAAGATAAAATTTAAAAAAAAATGGTTTAATAAAGCATTGCTTTTATTTACAAATAAGCTACATCAGCTAATGAATATATAAGTTTATCTCTGGGTGTCCATGTGGGTCCGTCTGGGTGGCCATCGCTGACACAGACTGCCTGTGAACCTGGTCACCTACCTACGTTATGCATCGTTGTTAATTTCCGTTAAAAAGTCCTACACACACACATTATGAAGCTTGAAACCTTAAAAGAGTGCAGTCAAAGAAGGATTGCATCTACCTTTGCCAGGTTGATGATAAGGCCAGAATAGTCCTTTAACAGAATCCATCGCAGTTTTCACTTTAGCTGGTGTAGCGATTCCAAATCCCGTGAAACCGCTTCTTCCGATAAAACATCTTTGCAGACATGGATTCAAATCAATACTTAAGATATCGATGTAACTACAGTCATTTTTAAACGCTGTCATAGGAACTGTGTTAGAGACTCATACTGTAACGCGCAAAGTTATACGCGTATAAGCTTGAAAACTGGTGATCGGACCCCCTGGACATAACTTTCTAAATGCAATTGTAATAAAGTACTAAAGGAATTTGTACAAATTTACATAAAAGGTCAAAAGGATTATTTATGCGGGGTAACTAGTTTGCTTGACTAGGTCTAATAAAAATTAAATTTGCACGAAATTTTGTTACTGTTATAATATTTACTGTCCCATGGTTAAAATAGGTGAAATGAAAATGAAAAATAAATAAATAAAGAAAGCATTTAATCTGGGATAAAAATACAGTTATACATTTGTTCTATGTCTGCCAAACTGTAGGACAGTTTGTATGTTAGTAGGTATATTTTATAATATACCATAGCAATACAATGACATAATTTTATTGTACTGATATTGAACAATATAACCAGAAGACCACCAGTCAACTGTTTGAAGGAATACATTTCAGCACAAGTTTGCGCACTGCATAGTTCCATGAAGAATTCACCCGTGTGTAAACTGAGGTTCAAAACAAATTATAAAAATTTCAAATTACAGAAATAAGAACTCGTTTGAAATAGATACCACATGAAAGTCTCAAACTAAGCAGAGCTTATACTATGAAAACAAGGTAAGTAACAAAATTAGTTTTTACATTTACCTTAATCATTTTACAACAACTGTCGCGCTTCAATTGTGTTTGTAAACTTAAAGTTTCTTTCTTTTTTCAATGAAAATCTAGTGTTTCATGGAAAATAAAACTCTGCACAATTTAAGTGAGCTTCAAAGTTAGAAGCGTAGCTAAAGTCTGACTTAATTTACAACTTTTAAGTCTAACGGCAATAAAGTTTCATTCCCTACAAAGTTTTGGTGAAATAACGGTAATAATAGTATAACACAAAATCAACTCGAAACTTTTAAATAACGTTAAAGTTTCATGTAACTTTAAGTTTGAATGATTGATCATAAATCAGAAACAATAAAAGAAACACATTATGAAATGACTAACTTGTACAGATATTCCACATTTTTTTATTGGTAATAGGACGTGTTGCATACCAGTGTTAGCCTCACGATTAATTTATGTGAAGTGAATTAGTGTAAAACACCTCTGAAAATGCCATAGAGCGAAACCAGCCAGGTCCTATTACCAATAAAAAATTGTGGAATATCTGTACAAGTTAGTCATTTCATAATGTATTAGGTACTATTACGAGTACATTCCACCAAGTGCCGACAATCAAAAGCATAAATTAAATAAATGAAACATCCGTAAATAATATTACTAAATGAATCGCAAAAACTATAGTGGGCTGGGCATCAACCAGCGACTGTTCCCTTTCCAAAAGGAACGTTCAACCAAACTGACCAATACACAACTGATCATGACACATTCGTCTCCTTATACTGCAAATACGTTGAAATGTGAAATTATCTTAACATTTAGGCGTTCTACCGACTACTTTTAGCTAACAATTTGCTCATAATTATGCCGCCACTTGCTGCTTGTGACATTCAAGCCACACAGCTTTAAAATTTCAAACTGTGTTGTACTTCGCGGTGCTTTTGTCGATAAATGTTTAGGGAAACTTGTAGCTTTTACTTACAGTGTAATTGTGTGTGTTATGTAGCACTTTGTAGTTACGTAATGTAGTTTGTTCTTCAGCAAAGTTCGTTACATTAACTACTGGGGGCGAGGCACTAAAAGTTATTTATTCCTTGAATGAATATTGAACTTCAATTTCAGGGAGTTTAGTATGAAAATTCGATTTATTATTATTAAAATTACTTTTGATAGACCTTTGAGCTGTTACAAAATATTTTGGAAGGTTTATTCATAAATGAATGCCTTTGTAGAATTTGTATTAAGAGCAATTAAATTAATTAAATGAATAAATAGTTTTGTAAAATAAAAAATAAATAAATATTGTTGGACATTCTCACACAACGTCACTTAGCCCAAACTAAGCTATAAGCTTGTGCTATGGGATCTAGACAACTGATAAACATACTTATATATTTCTAAATACATACATAATGTACATAGAAAACACCCAAACTCCGAAATAAAAATTTGTGGATCACACAAATATTTGATTCGACCCGGGAATCGAACCCGAGACTCCGGAGTCGAAAGCCGATGCACTACCGACCACGCCACCGAAGCAGTCAGTTTTGTAAGGGTATATTTATCCCCCGAAGAGGCCACAGGTGGCCAAAGTCCACCGGGCGCCACTGGAAATATCTTCTGGTGCGTACGCGGACGCCCGCAGCAAGAGACATGGGAGCGGCCACGGTCTAGCGAAATTATAATACCCATTCAGTTTACTTAATATCTGACGCTCGAGACAGTATGTGCGCAACTGAAAACCTGTGTCAATTACATTAGAGTTATAGTATCTTCTGGTTTCACACAAAACAAGGCTGTAAAATGTCATTGGGCTGTTTTTTCTTCCTAAACTGTTATTTGTATCATCATTATCATCAGCCTTCTGAACATAAGCCTCTCCAATTAGTGAAAAGCGTTAAATATGTGTAAAGAATTTAAATAGTGAAATAAACTTGTTTTATGGCTCTGTAAAATAACTTCTTTAAAGCCTACGAGAGTTTCAAAGTGCTAAATAGGAAACTATTGAATCCTAAAAATCGAAATTGCATTAGCAAACTGTGTAGTTTTAAATTTTTGATCATATCCCATTTTTCGTAAGTACGTGCCTCTAAATTATTAATCCGTACAAAACAAATAAACCTAACATCTGAACTCTCTATGGTTAATATATCATAAGCGCAGACAGCGAAACGGGCAGAACCAAAGGTTTTATTTTACTTCCCACAAATTTATCGCTTCCCACTTCCTGCCATATCGGTGTGTACATCGATGACTGTGTACTGATCCGTATCTGTAAAATACTACCTAATACAGTAATGAATAATGCAGCTTTAACGGTAGTATACGTACACACTATAAGTTATGCGTAACTTAAAAAAACAACATGTTAAAACTAATATATTATGTTTATTGCTTTTCAAAATACTATCCTTTACATTTTAAACATTTTTTCATGCGATCGAACCATTTTTTAAAACAGGAGGACCACAGATCTGAAGGCATGTTTTGTACGTGCTGATTGAAAGCTATCACTGCCTCTTCGGTTTTGGTAAAAGTGAAACCTCTCATCAAATCTTTGATTTTGGGGAAAATACAGAAATCACAGGGTGCTAGGTCGGGGCTATGCGCAGGATGGGTAACGAGTTGTACTTTTTCGGAAGCTAAAAATGACTTTGTTTTGTTGGCCGTGTGTGAAGAAGCGTTGTCATGATGTAGGAGAACGTGGCTTTTGGGTCGTCCTTTGCGAACTTTTTCTAACACCACGGGTAAACAAATGGTAGAATACCACTCGGCAGTAACACTCTTTTGATCTTCAAGTGGAATTGTACAGATGGGACCCGTAGCTGAGAAAAAAAACACGATAATTTTTTTACCAACGTTTCTCGACTGCCTTACTTTTGTAGGCTCGTTCTCATTTTCAAATACCCATTCACAAGATTGCTGTGTTTTTTTCGGGTTCAAAACAATAAATCCACATTTCGTCTCCTGTGACAATGTCATAAACAGCATTAGAATGTCCGTGGTCGTACTTCAGTAGCATCTGTGAGCACCTTTCCACGCGAGCCCGCTTCTGCTCCACTGTCAGTTCATGAGGGATCCAACGACAACAAAGTTTTCGAACTTTCAATTCTTCGAGTAAAATTTTCTGGATTTCACTCATACTGGGGATTGGTATGAGTCAAATCCAGAAAATTTTAAATAGTCCTCAAATTGTCTCATAGGTAATCCGCGGGTTTTCTTCAATTAACCGCTTAACAGTAGCCACATTATTTTCGTTGACGGCAGTTGAAGGCGAAAATTCACGAAAATCGTCATGTAAAGAAACTCGACCTCTCTCAAATTCAGCAAACCATCGCCTCACGGTGCTCAAACAAGATGCTTCTCTACCAAAAGCATTTTGAAGACGAGCGGCACAGTCTTGCGGAGAGAGAGAGAGAACTTTTCTAAACGAACTTTATAAAATCATCGCTCTAAAATCTTTTCGACTTAATTCCATTTTCGTTGCATACGTAGAACTTTGATGTGTGATAAAAAACAATTGACAAATGATTTCCCGCTTGTTGTTTTTTTTATTACTAAGAAGGTTGCGACGTTTAAAAAATATAACATTCGAAATTCAAATAGTTCCGCTCAGCTAGAAGTGCAAAACTTTTAGTGTGCCCCATGTAGTAGCAATATAAGTAGCACATTGGTACTACGCTTCCTACGTTTAAACCAAAACATTATCAAGGTTAGTTCAGAGATTTGGGAGTAACTGGTAGGAGATGCCTTTATTAAGCTACTTTCGGAGTTCCTACATGAAATTAATCAGTTTTTATACATATCGATCATAATTTAAAATAATTCATTAAGTACTTTAATGACTCAGTATCCTAAATTACATTTATATTTTCCGTTGTTATGTAATTATAGTTTAGGGACTCTTTTCAACCAAAGGCCAACCCTGCAGTAAAATATATTACCCAAATATCGTCTACCTCTTGAACAAATTCGGTCACATCAGCAGCCAATGCACTCAGGCAAATTGCGAACCTATTAGCGTCCAATTCAATTACGTCTGTGAGAGGCGCCGTCTTAAAGGAAACCTTTGAACGTGAACAACAAATAAAAGTTATTTTAAATTTCATTGTTAGTATTTATTTACATTTTATGTTTGAAAAAACGGATAGGGTTTGTGTTAGATTTTGTTTCAAGTAAAAATTACAAATACATAAACTAAAATATTCATTACCTGACTATATTTGTCACATACACAAACACAGTAGACCTGGGCTTGTTCTCCCCATTTTACTCCAAATCCAAAAGCTCACGATAAAAAAATGCTTGAAAGTGAAAATCGGATAAAAAACATGGCCCGAGGCCGGGGTCGCACCTACGTCCATTGCCGAGCGCCTCCGGTAGACACTGAGAGAATTCCCAGTGGCGCCCGGACCTTGGCCACCTGTGTGGCCACTGAGTGGTGATCGAGTGGTCGAGTGTTACCCCGCATCTTTAGGGTCGGGTTTTATCCCGCGTCGGTGAGTGAAGGCGTGCGTGGGGTGAAGCCTCACATCACGCAGCCCTTCTAGCCTGCTTCTGTAAGGACGGAGGGTTGCTAATCCATCGTCCTCAGGCCCCGATCATGGAGATCGATAGTCCTAGGCGTAGTCATGTCTGCGGCGAAACTCAGCGGGGAGGAAACGCTCCCTCACCCTACCGGCCGCCTCCTTCACGAGCATTACCTACTCGCAGAAGGAAACGTCCGCGTTCCACTTCTACGCCCAGGTCCACAACGAGGTTCCGGCGCTGAATCGCCCATGCTGAGCCTTCCAACAACGTGTGGAATGCCGTGTCTTCACCGGAAGCCTCGCAGTGTTGACACGCGGGTGTGACCTCACGATGCATGCGAAACAGATACTCACTGAAGTTTCCGTGCCCGGTGATGATCTGTGTCGCACGATACGTGAGGTCACCGTGCTGCCTCTGCTGCCACTCCTCCATGATAGGTCACACCGCCATGATGGTGGTGGTTCCCCACTTTGGTTGCTGAAGTCGCACCTTCCATGTCTCCATGAGATCCTGGCGGAGTTGTGACCGCTGAGCCTCGATTTCTCGAGACGCAGGCCTGTGGTCCCGCTCCAGCACCTCCTTGTGCCATTGGAACAATGACGCAAGGAGCTCGCTTCCAGGTCCCATGGAAGGGTCGCGGCTAGAAGACATGAAACCTCTAGGGAGATCGTGTGGTACACTCTTATTGTTCTGACGGCTAAGGTCCTCAATGTTCTGTGTAGTATAGAAGCGTTGTTGGCCGTCAGTCTCGCCGCCCATACGGGAGCCCCGTACACGGCCAAACTCCGCACGATCCGCAGGTACAGTCTCCTGCAGGAAGCGTTGGGTCCCTTTAAGTCAGGCATCAGTCGCGAAAGCGCGGCTGTTGCCCCCGTCACTTTGGGGACCAAACTTCGGAAGTGTGGTCCGAAGTTCCACCGGCTATCGAGTACGAGCCCCAGATACTTCATTGCGGGCTCGATGCCGATGCTAACGCTCCCTAAATTTACGCTGGATCCTGGAGGTGGCCCGCGTCGAGGTCCGTGAAAACACAGAGCCTCGGACTTATTCAGTGCCACGTCCAGTCCCAGCCGCCGTATCCGATGGTCGCTAGCCTGGAACACACGTACAGACAGACGAAAGCAAAATGTCTAGTTTCGAAATGTAGATGCTTCGGTCACTTGGATTGCTCGGTCAATAAAACTATACAAATTAAGCTTGGCTCGAAATAGTTCGAAATCAATTAGTTTCCAGTGTGTCCATTGCCACCTGCATCCAACGCTTTTCACTAATTGGAGAGGCTTATGTTCAGAAGTGGAAAGCAGGCTGATGATAATGATGATACAAATAACAGTTCAGGAATAAAAACAGCCCAATGACACTTTACAGTCTTGTTTTGTGTGAATTGGGTTAAAACCAGAGGTACTAGAACTCTAATGTATTGACACAGGTTTTCAGTTGCACACATACTGTCTCGAGCTTCAGATATTAAGCAAACTGAATGTGTAGACACATTATATTCCTACGATCATAAACACACGTACAGATATTATGTAATAAACATTAACGAAGACTCACAGGGATTTTTGGTAGCCTCGTTGTATGTGAGTGGTAAAACTGGCTAGCCCTCCATGTGCGGCGGGATGGAAAACGTGAATGATATATAATGGAAAACTCGTCACATATTATCTGGCTCGTTTCCAAAACCATTATAAAACTTTCTGCACTGCTACGTACTTAACAAAATATAATTTACCACACTAAATTGAAGTTTTACAGAGTAGTTTTTCATGGATCCAACGGTTATCAATTTTCGTTTGTGATTGTTCCATGTAATATTACACACACACACACACAAATCAAGCCCATATACCCGAATGGGTAAACAGAGGCGCATTTCACACCCACAATTTTCTAGTAATTTTAGTCCCACAAAAAAGGGGCCAAGTATATTGCCGTCACCAGGCACTCTAGAAAGTGGGTAATGTCCAAAATGGCCGAATTTATTTAATAAAATTAGCAGCTAAATTATAATTTTAAAAACTAAATGTGATACCCGTTGCCTTGCGATAAAATGTTGATGAAAAGCAACAAAATCTTACGTACCAGCCGCTGTGGCACAGTCAATTAAAGTCTTGGGCGTCTCGGACTCATGTTATATTAATGGAAGATATATTAAAATTTAATTGATTTAGTACACGACATTGATGCAGAAAATGCGGGATTACATTCGACCAAGCACCCCTTGACATAGGCCGCATAAGTGGCACTCTTGGGTTATCGTTCCAGGAGCCTACAGTAGTAAATAAAGTAGTAAAAAGTAGGTACCTGTGAGTAATGAATCAGGTAAATCTTCTGTCTATGATTTTTTCTTCAATTTTCTCTTTGAAATATCCTATAAACCTTCATCTGCTTTGACTCCAACAAGCTCGAGATTTAGGATTAAAAACCTCAATAAATAAACTTTCATTAAAAACTTGGCAAATGAAGTAGGTATACAGTGAAACAATTACAGTTCGTTTGTCCATGTCTAACCGTGTTTAACGCGGTCCAACGCAGGATGTGATAAATTGATCTATTTTGTTGACGACTACTGTACAGTCCGATAAATGTAAAACTACCATTCATATGCTTTGTCTTGTTTTATGCATTTGCAATATATTTTTTATTAAATTAGAGTATCTCTAGGCAATTGACTTGAATGTGATCATGACTCAAATGTTTTTTTGAACGTTCATGAACGTTTTTTTTGTGTATATAACTAACTAGATAATAATAAAAGAAAGTGCAAAATGTATCCAATACAGCATACTCCAATGTGAGCAACGCTGCCCAAATGTGGTGTCACCGTTTTGTCTATATCCAATATTATGTTACCATAGTTAATTGAGTACCACACTCATTTACCTACAGCATTAATATTTTCCGTTAAATGCTAACATTGAACTTTTATCTTAGGGTATACATAAGCAAGCTAACATTTACCTATACCGTAAATACCCACTTATCAACCTATAGTTTTTGATGTAAGGAAATTAACCATTAGTTGACATAAAACCGATTCAATTACCAACACACTTGACCGTAATAATTTTAACAGCGTAAACCTTCACCCTCCTTTTTCAACAGACTACTAAATTCATGTTATCTTTCCTTGCTAACCTTATGACCCATTTATTAATCCTGTCCCAAAACTGTAGGGCATGGAAAATTTACACTACATCCAGTAGTTTTAATTAAAATTTCAGACTGAATATCGTACATAAAATCTTCGTGGGAACGCCCTTTAGAAATTAAAGGGTAAGTTGATCACATGTGTGTAATTATATTAGAAACCTTCACGGGTGGGTCATTGTCCATAGATTACTTATTGTACTCGATATTTTCTTAAAATAATTTGAAATACCCACCCTTCAAAATATAAAAACTTTGGATGTTCGAGATGGTGTGCTGTCACTATTATTTTCAAAACCGTGATAATTGTGACCTATTTTAGTTACCACCTATTTGAACAAAAAAATTGTTCTGACTATTCGCGTAATGACGCATTCGCATACTTAAAATAACCGATAACTAAACCTGTAAATAAATCAGGAATGGCTTAACTGATTTGGCAAATTTTAGTCTTAAAATATTCGTAGAAGTTCAGAGAAAGTTTAAAATGTTTTCTTTTGAATTTGAGGCTGTACGAAGTACGCAAGGACAGATAGTATAAACTAAAAACTTAATCATGTTACTCCTACGTGTTTGAACCGACGGGGATGAGACATTGTGGTCATGGGATCCAAGAACTTGCAGCCTAATTTGGAGTAAGACAAACAGAAAAGACGTAAGACGCGGATGCATTGCAGACGCCTCGCTATTTCTTTGCCCTTTCATACAAAATGTAGAAAACCGCCGCGACTTAAAACAAACCCTGTTTTCTGTTTGTCCTGTCACATAGAAATATTACAAACTACCTAATCAAAGTTTCACAAGACCACTTATTACTTTCTGGCTAATAGAATTAACAGTGCCAATCAACGTGCTTATGCTGCCAGCATTCTGAGAAAGTCTCTAATCACCAAGGATGCTGAGGAAATTGTTCATACATTTAAAAGTTTGTAAGTAAGTACCAACTATTTTATATAAGTAAATGTTATCTGGTTTAGTACTTCTATATCACCCAATATTCTTTCAATCTATAAATCACAGCATCACTACACCACTGACAGGATTATCTGCCTAGCATTTTTATCAGTTGGCTACCATCCAAAACCCATTATGGAGTTCTCACTTTTTTGTTTTTACTTGTACTCAAAGCCGGGGCAAGCTGTATGTGAAATTTTGCGAGCACAAACTTATTTTTTTATATTACTTCACTTTTTAAGAAATACAAGAAAATATTACAAAACGAACCTATGTTTAGGATAAAAGTTTCTCTGATTTCGTTTGATTATTGTAAAAAAGTAGGTAGTTTCTACACACTTTTTTTACAATAAATTACTACTTAAAAAGAAAGGTTCAACTGAATCTCTGATTATTTTGACTTTATGACCTTCTGTTTACAACACAAAATGCTACAAATATAGTAGGTATTAAAAACGGCCAAATGAGAACAAAGTAATTCTACGATAAGAAAAGTCACAAATTGTAACTCCGGATTCTCGGTAAGAGATAAAATGTTGTAAACAACTAAATTTTAGTTCTAAACTCATGTTTGCGAAAGTTCTACTCCGTTGATTGTGAAAGTGACAAACTTGTAAGATGTAGGACGTGACATTTGAAATTTTTACGATCAGTTTATAAGGGAACGCTTGTCCTTTCACCATTTCATTATACCGTGATCATTATTGTTTATTTGAGGGTCAAATAGATAAAAATAATATTTATTTACAATAAGAATTATAATGTACAAAATATACATAATTATGAGTATATACTAAAAATATTTACATTACAAAATATCGTTTAAAAAATCCTCCGCGTCATTGCCGACTGGGAAGGTTCCCAGAATGCTGGCTGTGTTGCCACGTTGGATGGCGATACTTATTCTTTGGGCCAGAAAATAGCCAGCCTTCTGGTCCTGAGAAGTATCGATTAGGCGTTTATGTCAATGTCTCTAAAAAGGCGGCGAGCACTCGGACCCCATGACCCCAGTGTGTCTCAACCCCAAACAGCTCAAATATGTAATCACCTGCTAGGTTGGCATATTTACGCCGTTTGAGTTACAAGAAAGACCATAGTGTCCCAGATTATCGACGGTTACTCCACAGGTGCAATGATGCGGGGATACACAAGGTGTACCCAGCCGAAGGCAAGTGGCAATGCGGAAGGTTGTGTCGTCCAACATTTTACCGATGTTGGGCGATGGGAGCGCCTGGATCAATAACCGTGACTCCCATTCTCCAACAGCTAGTAGGCGTGCACGTTCTGAAATATTGACCAAAGTGTCAATTTGTGTATTAATTCTCAATTTACAGAGCGGCAAATCCCACAGTCGCTGTGAGCCTAGGCCTGAGGGCAGGTCAGTGTCAGGGCAAGACATCCTCCAAGCATTTATGGCATCGGTCTTGCATCGAACCTCGGAATCAATCAGTGTATTTGACAAAAATTTCCTGATTAATTCTTCGACTTCTATGGACCGACGACAAAAATGCTGGCAGACTGACATCTGTGACTTTACCAATACCTAGCCCGCCCAAGCGAACTGGAAGAGACGCTTGGGCCCAGGCTCGGTCATTAATATTTACATTTAAAATTTTACACAAAGAATTTTGTATTAAGTTGTCTAGTCTGCCTAAAATTTAAATCTCTAAAAGTCCCGTCATCTAGGTACCAAATGTTGAATTTTGATTTTATTTTTTGAATTATTGGGTTAATGGCCAAACTGAAGATGACTGGTCCCAACGGATCACCTTGCTGACATCCAACAGCTGAATTCAAAAGGTGGTCTTTATAAATTAATAATTTTTGGGTCAAATTAATATTCATACCTGGGTTTTTATTGTAAGTTATAAAAATAACACTATAAAATATAATATGCAGAGTATATTTACAACACAATAATCACTGAAAAAACATTTGAGCGAAGTACTTCAAAATAATATCAGTCACATTTTAAAATCAAATACAGATCTATAAAACATGTCACCGGAGTCGGCTAGCATTACATCATTGAGGTTATAATAAAACCTACAACACGCCCTCTTAATGTGGGACAACTACCAACATATCCTGGACAAATGACTGGTGCTTAAAATTAGGGAGTGCCTTGGTTAACATGTCAGCAGTCATCTGTTCGGTCGACAAGTACTTTAGTTCAATAATATTATTATCAACTGCTTCGCGAATATAGTGATATCAAATGTCCACATGCTTCGTGCGTTTGTGGAATACCGGGTTAGTTGCAAGCTTTGCCGCAGACTGATTATCACTATACAGGGTTACAGCATTATAATACCCCGTAAGTTCGCCAAGCACCGCACGTGCGTATACCGCTTCTTTAGCTGCTTCAGACAAGGCAATGTACTCCGCCTCGGTAGACGAAAGTGCGATACAAGATTGTTTGTAACAACCCCAAGAAATTACATTACGGAATTACGATCCGCCCCATTAGCACAGTCGGCGTCGGTAAACCCATACAAATGAAATTTGTCATGTTTAATATTTTTCTTATACAGTAGACCTAAATTCATTGTGCCTTTCAAGTAACGCAATACCTACACGTTTGGCCGCAGTAAAATGTTCAGCTGTATAACATGTATTATACTGACTAAGAAAACTTACAGCAAATGAAATGTCAAGTCTGCTGATCACAGACAAATACATCAATGAGCCTATCAGCTCTTGATATGGTAGTCTACTATCATAATTTGAGCTATCATAAAACTTCAGACCTACGTCTATGGGCGTCTTAGCAATTTTGCAATCTTTCATATCGAAACGTTCTAAGAACTGTTCGATATACGTTCTCTGAGTCAGCTTTAATTCACTACTAGTACGATCTACCTTGATGCCTAGCATATGTTTTACAGCACCTAAATCCTTTATAGAGAAGTGTGATTTTAGTGAGTTCTTCAGCTTATTAGCAATCTGATTACAATTATAGAAAACGAAAAAATCGTCAACATACAAGGCAATAATAATGATTTGCTTACCAGCTTTATGACTGAAGATACAGCTCTCGTGCTTGCTCTGCATGAAGCTCTCTGCCACTAAGACTTGTTATACCTTATCATACCAAGCGCGAGACGCCTGCTTCAACCCGTACACAGCTTTCTTGCGTCTGTAGACTTTATGCTCATTGCCATGTTTTATAAATCGTTCTGGCTGTGACATATAAATCTCCCCATTCAATTTTCCGTTCAAGAAAGCAGTTTTTACGTCAGGGTGATCAATCGTCAGATCTAACTCAACCGCTAGAGATAGCAACATTCTCAACGAGCTATGTCGTACAACAGGAGAGTATGTAGCCATGTAGTCAACACCAAAAGTCTGGGTAAACCCCTTTGCAACTAATCGAGCTCTGTAACACACAATTTTTCCATGAGCGTCACGTTTTATCTTAAACAGCCAACGATTCTTAACAATGTTCTTGTCTGCCGGTCCGTCAACTAACTCCCAGACCTCATGCTTGTTGAACGAATCAATATCATCCTGCATAGCTTGCCTCCACAGCTTATTATCAGTCGATTGCAAAGCCTCCTTGACAGTTGTTGGCTCGTTCAACTCTACCTCGAGTGCAAACATTGTTCCTGGTACTCTCGGCCGCAAATTATAGGCTGGTCCATCATTCTGTGTCTCCTGAGGTACCCTGCCTGTGTCAGTAGATGAGCTTGGCTCATGCTCGTCCGCCTCGAACCAAACTTCAGGCAATGCTGGCATCTCCGCCTCAACCTGAACGTCAAAATTCGGTACCGTTGGCATCTCCGCCTCTATA
Source organism: Nudaria mundana (assembly GCA_963556515.1). Lineage (NCBI taxonomy): Eukaryota > Metazoa > Arthropoda > Insecta > Lepidoptera > Erebidae > Nudaria > Nudaria mundana. Next base: position 1,741,304 of record OY748289.1, on the reverse strand, counting down.
TCTACATTTCCACAGCAGGCTGTTCTCCCGTATGGCTTTCCTCAATAAAAGACTCGTAATCACACACCGGGAAGAACATCTCCACAGACTTTTTGACAGTTGACCCTGGGAAGATAGTTTCATTAAAAACAACATCACGACTACGAAATACTGTGTGTTTCGCTAAATCATACAGCCTAAAGCCATTTGTTTCGTAACCAAGAAATATACAACGTGTACTTTTTGGTTGAAGTTTATTGCACTTCACGTTGTTAACGTGAGCGTGAGCTTCACAACCAAACACATGTAAATGTTTTAGACTTACTTTCTTGCTAGTCCAGGCCTCCTCAGGTGTTTTTCCTGTGAGCCTTTTCGATGGTGATACATTAATTAAGTATGCTGCAGTACCGGCAGCCTCAACCCAGAACTTGTGATCTAGGTTAGATGTGTACAACAGGCATCTTACTTTTTCCATGAGGGTGCGATTGAGTCTTTCCGCAGAGCCATTCTGTGGTGCACTGTACGGCACCGTGACTTGGTGGAGAATTCCTTTCCCTCTCAGAAAACCCGCAAATTCCCTGTTCACGTACTCCGTTCCATTATCTGATGTCAAGTTTTTAACTTTATCACCTGTTTGAGTCTCTACTAAATTAATAAAGTCTTTTGTGTAGCGACTCACCTCGCTTTTCAGCTTCCGGAAATACACAAACACCTTCCTCGTATGATGATCCAAAAACGTCAGGATGTACCTCTTACCTCCAAGCGAATTTACCGGTAGTGGCCCACACAAATCTGTATGAATTAATTCCAACCATTTCGTAGCCACAGACTTTTCAGGATTGCTACGGAAAGGAAAACGTGCCTGTTTGCCTTTCAAACAAACTTCACATGCATCGCCTTTACAAGGGTCCTTCTGAAAACTATATAATATCATTAGCAACACCCTGCCTCAAAAGCTTCATATTATTGCCACTCAAGTGGCCAAGTCTTTGATGCCAGGTCGTTGTACTAACAGTTAGATTCGCCCTTAGACTGCAAGTCTGAAGTTTATAAGCACCTCCTACGTCATTAACCTTAATTAAAACATCGCTAAAATTAGAAATTGTACAACCATTGGTATCTAAATTTATACTACAACCGTTCTTAATGAATTGAGATACAGATATGAGATTTATAGACAATTTAGGTACATACAACACGTTAGTTAATGTCAAATTATTAAACAACTTAACGTTACCTATACCTGTACATTGTATTTTATCTCCACTGGCAACAGTAACTGAACCACCATGAGATTTAAACTCGGTTATCAAATCTCTCTTGCCAGTCATGTGTTTTGTTGCTCCCGAGTCAATAAACCATGAAGAATCAGTGTCCGCTACAGTACTATATGCCGAAAAGACGCAATTACCAGAAGAATTTCTTTCATTCCGACAGTCTTTCTTCAAATGCCCTTTTTGTCTGCACTTCCAGCACCACGGTTCTCTCTTTCTATCATGCACATCCTTCGATCTCGACTCTACATTGTGTTGCAGCGCTTTTCTCGTCTTGGAGTCACTCGTAGTAGCGCCTCTTCTTGTTGAATACAAGCACTCATCCGAATCTCCACGAGTAGTCCAACGTTGATCCTGTAGGAGCTTTGAATTTACTAAATCAGCAGTAATGTTAGCTCCTGAATGCTCTAGTGCCATGATCATAGGCTGGTACTCCTTCGGCAAACCTTTGAGCATCAGCACACCAATCAACTACCTTGTTCATATTCGCCAATTGCTGAGCTAATGACAATACTTCATTGACGTAAGCTTCCATGCTGCTGAACTTCTCCATTTTGACGGCGCACAGGTTCTGGAGTATGCGAACTCTCGAACCGAGTCCTTTATCATCGTACGCACTAGGGCGGGGGTTATCCAAGGCAATTTGGAAAGGTGAATCCACGGTCTATAAGACCGGGAACAGCTGGACCAAAAGGTTGGAGAACTCCTATTCTCAGCACATGTCCAATGCTGAGTCTGGTGAAAGGCTTTGGGGGAGAGCGCTACAGTCGTGCAGATCCCCAAAGCAAGGCTATAGACTTCCTTCACGCGGTTCCATCCCTGCTCCATCCCCAAGTCCCCTCCTCCCCATCCCAAACCCCCACCCAATTCCTGATCCAGCAAACCGACAACCCCGGTAAAATACACCATGAATCGTGCGAATGATAAAGAGAAATTACCCCAGGAGTTCCGGTACTTCCAGTGCCGGGGAATCCCTACCTGGACCATCTAGTGGTTCGGGCTGCCCCTCGTATTCTGGGGGGGGCAAATCATCGCCAACAATAATTTTAGGAAGTAGATTGAACAAGAAACCAAACGACCAGGTGCGTCCCGGTAGGTCTATGTCTGAGACTCTCGGGGACGACCTGACAAACATGTCGCTTGGGGAGAACCAAAGCCAGCAAAAAGAGGGCGAGTGGGTGACCAAATCCAAATGGAGGCGGATCAAGGCTCGCAAGAGACAAGAAGCCCAGAACCAGACCAAACCCAGAGGCAAGCCGGCCAGAACGGAGCTGACAGCACCTCAGGGAGCGGAAGGCTATAGGGCTAAGAAAATGAAGAGGCAAGGAACAGGCCCCGGAGAAAAATCCCAGCAGCTTTCACCGAAACGCCGTAAACAAGCCGAGGAACCCTGGAGGTCAGCGGCAGCCCTAAGTGACCTCGCGGTCACAATACAACGGGAGGACGGGGTGGCGGTGGACGAGGCCACAGCAACTGGGATCAGGAAGAAGCTGGCACAAGAAATAGGCAGGGCCATCAAAAACAACGCCGATAGTCGCTTCTTGGCATTCGACACTTCAGGCCTGGTCGCGGAAGGTTACTTCCTAGTGACGGCAAGCACCGAAGAGGCGCTCGACTGGCTGCTAGGACAGGACTTTGGCGAACAGAATGGCGCCCCCCTTAAGACAAAAAAGATGGAAAAGCACCGGATGTCGATCTGGCTCCCAGGCAGTACAGAAGACCTTGAACTGGAACCCTTGGACTATGTCAGAGGCCAGAACAGACACAGGGCAGAACTGCGGCTAACCGACTGGACTCTTGTCCGCAAGGAGGTACTACCACTAGGAGTGAGACTAGTGGTTGGAGTCCCCGAGGAAGTCGCCAAATTAAGTCTGGTCTCACTACACTACCAAGCCACCAGAGTACACGCCCGAACCGTGAGCAAGAGTACCCCACAGACGGAGGAAAAGTGCCCATGTTACACATGTCCCAAGCACATCACAAATTCACAGGGAAAGGCTCTCATTGGAGGCGGAGACACCGACCAATCTGAGGTCCATAAAGGGGGTGGAAGGAAGTATGCCGATCCAATAGAGAGCCAACCCTAACAGTACACAACAGGCGCTATACACACGCCGGGAACTGCCCACAAGCGGGGCGGGCGGTACACAGGCAGTTACCTCACCAGAGGTACTGACTGAAAGCCGGAGGCCCCGCATACAGGACAGTCCCGGGGGCACAAACACAGCACATGCCCTCCCTAATACCACGCGAAAGGACCTAACGCCCCCACCGAGTGTTGCATCACTGCAACCGCACTGGTGTGGGGTGTCGGCCGCGGACGCGAGGGCAAAGGGAGGGAACACAAAGCACTAACACGCACGCAAATACACACAAACAACATGTACACTAACAGAAACATACCACATAAAAACACACAAAAAATAAGGATAGTCCAGATAAATCTCCACCACTGCATCGACGCTATGAATGAGCTCTGTCGATACGTGGTAGAGAAGAAGATAGATATCGCTCTGCTGCAAGAGCCACATGTCTCGAATGGACGAGTGAAATGAAATGAAATGAAATGAAATTGAAATTAAATTAAAATGAAATTACTTATTTATTTGTATAGGTCAATAAATGGCTCCTACAAACGTCAGTAAGTACTTTTTTTTTTTTTTTTTTAATTCCGCGGCCCAAGGCCGCGGCCGCTCTAACGTCCGTTGCCGGGCGTCTCTGGTTACTAGCAGAGGGTATGTCCAGTGGCGCCCGGCGGACTTTGACCACCTCTGTGGTCTCTTCGGGTGTTGGGTCGGGACGAGAATCCCGCGTCGTTGGGGGAAGGGTTTTATCCCGCGTCAGTGAGTGAATCTGGTTGCGTGCTATGGGGCAAAGGCCCCGCAGCACGCAACCCTTCTAGCCTGCTTCTGTAAGGACGGCGGATGGCGATCCCGTCGTCCTCAGGCCCCGATCATGGAGGTCGATAGTCTTGGGCGTAGTCGCGTAGTCTGGGGCGCCCTGGCCGCCGACTACGGAACTCGGCGGGGAGGGTACGCTCCCTCTCCCTCCCGGCCGCCTCCTTCGCGAGCATGACTTGCTCGCAGAAGGACACGGCCGCGTTCCACCTACTCCGGCTGGAGACCATGGCTTGAAGCATGGTCTCAAGCGAGAGGGTATCCACGCCCAGACCCACTACGAGGTCCCGGCGCTGGCTCGCCCACGCTGAGCACTCCACCAACGTGTGGAGTGCGGTGTCGTCGTCGGAAACCTCGCAGTGTTGACACCGGGGTGTGACCTCACGATGCATGCGAAACAGATAGCTACCGAAGCATCCATGCACGGCAACCATCTGCGTCGCACGATACGTGAGGTCACCATGCTGCCTCTGCAGCCAATCGTCCATGATCGGTCTCACCGCCGCGATGATGGTGGTACCCCACTTGGGTTGCTCAAGTCGCACCCTCCATGACTCCATGAGATCCTGGCGGAGTTGGGACCACTGGTCCTCGATTTCTCGAGACGCAGGCCTGTGGTCCCGCTCCAGCGCCTCCTTGCGCCATTGGAACAATGACGCAAGGGCTCTCGCTTCCAGGTCCCATGGAGGGGTCCCGGCTAGGAGACATGCAGCCTCTCCGGAGATCATGCGGTACCGTAAGGTTCGAAGTGGTCTGTTTAACAGAGTCACGTTCCCCTTGACCGCCAACCTATCCGCCCATACGGGAGCCCCGTATAGGGCCATACTCCGCACGATCCCCAGGTACAGTCTCCTGCAGGAAGCGTTGGGTCCCTTTAGGTTGGGCATCAGTCGCGAAAGCGCGACCGATGCCTGCGTCACCTTGGGGACCAAACTTCGGAAATGTGGTCCGAAGTTCCATCGGCTATCAAGTACGATCCCTAGGTACTTCATCGAGGGCTTGATGCCGATGCTAACGCCTCCCACATTTATGCTGGAACCTTCGGGTGGACCGTTCCGAGGTCTGTGAAAACACAGAACCTCGGACTTGTGCAAGGCCACCTCCAGTCCCAGCTGCCGTATCCGACCCACGACTCGAGCAACACCCGTCGTGACATTGAGTGCTGCCTCCTGGTACGTTGCACCCCGCGCCGTGACGAGGGTATCGTCGGCGTAGCACGTTACGCCGACGCCCCTAGGCAACGCACCTCGCAGCACCCAGTCGTAGCCGATGTTCCACAGAAGCGGCCCCAGGACCGACCCCTGTGGAACACCGCACGACACATCTCGCCGAGCTGGCCCGAGCCAGCTGGGGAAAGCTATGGCCCTCTCCGAGAGATAGGCCCCGACAATACGACGGAGGTAAAGAGGCGTTTCGTGATACACGAGCGCCTCCCTAACGCAGCTCCATGGCAAGGTGTTGAACGCGTTGGCGATGTCAAGAGACACCGCCACCACCACCTAGCCCTGCGAGACTGCTTCCTCCGTCAGGCTCTTCACGCGCATGATCGCGCTCACGGTGGAGCGTCCCCGACGGAAACCGAACTGGTTATCCGCCAGGTCTGGCCCCACACTCGTGAGATGCTCGACGAGGCGTTCCGCGATAATTCGCTCAAAGAGCTTACACACCTCGTCGAGCAACACGATCGGCCGGTATACGGACGGTGAGTCCACCGGCCGCCCCGCCTTACGGATCAGGACCAGTTTCCCCGTCCTCCACACCTTGGGAAACTGGCCCCTTTCGAGGCATGCGCTAAAGAGCCCCATCAGTCGAGGCCCGAGTTCTTCGAGGGCCAGGACCCATGCACGGCCAGGAATGCCGTCGGGTCCGGGGGCAGTGATTTTCCGGCGTTTAAGCCGGAGTACTGCCGCACCTAGCTCCCCCACGCTGACTTCGGGTACGTCGTCTTCGCTGGTACTATCCGCGTCGGGCAGAGACGGAGCCATGCGCGGAGGGACGTGCTCCTCCGCGCTCGTCGGAAACAGGGAGCCCATGACCCGCTCCAGCTGCTGCGGCTGGAGACTCTGGGTCAGTGGGGGCGCCCTAGGTCGGAGTTTCTCCCTGACCTGTAGGTACGGGCGCCCCCATGGGTTCTGCTGCAGGGTCTCCAGGAGCTCCTCGCGGGCCGCCGTCTTGGCCCGCTTTATCGTCTCCTGGAGAATACCTTTGGCCTCCCTGTATGCCTGATAAAGCTCCGCCTCTCGGGCTGCCGCGTCGTCTGGGCGGCGATGCCTCCGGCGAAACCTGGTGTACCGGCGGCGGGCGGAGATGCATGCTGCGCGCAGCTCTGCAATCTCCGGCGACCACCAGTACACCTGCTTCCTGGCCGGTCTGGGTGTAACCCTAGGCATCGCCGCATCACAGATTTGCGACATGGCTCTCCTGAACCACTCCGCCTCGGCATCCACATCGGCAGGCAGGTCCGGTGCCGGAATCCAGGCCTGCACGATGGATGCCTCCAGGAGAGCTTCCCGATCAAGATGGTGAAGTGCCCAACGCGGATCCGGGGGATTTGCTACCGGCTGTGGGAGGTCAAGTGAGGGGACGACATCGAACCGGATGTACCGATGGTCCGAGTGCGTCTCCTCACCCTCCTCCACGCGCCAGCCTGTAATACGGCAGGCGAGGTCAGGGGATGCGAACGTTACGTCTACGATCGATTCCCCCCCTCGCCGCCAAAAGGTGACGACATTCCCCCGGTTGAGGACCTCCAGACCACGTGTTCTGGTCCAGTCCTCAAGGAGCCTCCCCTTGTCCCTGGTTTCCCGGGAGCCCCACGCCTCACTCCAGGCGTTGAAGTCTCCCAGGAGCAGGACAGGGCGAGGGCGGCACGCAGCGAAGACGACGTCGAGCTCAGTGAGCCATAGCTCAAACTGAGACTCGTCAATGTTCGCCGACACCACCGCAAACCCTTCAAATTCCGCCGCAACACACCCCCGGCCGCTTGCAATCAATGCAAGGCGCGAGGTGTCCACGGCGGAACCCCCAAAAATGCAACAGGCCGAGCCGTCCTGGTCCACCGGGCTTCCCGGGTGGACATAATACGGCTCGGCGACCACGGCCAAGTTAATGGACCACTGCGCGATGCTCTGGTACAGAAGATCCTGAGCAGCGCGGCAGTGGTTCAAGTTCACCTGCAGGATGCGGACATGGGCGCACATTAATGTACGTCCATGTCAGCATCCCGCTGCGAACCTGGCCGCGCAGAAGCGGCTCCCCCGCTGCCTACAGCGGACGGACGAGGTTTAGGCCTCGAGGCGGCGCAGGTACGGCTGCCGACCCGATGGTCCGCCGTTTTGCCCTCCGCCTCGCATCTATAACAGCGAGGCGGGGCCTCACAGCCATTGGCCTTATGACCGGGCCGGCTGCAGCGGAAGCACCGATCGCCCACGGTGTCTTCCGCTGTGCACTGCACTCCGACGTGCCCCACCACCATGCACCGGAAACACCTGGTTTCCCGGGCACGAAGGAGGTGCACCTGCGCCTTTAGGAAGCCCCCTACAAGGAGGCCTCGTCCGTCCGCCAATTTAAGTGCCGCCGCGACGGGGCACTGGACGACTGTCATCCCATGACCGGTGGAGCCGAAGGAGATATCTCCAGCTTTCACCTGGTCATGGGGGCAGCCGCCCGCCTCCACGACGGCGGAGATTACTTCCTCCGTCGTGGCCGCGTCATCCAGACCCGTGATGCGCAATGCGGCGCATTTGGTAGGTCTGGTGACGCGGACGGCTTCTGCGTCCAGCGCGACCCTAAGTTGAGCCGCTAGGGCGTCCGCTTTGGGACCGCTGGAGGCGCCGGATACCTCGAGGAGGCGAGCACCGGTGCGGGTGTTTTTACACCGGAGCCCCCCCTGAATATCGAGGGCCGAGAGGTTCACTGAGGCTTTAACCTGCCTCAGGACATCGGCGTACCCCACACCCTTCTCCACACCTGCCGGCGTCACGGTCAGGACGACGGCGGTGGAACGAGGAGGGCGGGGCCTCTTCGGCACCTTCGCCGCGGCGGCTCTGGCCGCTTTCTTTTTGGCCCTCTTGCGCTGCTTTTTGGCACCCACTACTTCCCATCCCTCCCGTCTGGAGGGATGTAAGGAGGCAGCAGGAGCAGCAGCGGGAGTGGCCCTGAAGGCAGCGGGAGTGGCACTCCTCTTGCCCTTCCCCTTGCCCTTCCGCGAAATGGCCGCAGCTTCGGCTGGCGTCCGCCTCGCTGGGACAGCGGACGGGGGCAGGGTGGGGCGGCGGCTAGGAGGCCGGCCTCTCGGACGGGGCGCAACGCCGGCGCCAGCAACAGCCGCGTAGGACAACGCGGGCTGCGTCAGCGCAGGGCGGTACGCCCGGTCCTCAAGGACGCCAAGGCGCCTCTCGATCGCCGCCATGAGCTCTGTAAGAGTAGGCGGCACAGGCTGTGGCGGCGATACGGGCGCCGCATTGGGCGCGGTCCTGGGTGCCGTCCTTGATGGCCCAGCCTTCGGGGAAGGCGGCGTGGGTTGCTCCGTCTGGGTCCCGGTAGGCCCCTTGACCAGCTTGGTCAGATTCGCGACCTCCTGTCGCAGGGCCTCCATCTGTAGCCGGGACGCGGCAAGTTCCGCCTCCAGGCTGGCCACCTGGCCCCGTAGCTTCTGCTCCTCTGCGGGGACGCTCCGCGCTAGGAGCTCATCCAGGGAAGACTGGGCGTGTGTCACTGCCGTCTTCACCACCTGCCTCTTACCCTGCAGATTTTTGGTGCCACCCTTCATGGCTTCTGCAATTCGGGTAAGAGCCAGCATGAGCTCCCGCGCGGCTGGCACCTCCTTGTCCCTGCCACTGGGCAGGAACGGCACTGTAGGGGCGGGGGCTTTAAATACCGGCGACTTTCGGTATTTACCGGACGTCGTAATCGCCAGGTACTTCGTCGGAACCCCCTCCTCGGTCTCGCTGGATGCGGTCCCCCCAGAGCAACTGGTGCTCCGGTCACGCGACGACCCCGCCTTCGGGACCACCTTCTCCCGAGTCCTTTTGACTGGGGTCTTCCACAAGGAAGAACCCTCCGTCTCCATGCTGCTGGGAACGACGTCTGTCCCAGCAGCGGTCGACGCGACCTCCGCGTCGGTTTGGGGGGTGGTTTTGAGGCACACCCCCTGGCCTGTCGGGCTTTGTTGACCCCTCCCAAATACCTGATGGGGGTCGCTGTGACTGGTGCCGGGCCTGAGCCCCGCATCAGTCACAGCCGGGTGTTCGTGGAGGGATTCCTCACCTCCAGTTCCCCGTTGGGTAATCTTATTATTCGTACTTTGCAAAGCCATTTTTTTTATTAGTTTAACGTCCTTCGACGGGCGACACCCTAGGCGTGACAGCTCCCCTGCACGATTCATCCCCTCACCGGGTGTCAGAGCTTGGGATTGGGTTAATTTTTTATAGAGGTGTTCATCCTCGCGGCCCCGAGGGGCCACCGGTCCTGTCAATTCAGGATTACGGCTGGGCCGGGCGGGGGTCTTTACAAGACCGTTCCGCCCGCCCCGTTGGTGATTTTTTAACGAGGTTTTCTTCCTCACGGTTCCGAAGAACCGACTTCCCGCCTGTTGTCAGGCGGGGTTCGGCCGAACGGTGGTCTCTGCGAGACCGTGTCCGACACCGCTGATGAGCTCAGTGATGTCGGACCCGTCGCCCTGGTGGTTTCTCCGCACAGCAGCACTCTGCTCTGCAGAGTGTCGGTGGAGAGACCTGGGCCGCACTAGGCCCCCGTCGTGGTGGGTCTGCGTTCCTCATGCGAGGCGGCAAGACCCCCACCTTGGCCAGAATTAGCCGTAGTAGCTACAACTCTGCGGTACGTTGCCGCACAGTTGCAGCCACTGCCGTTGCCCGGGGTGCACCACGTGGAGGAACTGACCAAAGCACCCCACGTCAGTAAGTACTTAAAATAAAAAATGTCATTGTTTCTATATTTACATGTACTGCCAGATTCGCAAAGCAATAAGTAGAACCGAGAGAAATAACCTGGCAATAAAACTCTCGGTCACTCTTTTCAAATAATTGACTCATTTACACATTTTCTTAAGACTAAATGTGGACGAATGTACATTGGTCTCGTGTCAAAATCAAAAAGAGTGTATAATACAACAAAAAAAATATTATAGTCGCCTAAGTACAATAATGCTACAATTACGGCATTTTAGGAGGCGAATGCACCATGCTCAAGCCAGACACTTTTATCATTAAGGTAATCAACTGTCTTATAATATGCTTTTTGACATAAAGTGGTCTTTATAAAGTTTTTAAATTTATTGTCGGGCATACAAAGGACCGATTCAGGCAATTTATTATAAAAGCGTATACCTTCCCCCTTGAAAGAATGACTAACCTTGCCAAGTCGATAACACGGAGGGAGTAGTTTATTTTTATTACGTAGATTTCTGTCTGTAACCTCACTTACTTTAGTATAGCTAGATATATTTTTCCTGACATACAGTATGTTATCAAATACATATTGGGAAGCTACAGTTAAAATATTAATATCTTTAAATCGCTCCCTAGGAGAATCTCTTTTACCTAAACAATAAATGGCACGGACTGCCCTCTTTTGTAATATAAAAATTGTTTCTATATCTGCTGCATTTCCCCAAAGTAGTATTCCATAGGACATCAAGCTATGGAAGTAACCAAAGTAAACTAGCCTAGCAGTAGCTACATCTGTCAACTGCCTAATCCGTCTCACAGCATACGCAGCAGAGCTAAGCTTATTAGCTAAAATGGTGATATGGTCACCCCATTGTAATTTAGAATCTATTGTTATTCCTAAAAAGGTAGTGTTATTTACAAATTCTAACCTTTGGCTACCCAGCACGACATGGACGTTTGCTTGTCTGACATTGGGCATTGTAAATTTAACGCATTTAGTCTTTTCTGCATTCAACAATAGGTTGTTAGTAGAAAACCAATTTGAAATATCATTTAAAATATTATTAACATTATTCGCATCTGTACTATGCCGATTAACTTTGAATATAAGTGATGTATCATCCGCGAACATTACTATTCCAGCTTGTGCCTCGATCATGCAAGGCAAGTCATTAACATAAACCAAGAAGAGAAAAGGCCCCAGAATTGATCCCTGAGGTACGCCTATTTTGACGTTAGTTCCGTTTGACTTAACGTTGTTCACGTGAACAGTCTGCAGCCTATCTGTCAGGTAAGATCCTAATAGTTCTAAGGATTTTTTGTCAAAACCATACCGACGTAACTTTAGCAAAAGTGTCTGATGGTCAACACAATCAAATGCTTTAGACAGATCGCAGAATACCCCAATGGCATCCTGCGATCCCTCCCATGCGTCGTAAATCAAGCTAACAAGGGTTACTCCCGCATCGGTGGTAGATTTTCCGCGAGTAAAGCCAAATTGCTGGCTGTGGAAAAGATTGTTGGTCGTGAAGTGGACTTGCATTTGATTTAGCATCACTCTCTCAAACTCCTTACTCAGAGCTGGCAAAATAGAAATGGGGCGGTAGTTACCAAGTTCAGACTTAGATCCCTTCTTAAATAATGGTATTAGTCTACTATTTTTCATTAGGTTAGGGAATATACCTTCATCTACACATTCATTAAAAATTAGTGCCAAGTCAGGTGCAATGATATCAATTACATTACTTATTAAGCCAACTGATATGCCCCAGTGATCTTCAGACTTTTTAATTTTGAGATTTTTAAATGCTTTCAAGATGTCACTGGGGTCTATATGTTTGAAGTTAAATTTAGATGAAGAACCAATATTAAAGTTAATACTATCAGGCGTTACTTTTCGGAAGTCCATAGTTAAATTAAATAAATCTAACTACTTTGCAATATTCCGCCACATGCAAATTACCCAACTCTCGTATTTATTCATGCACAAGTCCGCCCTCCAAACCCACTTAGGCCGAAAGAATAGAGAAATAATTTTGAAAATAGAATAAATATGAGAGTTGTGTTATCGTGCAAAAAATAATAAAAACCTCGACACGTGTTTCGCCCCCAACCAGGGGCATCATCAGGAGATGTCGATGGCTCGGCGCACGGCGACCGAAAAATCGGTCGCCGTCGTGCCTATCGGCCTAAGTGGGTTTGGAGGGCGGACTTGTGCATGAATAAATACGAGAGTTGGGTAATTTGCATGTGGCGGAATATTGCAAAGTAGTTAGATTTATTTAATTTAATTGAACCAATATTACTTTACAGAAAGGCCACAGCACTGTGGGCACATGAATTAACAGAAGAAGTTACTTTAAATGGAATGTTGGTAAAATAATCTTCAAATGCATTTACAATACCTTTCGGAGAGGTTATATTCTTGTTCTCTAATTTAATTTTAGTAACAGTATCCCTCACTTTACATTTACGCTGATGATTGCACTCGTTTCCTGTTCCACTATAGGATTTCGGATGGGCGGTGAGTTATTATCATCTGTGTCTTCTACGCTTCCTGGAAAGTGTGTGCCCAGCATCACTTCCAGTATCCTTTTGCGGTCGGTGATGAGTTCATCTCCGTTCTTTATACTTCCTAGTTTGCAGGTGTTGCCCTTGGAGAACGTTTTCACCAGTCGCGCCGCGTCTGGGTATTTTTCAACCCCTGCGCAAAACGCTTTCCAGCTGTTCCGGTTTTCCCTTCTGCATTCTTTCTTATATATATTTCTAACTTTTCTGTATTCTAGTCAGCTCTCGTCATCGTTCTTATCTAGGGCTTTTCATAGAGCTCGCCTGGTCTTATTTCGTTGCTTCTCTAGAGCCTTTGTCCACCAGGGTTGACCCTTCCCTGGACTTATCTCTTTCAGTGGGCATGCCTTGTGGTAGGCTTCCCTTAGAGCGGCGTCTAGTCTGTTAGCTTCTTGTTCTATTTCTCTTGTGTCAAAGTTACTGGACCTGTTACTGGACGTGTGCAAGGTTACTGGACCTGGGTTCCATTTCTCCATTTGTTGTTCGTATGTTACCCAGTCTGTTCTCTGTCTTGGCTTCTAGACTGAAAGTGATTCGTTTGTGGTCTGACATTGAACTGCTTTCGTCTAGCTCCCAGTCTTTAATATGTTGGCTGATCCTATCTGTTGCGATAGTGATGTCCAACACCTCTCGTCTTGCTCGGGTTACAAATGTGGGGGTATTGCCCACATTAAGAATTTCCAAGCCTGACGTTACTATAAAATCCAAGAGTAAGTCACCTTTTTTGTTGCAGTCAGTACTGCCCCACACTACGTGGTGTGCATTAGCGTCGCAACCTACAATAATTGGAATATTTTTACCTTGGTATTTTCTTATAATTTCTTCCATTTCTCGGGACGGTGGCTCGAAATCTCACTCGCTGGGTAGATACGCGGAGACTAGGAGCACCCTTTCTGTAGTATCTATCCCCGTTTGTATTGTTATCACAATGCTAGCAAGGTCTCTGTAACAATCTGCTTTTATTAGTTCTAACGTTTTTGCTTTGCTGCTGGCATAAATGCACGCCCTAGGTGTTGACTCACCGTCGTCATGGCGGATGATGTCTCCCCCCAAGGAGCCAAGCCCGGTCACTTTTTTTTTTCGAGGCTGGCAACACTGTAACTAACAGCTGATTTTTGTAGCTCTTGCGAATTAATATTAAATTATTCAATATTTTAGTAAATTTAAAGCTTAAAATCTGTAAATCGCAAGTAAAACTGTTATTTTAAAGTAAATTCCATTAATTAGTGCACAAACTCGTGGAAGTATTGTGAAATTTGTCAATAACAGGATCGGTTTTTGCCGAACTGTCAGTGCATGTAATCGCTGGTTCTTTTGAATATTTCGTGGAATATTCTTAGTGAATGGTATACTAGTGAGTTTGATTACCTTTTGTTCACGTGTTTATATGTTACAGTATATTCCACGTTGCTAACAGGCAGGTATTTAATACAAATTCCTAGGTTTATATCGCATTGACATACCGGTGAATTCCAACCTACCTACTACTTAGGTATAAATAGTCTGCTAGGATTCTACAAAGTAACCTAAAGTACCTTTAATTTGTATACTTGAATAGATTATTTCTTTAGTTAGTCAGTTGGTTTTGTTGCTCTGCATTGTGGCTAGGTGTTCATTATCTTCTCAATTATACCCTACTAAGCCAATATGTCTACATCCACTCGATCTGCCACGGCACGTCAATTGCAAATACAGTTGAAAGAAGCCCTATTACAACTCAAAGTAGAGAAGAAAGAAAACCAGCAACTGATAATGGAAAGGGAAGATAATGAACGTGAATATGACTTAATGCGCGTTAGAAATTCTAGCTTAGAGCAACAGCTGTCTAAAAGTCAGGTAAATTGTGATGAGTTGACCGAGCAACTTACCAGCTTAGATTGGAAATTGGAAATCTTTCCGCCAATGTAGTGATATGTTTGAGCAAATCCTCAGACATAACACACAATTAGAAGATGAGCTGGGGGAGGCACACAGGCTTATTACTACCTATGAACAGGATGCCCAGTCGCACCAATTAACAGAGGTGTCCAACCTCTACACAGAACTTATTGAAAGTAGCTGTGTGCCTGCCTCAACTAATTTATCAGTCATAGATCTTACAAATGATAGTAGGTGCTTAAATACTCCTAAACCAATGATTAGTCATAACAAAATCAAATGCCAAAGAAAAATAAACAAAAAAATTAAGAAAATTAATTTAAAAATGAAATCTTGTTTGTCTAATAATAGTAATTTAAATTTAAAACTACAGTCTGACCTGGATGTTTGTACTGGGCAGTTGGTTATATGCAGCAAGCAGTTGGCTGACAGTCAGGTGGCTCATGATGTTGTGAGGGTCACGTTAGAATCTCACATCAAGCAATTACAGGAGAATTATGATAGTTTATTCTTTAAATATGAACTACAAAGTAAACAGAATACTGAAAACATGTTGGCATTGGACAAATTGATAGACGACAGTAGACACAACCAAGAATTACTTGATTCTATAACTCAGCATTATAACTCTGAGCACATCGACCAACACCCTATCAATGACTCCGTACCAGCTCTCTCTACTTGTGACAGTATTCTGGAAACAATTTCTGATCCTACCACCAACATTGAGCCTCCTAGTAATACTATGGTTTTTTCTGATGGGGTGGGTTGTAATATGGGCTATATGTTTAATAAATACATTGAAAACTGTGTGAATTATTCCCTGCCCAATGCAACTTACACTCAGATCATAGACAAAATTGTGTCATCAAGTATAATAGTAGTATCACTACTGTATTATTGGTAGGTGAAAGTAACAAAATAGGTAAGAAAGAATTAATGTACTGTATACAATGCTTAAGTAGACTAAAAGTATTTAAAATAATATTATGTGCGTTCCCATATGCGTGTTGCCAGTCCTCATCCTATAATAAAAAAATACATCTTCTGAGTAATTTTATTCATACTTTGACATGTCGTCATAGTGACACTTTTATTTTTTTTGACACTAATAATTTTATTAGTAATTATTGTTTTAAGACCAAAGATAGTATTTATCTTATGAAGTCAGACAAAAATAAAATTGCTACATTGCTAGCAAATAATATTAATTTTTGGACGAGTTTACATTGTAAACAAAGTAATATACCTACAGATTTGTTAGGTACTTGTAGTAATAATTTAGTATGTATAACAAATGATTTAAACTGAATATCCAGACAAAAGGAATACCAGAGCTAAAGATGGCTCATCAAAATATAGAGGCCGATAGGCACGACGGCGACCGATTTTTCGGTCGCCGTGCGCCGAGCCATCGACATCTCCTGATGATGCCCCTGGTTGGGGGCGAAACACGTGTCGAGGTTTTTATTATTTTTTGCACGATAACACAACTCTCATATTTATTCTATTTTCAAAATTATTTCTCTATTCTTTCGGCCTAAGTGGGTTTGGAGGGCGGACTTGTGCATGAATAAATACGAGAGTTGGGTAATTTGCATGTGGCGGAATATTGCAAAGTAGTTAGATTTATTTAATTTAATTGAACCAATATTACTTTACAGAAAGGCCACAGCACTGTGGGCACATGAATTAACAGAAGAAGTTACTTTAAATGGAATGTTGGTAAAATAATCTTCAAATGCATTTACAATACCTTTCGGAGAGGTTATATTCTTGTTCTCTAATTTAATTTTAGTAACAGTATCCCTCACTTTACATTTACCTGACTCTTTGTTTATAACTTTTCATGTTTCTTTTATTTTGTTAGGAGCCTCAATTATTTTCTTTTTGATGTGAATGGATTTAACCTGTCTACATACTTTTTTGAATACTTGTGAGTAATTCCTAACATATTCAATGAAACTTTTATCAAATCTGTATCGTTTTTCTGCATATAGATCAAACAGCGTTCGTCTACTTTTATAAATGCCTACTGTTGCCCATTCACAAAATTTCGTTTTAACACTACGATTTTGGCATTTTTGTTTATAATGTACCAAATAAACTATTATAATGGACCTCAGGATTATTACCTATATAAACTATAGAATTAAGCTTTTTCTCGAACAAGTTTTTGAATTCTTTAATTCTATTAGAGGTTATGGGCCTACACATAATTTTCTCATTATACTGACTATTATTACTCTTGGGAAAGGATACTATTTGACCACAGTGATCTGATGGCAATTTACTAATTACAGACTCGCTTAAGCACTCACAATCCGTAAAAAAATTATCTGTAACTACCAAATAAATTCAAAAATTTAGTACTTTTCTTACACTGTTTTAGGATGTTTACATTGAAGTCTCCGCACACAATTAACTTCTTCCTATTATTTGACGCAACCCCTAGAACCTGGTCCATGACCTTGGTAAATACACTAAAATCACTGTTAGGTGGACTGTATACCCAAACTACTATATATTGGTCAAGCTCGGCACAGGCCACCTCAGCACATCGCTCAACAGAAAGTCTAACTATGTCAGACCGCTCTTTGCTGCGGAGACCATTTTTAATTAAGACCATGGAGCCACCTTTAATCGCAGACTTCCTGTTAAAGCAACTTGCAATATTGTAGTTGTTTATATTGAACATCATCTCACTCTCCTTGAGCCAATGTTCAGTCAAACACAAAATATCTACATTTAATTCCTCTAGGAATAACTCCACTACTAATTCCTTGCCAGAAAGACCTTCTATATTTTGATGAGCCATCTTTAGCTCTGGTATTCCTTTTGTCTGGATATTCAGTTTAAATCATTTGTTATACATACTAAATTATTACTACAAGTACCTAACAAATCTGTAGGTATATTACTTTGTTTACAATGTAAACTCGTCCAAAAATTAATATTATTTGCTAGCAATGTAGCAATTTTATTTTTGTCTGACTTCATAAGATAAATACTATCTTTGGTCTTAAAACAATAATTACTAATAAAATTATTAGTGTCAAAAAAAATAAAAGTGTCACTATGACGACATGTCAAAGTATGAATAAAATTACTCAGAAGATGTATTTTTTTATTATAGGATGAGGACTGGCAACACGCATATGGGAACGCACATAATATTATTTTAAATACTTTTAGTCTACTTAAGCATTGTATACAGTACATTAATTCTTTCTTACCTATTTTGTTACTTTCACCTACCAATAATACAGTAGTGATACTACTATTATACTTGATGACACAATTTTGTCTATGATCTGAGTGTAAGTTGCATTGGGCAGGGAATAATTAACACAGTTTTCAATGTATTTATTAAACATATAGCCCATATTACAACCCACCCCATCAGAAAAAACCATAGTATTACTAGGAGGCTCAATGTTGGTGGTAGGATCAGAAATTGTTTCCAGAATACTGTCACAAGTAGAGAGAGCTGGTACGGAGTCATTGATAGGGTGTTGGTCGATGTGCTCAGAGTTATAATGCTGAGTTATAGAATCAAGTAATTCTTGGTTGTGTCTACTGTCGTCTATCAATTTGTCCAATGCCAACATGTTTTCAGTATTCTGTTTACTTTGTAGTTCATATTTAAAGAATAAACTATCATAATTCTCCTGTAATTGCTTGATGTGAGATTCTAACGTGACCCTCACAACATCATGAGCCACCTGACTGTCAGCCAACTGCTTGCTGCATATAACCAACTGCCCAGTACAAACATCCAGGTCAGACTGTAGTTTTAAATTTAAATTACTATTATTAGACAAACAAGATTTCATTTTTAAATTAATTTTCTTAATTTTTTTGTTTATTTTTCTTTGGCATTTGATTTTGTTATGACTAATCATTGGTTTAGGAGTATTTAAGCACCTACTATCATTTGTAAGATCTATGACTGATAAATTAGTTGAGGCAGGCACACAGCTACTTTCAATAAGTTCTGTGTAGAGGTTGGACACCTCTGTTAATTGGTGCGACTGGGCATCCTGTTCATAGGTAGTAATAAGCCTGTGTGCCTCCCCCAGCTCATCTTCTAATTGTGTGTTATGTCTGAGGATTTGCTCAAACATATCACTACATTGGCGGAAAGATTTCCAATTTCCAATCTAAGCTGGTAAGTTGCTCGGTCAACTCATCACAATTTACCTGACTTTTAGACAGCTGTTGCTCTAAGCTAGAATTTCTAACGCGCATTAAGTCATATTCACGTTCATTATCTTCCCTTTCCATTATCAGTTGCTGGTTTTCTTTCTTCTCTACTTTGAGTTGTAATAGGGCTTCTTTCAACTGTATTTGCAATTGACGTGCCGTGGCAGATCGAGTGGATGTAGACATATTGGCTTAGTAGGGTATAATTGAGAAGATAATGAACACCTAGCCACAATGCAGAGCAACAAAACCAACTGACTAACTAAAGAAATAATCTATTCAAGTATACAAATTAAAGGTACTTTAGGTTACTTTGTAGAATCCTAGCAGACTATTTATACCTAAGTAGTAGGTAGGTTGGAATTCACCGGTATGTCAATGCGATATAAACCTAGGAATTTGTATTAAATACCTGCCTGTTAGCAACGTGGAATATACTGTAACATATAAACACGTGAACAAAAGGTAATCAAACTCACTAGTATACCATTCACTAAGAATATTCCACGAAATATTCAAAAGAACCAGCGATTACATGCACTGACAGTTCGGCAAAAACCGATCCTGTTATTGACAAATTTCACAATACTTCCACGAGTTTGTGCACTAATTAATGGAATTTACTTTAAAATAACAGTTTTACTTGCGATTTACAGATTTTAAGCTTTAAATTTACTAAAATATTGAATAATTTAATATTAATTCGCAAGAGCTACAAAAATCAGCTGTTAGTTACAGTGTTGCCAGCCTCGAAAAAAAAAAGTGACCGGGCTTGGCTCCTTGGGGGGAGACATCATCCGCCATGACGACGGTGAGTCAACACCTAGGGCGTGCATTTATGCCAGCAGCAAAGCAAAAACGTTAGAACTAATAAAAGCAGATTGTTACAGAGACCTTGCTAGCATTGTGATAACAATACAAACGGGGATAGATACTACAGAAAGGGTGCTCCTAGTCTCCGCGTATCTACCCAGCGAGTGAGATTTCGAGCCACCGTCCCGAGAAATGGAAGAAATTATAAGAAAATACCAAGGTAAAAATATTCCAATTATTGTAGGTTGCGACGCTAATGCACACCACGTAGTGTGGGGCAGTACTGACTGCAACAAAAAAGGTGACTTACTCTTGGATTTTATAGTAACGTCAGGCTTGGAAATTCTTAATGTGGGCAATACCCCCACATTTGTAACCCGAGCAAGACGAGAGGTGTTGGACATCACTATCGCAACAGATAGGATCAGCCAACATATTAAAGACTGGGAGCTAGACGAAAGCAGTTCAATGTCAGACCACAAACGAATCACTTTCAGTCTAGAAGCCAAGACAGAGAACAGACTGGGTAACATACGAACAACAAATGGAGAAATGGAACCCAGGTCCAGTAACCTTGCACACGTCCAGTAACAGGTCCAGTAACTTTGACACAAGAGAAATAGAACAAGAAGCTAACAGACTAGACGCCGCTCTAAGGGAAGCCTACCACAAGGCATGCCCACTGAAAGAGATAAGTCCAGGGAAGGGTCAACCCTGGTGGACAAAGGCTCTAGAGAAGCAACGAAATAAGACCAGGCGAGCTCTATGAAAAGCCCTAGATAAGAACGATGACGAGAGCTGACTAGAATACAGAAAAGTTAGAAATATATATAAGAAAGAATGCAGAAGGGAAAACCGGAACAGCTGGAAAGCGTTTTGCGCAGGGGTTGAAAAATACCCAGACGCGGCGCGACTGGTGAAAACGTTCTCCAAGGGCAACACCTGCAAACTAGGAAGTATAAAGAACGGAGATGAACTCATCACCGACCGCAAAAGGATACTGGAAGTGATGCTGGGCACACACTTTCCAGGAAGCGTAGAAGACACAGATGATAATAACTCACCGCCCATCCGAAATCCTATAGTGGAACAGGAAACGAGTGCAATCATCACAGAGGAACATTTACAGTGGAGCGTAAGGTCCTTCCAACCATACAAGGCTGCTGGACTAGACGAAATCTTCCCAAAAATGTTACAGATAGCAATTAGACATATAGGCAAAAATCTACTGAACCTATATAACAGTAGTATCACAAACTAAGTATATTCCAAGCAAATGGAGAGAGGTAAGAGCGGTGTTCATCCCGAAACCCGGGAAGATATCGTATCAGGAGGCATAGTCCTTCAGATGCATCAGTCTCTCCTCATTCATTTTGAAGACACTGGAGAAAATCCTAGACAGAATAATAAGAGAACAAATAGAGAAAAGCGGATCTCCACTGCACTTAAACCAACACATAACCTTGTTATAAGAGTGCAAAGATCATTAAGCAACCAAGAATACGCATTGGGCTGCTTCTTCGACGTTGACGTTGGCTCTTTTGACAAAGCAACCCCCGACTCAATAGAGGACACCCTAAACCGCGAAGGAATTGACAGAGATCTATCAGGATGGGTGAAAAATATGCTTTACACCGATTGATTTACACCGGACCAGAGGTGTCTGCTGTACAAGACGCAGATTAGACCCTGCGTCGAATACTGCTCTCACCTCTGGGACGGCTCCGCGAAGTATCTGCTGGTCGCTCTCGACGCTATGCAGCGACGGGCTATCCGTATTATAGGTTGTCCGGAGGTAACGGGAAGCCTTGAGCCGCTAGCTCAGCGCCGAACAATAGCTTCCTTGGCCGCATTCTACCGTATTTACCACGGCGAGTGTTCTGAAGAGCTCTTCAATCTGATCCCACCCTCTTCCTTCCGATCCCGAACGACTCGTGCCGGGCAGAGATGCCACCCCCACACAGTGGATAGCATGTTCGCGAGAACCGAACGTTTTAAACGTTCGTTTCTCTGCCGAACGATAGTGGCCTGGAACGCCCTGCCTGTGCACGTGTTTCCTCCCACATATAATCCTGGGTTCTTTAAGCGGAGCGTGAAGAGGCACATCAGTAGGTCGTCAAGTTGAGGGCCACTCTCAATAGTAATGTGTGCTGTGAGAGTGGCCCACAATCGCTAGACGTCGTCACGACTTACCACCAGGCGGGCGGCGTCAATTTGGCGAACCAAATATAAAAAAAAAAAAAAAAATGCTTAAACACCGAAAGATACAGGCAGAAATAGCAGGAACAACACACAGAGTGGTGGCAAAAAGAGGCTTCCCCCAAGGGGGGTGCCTATCTCCACTACTGTGGTGCCTGCTAATAGATGAACTAATAAAGAAGATAAATGGGATGCACATATACACGCAAGTCTATTCTGACGACGGCGTGCTCCTAATCACAGGAAAAGTCCTCAGTGTCATGTGTGAAATCATGAACAGAGGCCTAAAAGAAGCGTTAGTATGGTGCAGGAGCAAAGGCCTTGACCTAAACCCCGACAAAACTAAATTAGTTTTGTTCACCAACAAGAGGAAAATAGAATGTGCTGTACCAGTGAGACTGGATAATCACGACCTAGAAAAAGCTAGGGAGGTGAAATATCTAGGAGTAACCCTGGACAGCAAGCTAACTTTCAAGACTCATATCAGCAACACATGCACAAAAGCTAAAATGGCAATGATGCAGTGTAAAAGGACAATAGGAAGAACCTGGGGAATAAAACCATCGGTAGTGCTATGGATATACAAGGCAATAATTTTGCCAAGAATCCTGCATGGAGCCCTGGTATGGTGGCACAAGGCTGCCACAGGTGAAAACAAGAAAGAACTAGACAAAGTCCAAAGGCTGGTAGCCCTCGTGATCACGGGCGCGATGAGGTCCACACCAACAGCCGCGCTAGAGATCATATTAGGGCTGAACCCCTTAGAAATAAAAAGAAGAGCCACCGAACAATGGTTCAAACTTAGAAGTATTGGCCTATGGACTGGAAACTTCATAGACAAAGGCCATGCAAGTATAAGCAAGAACATCGAAGAGAAATTGTCAATGATCTTATCCAACAACGACCTTATCAGGAAGGAGATAATATTTGACAAAAAATACAGAATACATATAGGGACACGAGAAGAATGGCGGATAGATCCCAGTGATACTATCTGCTACACAGACGGATCAAGAAAGGAATTGACTAGTCTATCTGGATCCGGAGTGCATATAAAATGCCAAGATGGAACTGAGATGGATAGGTCAATACCCCTAGGAAGATTTGCAAGTGTCTTTCAGGCTGAGATATATGCCATAAAGGAATGCGTGGAAATAATGGAACACCTGACCACAACGGGAAAGGTGACCATATACAGCGACAGCCAGGCGGCATTGAAAGCGCTTGACAAAGTGGAGACAATATCAGCAATCAAATATCAGTCAAGGAATGTAAGAAATCATTAGCTAGACTGGCCGAGAACACCGACCTAACGCTTGCCTGGGTCCCCGGACACGAGGGAAACATTGGCAACGAGCGGGCCGATGAACTAGCCAGAGAAGGTGCTGACGAAAACTTTGTGGGACCGGAACCTCGGTTGCCCATAGCGCACAAAATAGCCAAAGGAGTAATCAGCCACAGAATAAAGGCAGAAAACAACCTAAGATGGAAGACCTCGACTGGAATGAGACAGTCGAAAATCTTCATCAAGGGTATGGATAAGAGAACGACGAGTCATATCATGAAACTCCCAAGAGGAAACATGAGACTCGCCATAGAAGTCATAACAGGACACTGTCGACTAAACAAACACCTTACAGTGATAGGAGTAAAGACCGACGCGAAATGCCCAGAGTGCATGGAGAGCGATGAAACAAGCTTCCACCTACTGGCTGAATGCCCCATGTACTCATTGACCAGATGGGAACTTCTAGGGTCCGACAGACTATACGAGGAAGACATTAGTAATCTGAAGGTGGAACAGATACTAAGATTTATTAAGGACACAAGGAGATTCGAAGGGGGGCCGTGAGAGCTGGATCAATCATACTCTCCCCAAGGGGAGAACTGGGGAAATAGACGAAATGGCCTGCAAGAGTCGCGGGTGGATCGTCCGTCCGGCTGCCGGCGTCCCCGTTGGAAATAATAATCGTACGTACTCGCCAGTGCATTCCAGGCATCTTTAGCCGATATTAAATGTGAAAAACATGACTTTTCTACGCTAAGACAAATTATTGCTTTTGCCATTTGATCGCGTTTGATTCGCAGATCCTGTGATGTTGTGTCATATTTTTCATATTCACTTACACACGGCCAAAGGTTATCCAGAACTAATGCATTTTGTATCAAAATTTCCACTGAACATAATTTTCTCGACCTCGGAGTTTTTCTAGCGCAAAATTTATAATTCTTTTCAGACATTTCGAACGTTGGAGGAATTGCTGCTCATATAAGTTATAAAAATAACACTATAAAATATAATATGCAGAGTATATTTACAACACTGAAAAAACATTTGAGCGAAGTACTTAAAAATAATATCAGTCACATTTTAAAATCAAATACAGATCTATAAAATATGTCACCGGAGTCGGCCAGCATTACATCATTGAGGTTATAATAAAACCTACAACAGTTTTGAATCCAAGAATTGTTATAGTTTCAATTCATAATATAACGGTTCTCTAGAATGTGAATTGAAAACTCATTGGACTTTGTCCAGAGTTTCATGAGATTTATGCAAAGCTGAACGGTGTCTCGCACAGCTTTTGTAATTAACGTCCTACGTAAAAGTGCTCGTGTGTTTTGATGGCCACATTCATGAAGTTAAATTGAACCACCACTAAATTTATATTTAAAATGTTGCCTGAACATTTTAACTGCTATAACTCCCACCAGAGCGCAGTTACCGTTTGATAAAAATTATTAAAGTTGAATATTGCAACGAGTTACATACATAAACAACTTTGTTACTCAACTTTGAATTGCTATTCTCTTTACATTCATTATGTTCACAAATCGATACTTATTTCTCTCGAACTTGATCGAACTTTATCCATTAGATAATAATATAATGTTTACAATGTGTATTGTATTTATCTAGTTAGTTGCCAATAACTGTATTGTTAGTAATACTTGACTACGAATAAGTCTAAGTCTGTTCTTAACAACACAGATAGATGAACAAATACGATTCTTGAATAGTTCGAAATCCCTCTTCAGACCTAAACATAATTTATTGACTGCAAAAGGCCCAGTGTTTGAAAAAGATTAATAGTTACACCTGTCACTTTCAAAGTTGGACAGAAAAGCTTTTGTGTTTTGAATTACGGAGTTCTATTAGCCATGAGGGTAGTTTAATCTTTTAGTGGATTTGTAGGATTTATAAATTGGAAAATTCACGTAAGAGTCATAGTTACAGAAGTCTTTTGAATAAAACTAGTGGTTGCCCATGGTCAAACAGTAGACCTCGCAAACATTTATTGTTTCAAATCGAGGAACACATTGTGCTAAGTTTCGTGGAGATTGAATAAAAAAGGTTGCATCTAGCCCGGGACACACGTACGAGCAGACGGACAAAAGCAAAATTGTCCAGTCTTGAACACGTCTATAGTCTCAAAATGGAGACGCTTTGCTCGCTATAACCTTACTGTTTCATACACAATATCAAGCTTTTACAAACAATAGTTATGAGTACATCCATACATTTTATTCACGTCTACCCCCTTGGGATATAGACGAAAAACTGGAGTATTATTACAATATCAAAATATGTACTCGGCTCATAGTTTGGGAAGTTTTTCATTCGGGTAGCTGCTTAAAAAGCTGATTCTCTCAGATAAAGTGTAGTGCAAAGAATTCTAAACCTCAAACCCTGAGGTCAAATTTTGAAGTCTTAATTCAGTTACACCATTAAACAGACAGCGGGGAACAACTGAAAACCGCTATTACATTACGTTGGTAGCATTTACCCAAACCGCACCGGAGAGGAACATGATGTGAAACATTAACAGATTTGCCTTGTGGTCCCGGGTAATGCTATCCCTTCCATTAGCCGCCCGTCTACTTAGTTTCTTGGAAATTATTTTATTCAATTTTGTAAAATGAATAAATCTAAATTCTCTATCTTTTGCCACCTGTATATTTTAATTCATATTATATGCATTGGAAATTATGTAGGTATTTGGAATAGATCGTGTAAAAAAGTGACCGTAAAAGCCCCCACGTCATTACTGTCTGGGAAGGATCACAGAATGCTGACTGCGTTGCTACCTCAAATGGCGAAGTCATATTAGGTATTACTTTTTTTTGTGCTATCCCTATTTTAAACCTAACTACTTAGTTAAGATACGGTTGCATTCAGTTTAAAGTGACTGAGAAAATGTGCGGATCTGGTAACCCCCAACAAAATACATTTATACGATGATAATGTGTGACTTGAATGTGTGACGTGAATAAACATCATGCAATTGGCTGCATTAAAACCTCGTCAGAAGCACTGGACTGTTTTTAATCAGTGACCACTCTGGCCACTTAATGAATGGAACCACCTAATTCACGTTGTTGATTTGTTGGCGTAGTGCAAACGCCTGACTTGCATAATGCATTTACGAATAGCGTACGTTTACTGTGAAGTGTTGCATGGATCAGGTTGGACACTGAAATGTCGTACCTAAACGTATGCATGACTTTTAACAGCTGAGGGGCTTAAAAAGTGCAATGGATCCATAATGTAATTTAAGTTTAAAACTGTCACGACAAATTTATGTTGGAATCTCTCTCTCTCTCTCTTTATTTGATCAATTTCACTATATTTTTATTTCGTTGTACTATCTGATCATAAACTCATTTCCTGTTCCCAAAAAAAATATGAAGTAGACTTCAAAAAAAGGTTTTTGACCTAGAATTCTTTTCCAGTTGAAGTAAAGTTTTGTTCATAATAAATAATTTAAAGTGTCTGTTCTTAAATGGGTTTGCTCAGATTTAGCCTTTATGAGGGACTTAAAGTCTGTCTAGAATTAATTACTAAGCGTTTGTGTTTAGTGCAAATGCAATTAAGAAGGCCGCGTGCTTCGTATAATTGCGGAAGTAGTGCTGTGTATTTAACTTAGCCAAGTAGTCGATGTGGTTGTACAAGATTTTTTGAATTACTTTTTGAGCAAGGTTTTCTACATCTGTATCAGTAAATCTATCTACCTAGGTTAAACAAGGTGTAATCAATTGACTGTAAGCAGTAAATAATTATTGTCAGATCTTTAGGAAATTTATTCGCCAGGAGACTTTAAAATTATATTTCAAAAACATACCTTTCTCTTATCACATAATTTACAATAATGGTAAGTAAGATGTTAAAAACTTTTTAAAAATATAATAGCATTATTTTTTTCGCAGAGTTAAAAGACAACAAAACGTTGACAATTGTTTCGCCTCTAAACGAGGCATTATCAAGACTGTCTCAAAGAGAACAGCAAAATTTGTAGCCAGAACATATTTGCTTATAAGTAAGAGTGTGCAAATATCACTAGCGCGATGTAGGATTTTTCAATAAAACTAACGCGGGTAGAAACCGCAAATCATGCTAGCGAAATACAAAATAGGTATTCACCGATACAAGACATTATCTTTTTTATTTGTTATATAGAAACGCAAAGTGACACATACAAACCAACAAACAACTACTGTGTCTGTCTGTTCACAAACAAATTAAGTAAGGGAGATGTATGAAAATCTATTTGTTCATTGAGTAAGGTGTCCACATCCCTCCTAACTATTTCTAGCCTTTCCCAAACACTCAACTTGAACCCTTTTTCACATAAGCGTAAAACTCTAAAGGTGTTATTATTGTTCAAGGAATGACCGGTGTCAAGGAGATGCTTCGCGAAAAGGGACCTCTCTGGACAACCGTTGCGGAACGCTGATAAATGCTCTCTGTATCTGACCTCAAAGGACCTGCCAGTCTGCCCTACATACTGCATATCACAACCATCGCAACTCAACAAATAAACACCTGATCTGCGTGAAACCGACACTAAATCCTTGCCATTACACAACTCCCTCAGGGTGTTCTGAGTCCCAAAAGCTGTAAATATATTGTTTTCCCTCATCATCTTAGCTATACTCAACGAAATGGAACCCATGAACGGCAAACAGTGTACTTCCTAGGTGGATCCTGAGTTGGATGTAATAAATGAAAACTAGCATTTCTGCGTTTTTTATTTAATAATGAGTAGACCATTCCCACGTTATAGCCATTACTGTGCGCTATATAACAAATGATAGATAATTTCTCATTAAATGCCTGGTTCAACGGTACTGCTAATAACCTACTCAGTAAGCTGTGGAAAGCTGCCATCTTGTGTTGCCATGGGTGATTGGATGAGTAAGGGATAACTGTATCTGTACATGTTGGTTTCCTATAGATAGTAAACTCATGAACCCCATTCCTCCTAGTAATTGATAGGTCTAAGAAATTAAGGGTGGATTCTGATTCCACCTCTAACGAGAAATCAATTCTAGGGTGTACTGAATTCAGGTTCGAGACAAGGACGCTGTGTTGACGCTTTGTTCCTGTCCAGCAGATGATAATGTCATCCACGTATCTAAAGTAGTACAAAATATGAATGTTTTCTTTGATTTGATTTACAATAATCTTCACTCTCAACTTTGACAGCACGTAGTTTATACGAAATCATCGATACTTTTCACAACCAGAAAGCTCGTTATTTTCTGCCTCACAGAATTAGTATCATCCATTCAACGTACCAACTTTCAATGCAATGCTTTCGACGATGATTTTCTGTACCTTAAAAGTATTTAAAAGAAATTACACACAATTATGTTCATGTGACATCACTACCCGGTAGAGGGTAACCGGTCATGTTTGCTTGCAGCCGTTTTTTTTTTAATTTACCGAACCTTAAAATGTGTTATCTTTGTTTTTAATTTATTTACAGCAACACACGCCGTGTTTGCGCCAAGAACAAAGTTTGTTTCTGAACAGAATTGGAACGAAAATAATTTGCGATGTATCTGTAGAGAATTTAAATTATATTTTATGAATCTCCTGAAGTAAATTGCCGGAAATAATCTTTGGCTAAATTAAATATTAATTCATTAAGTAATTTAAACTTCGTAGTTATTTGCTATGTAAAAGCTTGTACCTAACAGACGTTCGAATATATAAATTCAAAGAGATTCTAAATTTTACGTTCTTCGGTTACAAGAACAGAATCAGATGTCTATTTAATTGAGATTGATTCCTTGAGTATTTGAACATTGCGATAATAGTAGCCTATACAGAGATTATTAGTGAAATAATTTTCTAAATCGGTTCAGTGGTTTCATAGATAAACCTCTCCATACATACTTTACCTCTTTATTAGTTGAAGAAAAAACTCTAGAAACTAAAGAAGAAATTAACTCGGGTTGTCGGAACATTAATAAGTTGTGAATGGTTTCAGTCTCAACAAGAGTTTTGCCGTCGCGAGTATTCCTCTCACATGCTCCAACAAAGTTCCTTTTTATCTACAACTGTAGAGGTGCCTTTCATGAGCTTGTATAGAAACTAGTACATGACTGTACCACTGTACAGTGGTACAGTCATAGTACAGGCATGGTACAGGCATAGTACAGTGGTATAATCAAGTAGTAGTTTAAATATTTACACTAAACAAGACTCTGACTATAAATATGTACGAGTATAAACATAAATCTTAGGAGCTATATGAAGAGTGTACTGTGTATATTTTAAGTTCCAACCCCCAAATATTGCCGTCTGACTCTACATTGACAGACGCTGCACGGTGGCCAAAGTCCGCCACTAGGGTTATGCTTCCTTCCGACGGTAAACGTTAAAGCGGCACTCGAAAAATAAAATGGTGTAATAAGTTGACCATGACCTGTATATCTGCTGTCTGTCTATAGCATGATAGCAGCTGAATGAATAGAACAATAAAATTTAGATACGGATTTACAAAACCAATTTGATCGAAATCGTTTAAACTATAAATTTAGAATTTCATCAGCCCATATCCTAGATGATTAAGGGATTTCACGTACATGTTGGGTTCAAAGTGAGTTATTTCAAATTTTCTAGTAAATTATGTTATTCAAAATGTGCATTAATATTAAATATCAATAAATTACATACTTTGACTAAAATCGGAATATAACTCATTACGAAAAATTCTCTATAGTATCTCCCAAAGGAAATACACCAAAGTGAAACTGGGCTATATCTGTGGCAGTGAGATATTGGAAAGCATTTTCTTTGGTTTATGCTTTCACTAATAAACTAGGGAATGTGGCTGTAAAATAGTGTCACGTATGAGACAGTCAGAGAATAAATTACTCGATAAATTATAGTCAACCTCAAACTCACCTTCAAGGTTTGTCTTCTATTGCGTGATACCAATAAAGTTACTGGCAAAGCGAAAAAGGTGAATTAAACATCAGTTAATTCACCTATGTCTACCCCATCGGGTGTTTTTTATGTATGTATGTTATTTGAGTTTTAAAATATTGTTAGCGTGTTTTAGTCACTTGTAATGTTTTTCAAACTGTCCGTCCTCAGAGAAATCAAACTTTTCCGCTCCGACAGACTACACCTATTGTTACTTTTTCAATTCCCTTTGCGCTTTCCACGTCTTTAGTTAGTATTGTTTCAAGAGCTTTCTCTTAGTGAATTTTATATTTATTTACTTTTCTTCAATGTCTAAAAATAATGTAACATTGTTTTAGAAGTACCTAATATCATAAAACGTTCATTAGGTATACAAAATTTTGACGATAAATCTCGTTACATACAAAGTCACGTATTTTTTTTTTTTTTTTTTTTCTTAAAATAGTCCATCTAACAAAGGAGTGTAGCGTGCGTTAGCTGGCACCTAAGCAAGAGTAGGATTTCGACAAAACTGTATACGTAAGGCAAAAGTTGTAGGTAATTTTATTAGCTTTCATTGCACAGAAGATACTATTTCTCTACGATTCACCGTTTTGAAGGTATTAGCGAAAAACCTAAAAATGGGAACTTTAAACAACTACGTTTTACCAAAAGAACATGTAGAAAGTCCTCCGCAACATTACTGACTGGTTCTCAGACTTCTGGCTGTGTTACCACGTTGTTTGAATTCTTTAATCCAAGCCCTTCTGCCGCCATCGCAACTGCAAGTTCGTAACCAGTTGAGAACGAGGAAAGCAGTTTCAATAGAAGAATATTTTTTCCTTACACGAAACCACTGTTTTTATTTCGTAACTGGACGAATAAAGAATATTTATGTTTTGTACGATACTAGTACTAATGAGGAGATTCGCTATAAGGAGACTTCCGAATAATTATTATTCTCCCGCCTATGAAACTTTGCATCAGATCAAAATAGGTAACACAACTTTTGTATGCGTACAATAAGTACGCATACAACCAACAACCAATGACCCAACTCCTGATATTGCCCGCACGGGTGGCTAAAGTCCGCTGATGCCCTGAGGTTATACTTACGAAGTAGTACACGGCACGGGGGGCATTGGACGTTAAGGACAGCAAAAAAAGATGTAAAGGCTGACCAGAAATATAAAACACCCGATCTCACCTATTCTGACAAATTAACAGAGCTTCCACTGAGCTTTTTCCGACCTAGCAGTAATAGTTATAGTATAATGGGTACAGAACCCCAAAACACCCCAACTATAACTGTAAGTACCTACCTATTTACCTCCTACTACAGCTTCCTTGGTGGACAGCATGTCAATTGATTATCTGTCTTCTTATATCGAAACTGCTTTCGAACACGGATAATTTTTTCCATTGTCTCAACTGGTTACGAACCTGCAGTTGCGATGGCGGCCGAAGGGAATCCAAGAACTAACCAACGTGCAATGTCTAAAAGCCATTCGGTTTCTCTAAAAAAAACTATTGTCTCAACCCCAAACAGCTCCAACACGTAATCGCCTGTCATTCTGTGGTTAATATGGACTTTATCTGAATAGCAATGAAACGAGTACTATCTAAAGGATTTTTCAGAGTAAGGTAACATGTCCTAATAAGAACAAGTCACGTAATATTTCTTGACACTTTTGCCTTGAGTCAACATGAACTGACATTGAACACGAATCATAAAAAGAGTCACGTACACGTGGTGGTACAATCGTTTCGATGAATTTATGTAAAACTGCTATAATGATGCTATTTTTTCTGGTACCTACTAGATTTATAGGGTTCCGTAGATCAATTCTCGAACCTTTATAGTTTGAGAACCCTTACAGTTTCGTCATATCCGTCCGTCAATATTTTTTTTCGGGGTAGCTTTCCTACACGTAAAGTGGGGAAGATTTTATTTCGCGTCTAACTTATAGTGTATGGTATCATTGGATAGGTATTTTAAAAACATTAAGAAGTTGTTAGATGATTTTTTGATTTAAGAATAGTTTTGCGAGATATTCCCAAGTGTGTGTCCCCCCTTCTAAAAGCTAAACGGCTAGCTCGAAAAATCAAAAAAAAACTCATGATGATGGTGAATGGTACTGAACTTTGAACGGGTTACATAACTTTATATTAGTTCAGGAGTTATAAAGGTTATTATGGGTGACTACGGAACCCCATACTGTGCGTGACTCAACATGCACTTGGCCGGTTTTATATAATAATATTCTGTAGTACCTACCAACATTGAAATACTGTGCTTTAGTGCAATAATTTTTGTACTATTATACTCATTCCACTAACTTTTCGTCGCATAGAAGAAAAAGAAGTAAAATATTCTATTAGCGAACAATTCATTGTATTCCTAATACGTATGGTTTTTTATTACCTACTCAATAAATTAATAAATCCACAAAATATCGTAAAAAGGGTCGCATCAAATTAATCCAATAGATTATATTATAAATCCCTATCGTTTGGGAATAATTCCACGTATTTCAAATTTACGTGTCTCTCGTGTTCCGATACAGTATCAGGGACCAGGTTCCATACATAATTCGCAATCAACAGCTCTGATATATTGGGTGAGGGGTGAAGGCGCACGTGTCTAACGGTGAGATTTATAGAGCGTGCTTGGACTTAGCTCAAGCTCGGCTAAGAAAAGTTAAGCATATGCTTAGTACAATCTTTGATTTGGAATATATAGTCTGACTTGGCTTAGCTCAAGCTAAGTTCTAAACACATGGTTATAAGTGTAATTTTGCAATTTATATCTGATACTTCTATAATAATAACAAAGAATATTGTAAAGTAAATTTGAGAACATTTTTCTTTTTAGATAAGTACAGTTATTTTGGAGTGTTTCGTAAGTCACCGTTTTTGTGAACTTAGACTTGGCTTAGCTTAAGCTAAGAGAAAGACGAAGATCGCATTATAAATTCCGATTTTGTCTCAAGTGTAAAGTAAAGGTAAAGTTAAGTCCAAGTACGCTTTATAAATCTCACCCTAAAGGTGTGTCCAAATGCAGGCGCGACACTTGAGCGCGGCTTGTCGTGCTGTGTTTGCACGACTACCACACGCGGCAGCCATATTAAGAAACACACACACAAATATGTCACGCATATATCCCCGAAGGGGTAGGCAGAGATACATTACACACCCACCCACCTTGTCAGTATTTTTTTGGGTCCCACGTAATAGGAGGCAACCCTATTGCCGTTACCGCGCACTATAGAATGTTCAAAACCACTTTCTAATTCAAACCAAAATTCCCACAGCCAGGACAGATGAGGAGACAGGAGAGGGGGCTCTTCAGCGCATGCCTCGAAAGGGGCCAGTTTCCCAAGGTGTGGAGGATTGGGAAACTGGTCCTGATTCGGAAAGCGGGGCGGCCGGTGGACTCTCCGTCCGGTTACCGGCCTATCGTGTTGCTCAACGAGGTGTGTAAGCTCTTTGAGCGAATTATCGCCGAACGCCTCGTCGAGCATCTCACGCGTGTGGGCCCAGACCTGGCGGACAACCAGTACTGTTTCCGTCGGGGACAGTCCACCGTGAGCGCGATCATGCGCGTGAAGACCCTGGCAGAGGAAGCGGTCTCGTGGGGCGAGGTGGTGTTGGCGGTGTCTTTTGATATCGCCAACGCCTTTAACACCTTACCCTGGAGTTGCGTTAGGGAGGCACTGGTATACCACGAAGTGCCTCTCTACCTCCGTCGTATTGTCGGGGCATATTTATCTGAGAGGGCTATAACTTACCCTAGCTGGCTCGGGCCAGCTTGGCGAGATGTGTCGTGCGGTGTTCCCCAGGGGTCGATCCTAGGACCTCTCCTGTGAAACATCGGATACGTCTGGGTGTTGCGGGGTGCGTTGCCAGAGGGCGTCAGCGTAACTTGCTACGCCGATGATACCCTCGTCACGGCGTGGGGAGCAACGCACCAGGAGGCAACACTCAAGGTCACGACTGAGGTGGCTGAAGTTGTGGGTCAGATACGGCGGCTGGGACTGGAAGTGGCACTGTATAAGTCCGAGGCTCTGTGTTTCCACGGACCTCGGCGTGGGTCACCTCCAGGATCCAGCATAAATGTAGGGAGCGTTAGCATCGGCATCAAGCCCACAATGAAGTATCTGGGGCTCGTACTTGATAGCCGGTGGAAATTCGGACTACACTTCCGAAGTTTGGTCCCCAAAGTGACGGGGGCGACAGCCGCGCTTTCGTGACTGATGCCCAACTATAAGGGACCCAACGCTTCCTGCAGGAGACTGGACCTGGGGATCGTGCGGAGTATGGCCGTGTACAGGGCTCCCGTATGAGCGCCGAGACTGACGGCCAACAACACTTCTGTTTTACACAGATCGTTGAGGACCTTGGCCGTCAGAACAATAAGAGGGTACCGCACGATCTCCCTAGAGGCTGCATGTCTCCTAACCGCGACCCCTCCATGAGACCTGGAAGCGAAAACCCTTGCGGCATTATTCCAATGGCACAAGGAGGCGCTGGAGCGGAACCACAGGCCTGCGTCTCGAGAAATCGAGGCTCAGCGGTCCCGACTCTCATGGAGGATTTCATGGAGACATGGAAGGTGTGACTTCAGCAACCAAAGTGGGGAACCACCACCATCGCGGCGGTGAGACAGATCATGGAAGAGTAGCTGCAGAGGCAGCACGGTGGCCTCACGTATCGTGCGACACAGATCATCACCGGGCATGGAAACTTCGGTGAGTATCTGTTTCGCATGCATCGTGAGGTCACACCCGCGTGTCAACACTGCGAGGCTTCCGGCGTAGACACGGCATTCCACACGTTGGTGGAATGCTCACCTGGGCTAGTCAGCGCTGGGACCTCGTTGTAGGCCTGGGCGTAGATACGCTCTCGCTGGAGATCATGCTACGAGCCATGGTCTGTAGCGGGAGCCAGTGGAATGCGGCCGTTTCCTTCTGCGAGCAGGTAATGATCGTGAAGGAGGCGGCGGTAGGGTGAGGGAGCGTACCCTCCCTGAGTTCAGAAGTGTGCGGCGAGGGCGCCGCAGACGTGACTACGCCCAGGACCATCGACCTCCATGATCGGGGCCTGAGGACGATGAATTAGCAACCCACCGTCCTTACAGAAGCAGGCTAGAAGGGCTGCGTGATGTGGGGCTGCACCCCACGCACGCCTACACTCACCGACGCGGGATAAAACCCGACCCCAAAGATGCGGGGTAACACCCGACCACCACGCAGGTGGCCAAGGTCCGCCGGGTGCCATCGGGAATTCTCTCAGTCTCTACCGGAGGCGCTCGGCAATGGACGTAGGTGCGGCCGCGATCTCGGGCCAAAAAATATTATTATGTACCTCATACCATTATATAGCAACTTCTTTGTAAAGATAAATACTTTTTTAACTTGATGAAATAGCTCTTCGTAAAAATACTTATTATGTGAGAATGAACATTTCTAAAGTGTGTTAGTATTTAATCAGATTCATATCACAGCCTCCTGGCTATGTGTCATGTCCTTCGCATGAGTCGTAGGTAAGAAAAAGGTAATAGTATTTATTATTAATTTAGCGTTCACGTTTTTGAACTTAGACTTGACTGCTTAGATTAAATGTACTCAGTAATTAATAAGACAATCTCAATGTGTTCTATATGTCTAAATAGTTTCTTTCTGATGCACAATCATAACTTATACCTACTCATAAAGTATTAAAGAAGAAAATGATAACATGTACCTAACTTTAAAATTCAATTTTAAGGTTCGTGGTGTTCTGGGTGAATTTCCCAAGGGCTATTTCAAATATACGGTAATGTAATAGATGCAGCAGCCGCGACGTTATACGTACCAAAGCCAACGATGCCCGATGGTAGAAATAGCATAATATGATATTTTAGATTTTATTTTAATTCAGTTTTAGTAGTCTTGATGCGATACTTCTTTCGATGTTACGAAATTTGATAAGAACTCTCAAAATTCCATGTAATCCCCCCTGCAAACTACAAAATATGATTGCACAGTTCGCGACGCGTGAGTGAAGCTTCACTCACCGACGCGGGATAAAACCCGACCCCAAAGATGCGGGGTAACACCCGACCACCACGCAGCGGCCACACAGGTGGCCAAGGTCCGCCGGACGCCACTGGGAACTCTTTCAGTGTCATGATGTGACAGTAAAGATGTGTCATGCATGTCATTATGCCTAATCATACATAGGTACACATCGTCTATATGGGTAAAAACATGTGAAAAAGAAATCTCTACAGGTACAGCAAAAACGAAATAAATTACTTAATTGTTTTTTTACTTAAATTATCATTAAATGTATTAAAACTGTATTTATTGTCGTGGATTTTGACAAAAAACTTCTTCTTAATAGATAACTTAAATTCTTAGAGCCTCGACATTACATAGGTAGGTAAATATACAAATGAAATCGAATAAAATGTTAAGTTAAAAAAAATAATGGCAAATAAAGCCATGTACAATAATAGTAGGAATTTTCCGCGTCTGGCAACACTTTCTTATTTATTTACATAACCTTATAGATTTTCGATTTCGTCATAGGTATACTTAGGTATCAATCGTGTTTTTTTTTTTTACGTGGTCGGTGATGCATTTACGCACTTCACCGTCTCGCTGCGGGGGGGAGCGAAACGGCTTCGTGTGGGACTCCCGGCCCTAGGATGTAAAACGGGCCGGACTACCCACTAAAGCCTATCCACGGTGTTTCTCCTTCGTCTTAGCCGGGCCGCCGGATAGACAGAAACTGTTAAGCAAGGGCGGCCCGGAAAAGGGGCGCTCTTTCGAGCTCAACACGGGGGGGCTGACCCCCCTCCCAAACAACATAGAAGCGACGCCCCCGAAACACATAAAGGGCGTCGGACTCCTCAGGGCCTTTCGCGTGAGCGGTGGGCCCCCCGACCCACCGCCCACGGCCCTATCAGTCGGGGGCTTGGGCGTATGCAATACGCCGTCACCCCCTGACTGGTGCCCGGCGGGGTGGAAGCGTGCGGCCTGCACGCTCCCGTTCTCGCCATAGAGAGAATGATGGCCGGCAGCGAACCTACACTGCCGATGATGCCCGTGAGGGCCAACCTCTGCGTATCCCAGGCGGCGCACACAGCGAGCGTATGCTCCGCCGTATTTACGGCGCCACCTGCGCAGTGATGACAAACGGGCTCCGACAGGATCCCCACCACTTCCCACAGGAATTTGGCAAAACAGCCATGACCCGTGAGAAGTTGGGTGAGGAAGTAGGTCGGAGCCCCCTGCGCATGCTCCACCCACTGGCGGAGCACGGGACCGATGGCCCACACGAGCACCCGGCTCGCGGTCGGAGCCGCACATCTCAAGGCCCATTGTCGGAACAGATCGTCGCGAGCCTCCTGTCTGCAGCGATCGACCTGCTCCGGCAACGGGCGACCTCCTTGTTGTAGCACCATGGCGCCCTCCTCGTAGACCCTCTTAAGGACCCCTGCTTCGAGATCCCAAGGGGGACTTTGTGCCAACAGGCACGCCGCCTCGAAAGACACGGTGCGGTACGCCCGTGCAGCCCTCTGCGCCGCGATCCACTGCGGTCGTCACAGCTGGACGACGTTCGCGGCGCTGAGGGCATCCGCCCAGATAGGCGCCCCGTAGAGCGCCTTGGAGCGTGTATCAATCGTTACGCCAGAACTCTGTAGCTCAATTTTAAACACATTTCCTTATATTAGAGAGTCCTATTTTTACAGACCTCTAAATAAAAACTTTCTCAATTTGGTTCCATCTAAATAAAAGAAGAAGCCTCACTTTTACCTGTAGGTACAGTCAAGGCGAAAGATGTTTTACATTTTATAAATATTCAAAATGAAAAAGTTTTACACTTTTTCTTCCAATTGATAACTTTGATAATAAGCCAGTTTCTAATCTAGACGATTTATAAAAAACTTAGGTATATTATTATTAACAAGTAACTACGGTCTAATTAATCGTCAGATTTAGAGAGTTATTATTTCCAACGGGGACGCCGGCAGCCGGACGGACGATCTACCCGCAGCTCTTGCGGGCCATTTCGTCCATTTCCCCAGTTCTCCCCTTGGGCATTTCGGGTCGGTTTTTCTCCTATCACTGTCAGATGTCTGTTTAGTCGACAGTGTCCTGTTATTACTTCTATGGCGAGCCTCATGTTTCCTCTTGGGAGTTTCATGATATGATTCTTCGTTCTCTTATCCATGCCCTTGATGAAGATTTTCGACTGTCTCATTTCAGTCGAGGTCTTCCATCTTTGGTTGTTTTCTGCTTTTGTTCTGTGGCTGATTACTCCTTTAGCGATTTTGTGCACTATAGGCAACCGGGGTTCCGGTACCACAAAATTTTCGTCAGCACCTTCTCTGGCTAGTTCATCGGCCCGCTCGTTGCCAGTGTTTCCCTCATGGCCGGGGACCCAGGCAATCGTAGGTCGGTGTTCTCGGCCAGTCTATCCAATGACTCCTTACATTCCTTGACTATTGCTGATGTTGTCTCCATTTTGTCAAGCGCTTTCAGTGCCGCCTGGCTATCGCTGTATATGGTCACCTTTCCAGTTGTGGTCAGGTGATCCATTTTTTCCACGCATTCTTTTATGGCATATATTTCTGCCTGAAAGACACTTGCAAATCTTCCTAGGGGTATTGACTTTTCTATGGACCCGAAGTGTATATAAAATGCCAAGACGGAACTGAATTCCGTCTTGGCATTTTATATACACTTCGGGTCCAGATAAATTAGTCAATTCCTTTCTTAAACCGTCTGTATAGCAGATAGTATCACTCGGATCAATGCGCCATTCATCTCGTGTCCCTATGTGTATTCTGTATTTCTTGTCGGAGATTCTCTCCTTCGTGATAAGGTCATTATTGGATAGAATCATTGACAATTTTTCTTCGTAGTTCTAATTTATGCTTGCATGACCTTTGTCCATGAAATTTCCGTTCCATAGGCCAGTGCTTCTTAGTTTGAACCATTGTTCGGTTGCTTTTCTTTTTATTTCCAGGTCCAAGATTGAGAGAAAGTCCTTTCGTAAATTCATGATAGTTTCATCATTAGTAAGATTTATAACATATTATGAGATATACATATCCCGAAGAATAACAAGATAACACCTTCACGTCAGTCGGTTAGGATTGTAGGTACATGTTATTGTGGAATTGAATGGCGCTAAAACTAAAATCAAACATGTGATTATTCATTGAGGTCACGAAGTAACACCTATTATAGTCCACATTGCTTCTACATTAGTTTTACTTCCATATTCCCAGTAAGTAAACACTGACCAATGAAAATTCACGGCTACTATTTTATAATCGTCAATAATTATATAAATTGGAATTTCGGATACGGTAGCAAAATGTATTCTTAATAAAATGCACTGACGATTTTCATGTAATACTTATAAATTCCCCTGGAACACGTTATGCGCTAATCTTATAAACTAAAAAGAATCTTAGGATCTAGTTTTTGTTCACATACTTTTCCTAACAACTATACATTTCCTGCACTGACAAACCTAAGAAGACGGTTGCATCATAAATCAAGTTTACCGAGCGAACCCCACAAAGAGTTAGCACTTTATTCCTTAGAAAAAACTGTAAGAGCTTTCTTGACGGTCGCATATGAAATGAGCTGTTTTGTACTCCGTCGTTTTTGCTTGTACTCCTTGAGATTCAATAGGGATCAAAATCAGTCCTTTTTGTCCATCCTTATCTGTGAACAAGACAAGCAGTTATGTTTCTATTTGTCAAGATCTGTCTATGAAATGACAAAAGTATGACATCGTAAGTTCACTTCACTTAGTTTTGAGTTAACTCTTTTGCCTGGAGTGCAAAAATAGTAAGGTAATGTTAGGTAATGGTTACTCGCATTAAGACGGATTACAGAATGGGTATTGTGTGTTGTTTTGTGTATTATACCAATCTGCTTGCGCCTTTGGGAATACAGGCGTAATAATAATGTATGCTGTAACGCTGTAAGTCAACCTTACCTACCAGATGGATCGTCGGAGAGGCTTATGAGACCTATATACCTACCTCAGGGCGCCAGTTCATAAATGAAGTGTGTGTGATGTCAGGAGGTTCAATAAGGCAACGCTTTGAGGGTTTACAAACAATAAATTTGTTTAACAATATTTACAAATCAGTTATTATAATACAAAAATGGTAGGTAGCGACTAGCCTACTTCTTCAATTTACAAGGAGGTGTACAAATTATTATCTTGAATTTTGATCGTTGCAGATGGTTCTTGAATATATATTATAGAAATAGGTAGTTATTGAAGATAACGCCTTCTAGGTCATACAATTAATACAGGTTATGTTGTTAAATAAGTAGTTAACTTAAAAGACGGTCTGCGAAGTCAGCTGTCGATCTGAGTTTGACCTTCAAACTGCAACCTTGTTGGCACAAGGTTAAGCGCTCACATAGACCCTAGTTTATTAAACCCACGACGTATATTCCACGACTTCCAATAGCTCGCCTCAATGATGACCCAGAGATTTCAACAATTCCCAGAATCCCGGTGTCAAGATATTAGGGATTCCTCAAGAGAGCCTCCACGCCCTCAGTTGCCTGAAAACGAACCTCCTAATCTTCAACGTAGTCCAAATATTATAGAGTGGATGTGCACTGAATTTATGTTACTTTTAAACGATTAACACAAACGTGCACGTGGAATTTCTTAAGATAAGAACAATACTGCTGTTCAATAGTGTAGGCTTCTAGCTGGAGACGAGTGTAAAAGAGGGCTGCAACTTTGTGCAACGGCTTTTTATTAGCTCATGAAATGGCTCAACAATGTTCTAGAATTATTCACGAGCCGATAACTATTTTTAAGTACATATCCTACAAAGAACAAAACTCGTCAGGCGGAAAGCCTTCGCGACCGGTGATGAATCGATGACTACCACAGACAGATACATTTTTTTAAGAGCATATTTCGGATATGGCAAGCGAGTACTTATGCCAAATTCTCACTAAGTCCGATAGAGAACGGCTATTCAAAGAGTATAATACTGTAGCATGTGTATCAGCACCACTCTTGTCTGTAGTGGACAGCTCGATAACCACTGACACTAATGACAATCATTCCGTCAACACAACTGTGTTTGTATTTTGGGAAGTAGTGAAATAATGATGTTACAATGCTTATATTTACATCAAAATAAATAAATAAGGGCTTATACAAAACAAAGAGAATTGAACACTTTTATGGCTTTAAATCTATTTAAACTTGTAATATTTATCAAGCCAGGATTTGGAAGAGCATTGTCCTGTAGGTACTGTGTTTATTGAACGGCAGATTCACACAATTACGTACGAAGAAGCGGTATATAGCCAAGCCTATAGCTCTCTAAAATTCTGGATATAATAATGATAATAGTATTGATGTTTGAGTAACTTTGATGTTTTTGATTGAGTTAAAATTAAATTTAATCATTCAATAGCATTAAGTAAGAGATATCAAATTCCATCGTTATACGAGTATCGATGGTATTCATTACATAATATAAATAAATATTGTTTGATGGATTTAATTAATGAAATCTGTAAGGTATTGTAAGCTATTGTTTTGTTACATAGGTAACATAGATTTTAAACTTAGTATTCTTTATCTTAAAAGCAAGCTTCTTCTATGTGCAGTAGTTTTTTCTTCTATTCGTCTCTCCTCATAGCCACCTTCTGTTCCCGGTAGGACCTCACGACCTGTTCTTTTTGATGTTTCTACTTCTCCTTTCCGATTTTAATATTTTCTACATTTATTTACAATAAGAATTACAATTTACATAATTATATACTAAAAATATTTACATTACAAAATATCGTTTAAAAAATCCTCCGCGTCATTGCCGACTGGGAGGGGTTCCCAGAATGCTGGCTGTGTTGCCACGTTGGATTATATTTTCTTGACTTTTTCATCTGTAACATCACAATTTCAGTACAACAGATACATGAGAAAATAAAATTACGTCATTTAGCTAACATCATAATCACAGTTAGCAAAAATTGAACAAAATTATCATAATTATAAACACCCACCACTGATGGATGTATTACCACCCGCAACGTCCCCACCTAGACGTAATGAATGAAATGAGTGATACACTGACACAGTAATCATTCTTATAGCACAAACAATGGGCAAGTCTTAGTAGGTACTGTCACGTTGTCATAAATATAAATGGAATCTATTTAAAGAATTTAAAATTATTTTCCTGTAGATGATGTATTTCTTTGATTGTGTATTTTCGTGAAAACAGACGTGAATTATTTGCTTTACGCTGGATGTGTCTGATACTCAGTTTACTGTAACTTAGCTCGCGTTATGCCTAAACTTCATTTTCGATAGCTTTTATTACAATCAATTAGGTTATTGTCATAGTTTCGATTGTTGGCACTTGGTGAAATCTATCGTCATACATTATGAAAAAAAAATCAATTCAATTTAGATTAATGTCATCATTGTCTATGTGTTCCTAGTTGGACATAGTTCGACAAAAGCGTGAAGGTAGTGTAGTGTGAACAGTACAGGGACACCTTTGATAGTGTCGTACGGACCGGAACGAGCCAGTTATATAATTGATCCCACGTACTAAGACTATGGCTACCCAAATTACTGAAGACGTAGTTCTGTGAAGAGGTGCTTGCACGTTCGCATACGACCTCATTGAGTTTATTGTAAATTTGTATTGGCTGATATGAATCAGACAATTTAAAATATTAAGAAACAATTAAACGAAATAGAACAGATGGAAGAAACAGAAGAAGAGGAGTCGGGCCGGGAATAATATTTTTCAGAATAACAAAAGTTTTTTTTTATATTTTTAAAGCAATGAGTTTGCTTAAACTATTCTTAAAATATTAAGAAAGAAATTATAAATAGATCACAAAAACTGATGTCATCGGTGGGACTCGAACCCACGGCCTTTCCCTAACAGGGGGAGTGCTCTGACCAACTGAGCTACGATGACCACTACCGACAACATCGAATTTTTGCTTCATATCATATTCATAATTTCTAGATCGCGCTATTTAACAAAAGTTTTCTACCGTTTTCCCTTCGGTTAAACTCTGATCAAATTCGTTGCAGTAATTTTTACAAGACTTGAAAGTAAATAAATTACTTTGAAACCTAACAACATAGTAAATTTAACACACTTCCCGGTTTCCGATTGAGCTGAAACCTTACCCTCGTATGTAAGTCGCACGACTATGCAATATTATGTGATAATATCTTGATTAAAAAAAAAATATTATTTTTTATTTTATTTATTTATTTATTTCAGGCAACAAATAGAAAAGTTACAGTTGGTATAAACTTATTCTACGGCCCATAGATAAATACCTTAAAACTAAGAATACATATAGATATTACAAAATGTATATTAGTAATAGAATCTTAAGACTATTGTTAGTACACACTTCACTATCGCACTTCGGTCTTTTTGCGTACCAGTGGTAGCGATCCGCGGAAGCGACGGAACACCACGCCCTGTGGCCAGAAGGTTTCCTCCATGACGAGGCTCAGTCTAGTGTTGGGCACTCGCACCACGAACGACAGGAAACTGACGTTACGGCTCGCCTTATTACTATAACAATATTTTTTGATTCAGATCAGCATTTTGTTTTAGTTTACAGCATTTTTTTTAGTTAGTCTGAAAGGGAACATTTCATTGCAGTTGAGAATAGACTTGAATAAGAACATGAAAATTAAATGTCTTTTAGGTCGCTGGAGACAAGGCTTGAGGCACAGCATCGTATAATACTCCATTTATATATATATTATATTATATTTTTTTCGTGTTTTTAGTTGTGTATTATTGTAGTCTGCTGATGTACTGGTCACTAGGTACTGGAACGAGGTCACTGAACGGATTTCGGTGCGGTTCTCACTGATA
Source organism: Nudaria mundana (assembly GCA_963556515.1). Classification (NCBI taxonomy): domain Eukaryota; kingdom Metazoa; phylum Arthropoda; class Insecta; order Lepidoptera; family Erebidae; genus Nudaria; species Nudaria mundana. Next base: position 1,697,463 of record OY748289.1, on the reverse strand, counting down.
GACTGAGAACAACTTGAGGCAACGTATTAGGCTTTGTTTCTTTAAATAATAAACGCCTCTGTCTCCCCTTTCATGGATAAAGCCGTGAATCTGGTATCATTACTTTTATTTAAATATCACTTGACAACGTCATCTAGCTAAAACTAAGCTATTAACTTGAGCTATTATTCGGTGGCTAGACAACTGATAAACAATTCTTATGAATTTCTTCGAAACAGACATTTATGGATCCCACAAATATTTAATTCGACTCGGGAATTAAATCTGAAACTCCGGAGCCGACAGCCGATATACCGCGTGAATCCAATACACTGTATCTTGAGTTACAGTGTTTTGAATTAACTACGCTCTTTTGATTACTTTAAGCCTGTTTCATCGCACCACGTTCCCACCATTTTATTTCGTATAAATAGTTCTGAAATAGAGACTATTTCAACAGGAGCAAGTCAAATATTATCAAAACACGGCAACTTAAAACACTGTTTTAAATTTTTTATAATTTTATTTTAATTTCATTAAAACAGCCATATAATACGATTAAGTTAATCTTCTTAAATCTTTGATGCTAAGGCATTGCTGTCATTCACAACACTAGTCCAACTTATTTCTAAAAAAAGTAAGAATTAGATTGTGGAGATGTCAATAAGAACTCAGTAAGTTTTATCGAGACCAATCCAAACTTCTTAATTACCAGACCGAGAACAAACCTTATCGATTTGGAGTTGACGTGAAATAATTGGAGCTTTTGTCCTTAGGTGGGTTTCTTTCGAGGTGGCTCTTAATGTCGCTCTTTAATCACAACAGTGCTTTGAACTTTTCGGGATCTGTTATCTTAACCAATTACTAAATGTGAAAACTTTTGGGTATTGATGAAAATTAACAGAATATAAAATTTTACAGATATTTAGCCTGTTATGTAAAATTAATAATATTTATATTGTATAAGTCTACCTTTATACAACAAGTGGGACCAGAAGGCTTGTGAGTTCTTAACACGTAAAATTAGATAGAAATAAGATAGGTATCACAAAAACTGAAATGTTATCGGCAGGACAAAGCAAAAGCTTGAGCTTTGAAAAAAAAACTATACTAATCTATATCTATACGAATATTATAAAGCTGAAGAGTTTGTTTGTATGTTTGGTTGAACGCGCTAATCTCAGAAAGTACTGGTCCGATTAGAAAAATTCTTTTTTAGTTATGTAATACATTTATCCAGAATGGCTATAGGCTATATAACATTACGCTACGACGAGTAGAAGCGGAGCAGCAATGATATATGTTACAAAAACGGGGGAAAATTATTTCTTTTGGGAGCTTCCGTGGCGTACGCTGCTTAAATGGTTAAAGTAACGTTAAAATTGTGTACTACGAATTTATTTGCCTTAAAAAGTTCTATATAAAAGTCCGCGATGGCATATATCTACCTCTTAGGGTTAACGCACTATAACGTAATTTATAGCAATCAAAATTGATTCAAAATAATTCATGATTTGCGAAGCTATTTTTATGCTTACGATATTAATCCTTATCCAAACAAATACGCTATACGTCATAAGAATTGAATTTAGAACAAATTAGTCCTTTACATCATTTGATTTCAACGAATATCTTAAGAGATATTTTAGATTTAGTCAAAAAGTACACTATTTTGAAGGCGGGCGACGACGTTGGAGTGCGCACTGCGCATGCGTAAATTGACTGCCGGCCGTCGCCTGTTTGTTAGGTCTACGAGGTGCCATACCGCACGGCTCAGATGCGTGGTCGGCTCCTTACGGAACTGTTGTGTGTGAACTCTCATTATTACGAGTGTATTTTGTTTTGCAATTTCTCTAAAAAATTAGGTACTATTCTAAGTACTACATGATATTGTAGTATTTTTTTCCTATAATTCTTTTCACATGTTCTTTATCGTATCGTTGTAAATAATTAAGTTTTGTTCTGCTATTCTTACAGCGTGTTCCTTTTTTAGTTTATATGTAAATTTAGGTATCGTTGTAAATAAATAAGTTTTGTATTCTTATAGCGTGTTCATTTTTTCTTTTTTTAGGTTCTTAGGTATTTAGTAGGTATTGTTTGGTTTATTTTGTAAATATTGAGTTTTGTTTCGCTATTTTAGCGTGTTCTTTTTTTTTATTAAATAAGTGTTTATATTATTATAAAATGCCTAGGAAAAGAACTCGGCTTTCTCGACAATCTATTACAGCGAAACGATTGCGACTTACTTAACCACACAATATTCCCGAACGTTGGCTAACCGAGAATGGGAATCAAGCGCTGAACGTGATCAACGTGTGGCCTCGCAAAATTCCCGAACTGTGGCACCCCGCCAACGACATTCAAGCGCTGAACGTTCTCAGCGTTTAGCCGCACAACATTCCCGAACGTTGGCTAACCGAGAACGGGAATCAAGCGCTGAACGTGATTAACGTATGACTTTGCAAAATTCCCTAACTGTGGCAGCCCGAGAACGACAATCAAGCGCTGAACGCTCACAGCGTTTAGTCGCACAACATCTCCAAACGTTGGCTAACCGAGAACGGGAATCAAGCGTTGAACGTGATCAAAGTATGGCCTCGCAAAATTCTCGAACTGTGGCAGCCCGAGAACGACAATCAAGTGCTGAACGTTCTCAGCGTTTAGCCGTACAACGTTCCCGAACGTTGGCTAACCGAGAACGGGAATCTAAAATTGAACGTTCCCGACAATTAGCTCAACAAAATGCACGATCTACTATAAATAGAACTCGCAGGCCATTCAATCTATTCAATTCAGGGTTTACTTATGACTGTGCTCTTGACTATTCTCTGTTAAATGATGTTGATATAGGTAGAATGGATCAAATATGTAACAAATGCCAATCAAAGAAATGATGTTGATATAGGTAGAATGGGTCAAATATGTAACAAGTGCCAATCAAAGAAATGGAAGGCCGAAGCTACTGGGCTATATTGTAGTAAATGATGTTGATATAGGTAGAATGGACCAAATATGTAACAAGTGCCAATCAAAGAAATGGAAGGCCGAAGCTCCTGGGCTATGTTGTAGTAAATGATGTTGATATAGGTAGAATGGATCAAATATGTAACAAATGCCAATCAAAGAAATGATGTTGATATAGGTAGAATGGGTCAAATATGTAACAAGTGCCAATCAAAGAAATGGACGGCCGAAGCTACTGGGCTATATTGTAGTAAATGATGTTGATATAGGTAGAATGGACCAAATATGTAACAAGTGCCAATCAAAGAAATGGAAGGCCGAAGCTCCTGGGCTATGTTGTAGTAAATGATGTTGATATAGGTAGAATGGATCAAATATGTAACAAGTGTCAATCAAAGAAATGGAAGGCCGAAGCTCCTGGGCTATGTTGTAGTAAATTATGTTGATATAGGTAGAATGGATCAAATATGTAACAAGTGCCAATCAAAGAAATGGAAGGCCGAAGCTCCTGGGCTATGTTGTAGTAAATGATGTTGATATAGGTAGAATGGATCAAATTTTTAACAAGTGCCAATCAAAGAAATGGAAGGCCGAAGCTCCTGGGCTATGTTGTAGTAAATGATGTTGATATAGGTAGAATGGATCAAATATGTAACAAATGCCAATCAAAGAAATGATGTTGATATAGGTAGAATGGGTCAAATATGTAACAAGTGCCAATCAAAGAAATGGAAGGCCGAAGCTACTGGGCTATATTGTAGTAAATGATGTTGATATAGGTAGAATGGATCAAATATGTAACAAATGCCAATCAAAGAAATGATGTTGATATAGGTAGAATGGGTCAAATATGTAACAAGTGCCAATCAAAGAAATGGACGGCCGAAGCTACTGGGCTATATTGTAGTAAATGATGTTGATATAGGTAGAATGGACCAAATATGTAACAAGTGCCAATCAAAGAAATGGAAGGCCGAAGCTCCTGGGCTATGTTGTAGTAAATGATGTTGATATAGGTAGAATGGATCAAATATGTAACAAGTGTCAATCAAAGAAATGGAAGGCCGAAGCTCCTGGGCTATGTTGTAGTAAATTATGTTGATATAGGTAGAATGGATCAAATATGTAACAAGTGCCAATCAAAGAAATGGAAGGCCGAAGCTCCTGGGCTATGTTGTAGTAAATGATGTTGATATAGGTAGAATGGATCAAATTTTTAACAAGTGCCAATCAAAGAAATGGAAGGCCGAAGCTCCTGGGCTATGTTGTAGTAAATGATGTTGATATAGGTAGAATGGATCAAATATGTAACAAGTGCCAATCAAAGAAATGGAAGGCCGAAGCTCCTGGGCTATGTTGTAGTAAATGATGTTGATATAGGTAGAATGAATCAAATTTTTAACAAGTGCCAATCAAAGAAATGGAAGGCCGAAGCTCCTGGGCTATGTTGTAGTAAATGATGTTGATATAGGTAGAATGGATCAAATATGTAACAAATGCCAATCAAAGAAATGATGTTGATATAGGTAGAATGGGTCAAATATGTAACAAGTGCCAATCAAAGAAATGGACGGCCGAAGCTACTGGGCTATATTGTAGTAAATGATGTTGATATAGGTAGAATGGACCAAATATGTAACAAGTGCCAATCAAAGAAATGGAAGGCCGAAGCTCCTGGGCTATGTTGTAGTAAATGATGTTGATATAGGTAGAATGGATCAAATATGTAACAAGTGTCAATCAAAGAAATGGAAGGCCGAAGCTCCTGGGCTATGTTGTAGTAAATTATGTTGATATAGGTAGAATGGATCAAATATGTAACAAGTGCCAATCAAAGAAATGGAAGGCCGAAGCTCCTGGGCTATGTTGTAGTAAATGATGTTGATATAGGTAGAATGGATCAAATTTTTAACAAGTGCCAATCAAAGAAATGGAAGGCCGAAGCTCCTGGGCTATGTTGTAGTAAATGATGTTGATATAGGTAGAATGGATCAAATATGTAACAAGTGCCAATCAAAGAAATGGAAGGCCGAAGCTCCTGGGCTATGTTGTAGTAAATGATGTTGATATAGGTAGAATGAATCAAATTTTTAACAAGTGCCAATCAAAGAAATGGAAGGCCGAAGCTCCTGGGCTATGTTGTAGTAAATGATGTTGATATAGGTAGAATGGATCAAATATGTAACAAGTGCCAATCAAAGAAATGGAAGGTCGAAGCTCCTGGGCTATGTTGTAGTAAATGATGTTGATACAGGTAGAATGGATCAAATATTTAACAAGTGCCAATCAAAGAAATGGAAGGCCGAAGCTCCTGGGCTATGTTGTAGTAAATGATGTTGATATAGGTAGAATGGATCAAATATGTAACAAGTGCCAATCAAAGAAATGGAAGGTCGAAGCTCCTGGGCTATGTTGTAGTAAATGATGTTGATATAGGTAGAATGGATCAAATATGTAACAAGTGCCAATCAAAGAAATGGAAGGCCGAAGCTCCTGGGCTATGTTGTAGTAAATGATGTTGATATAGGTAGAATGGATCAAATATTTAACAAGTGCCAATCAAAGAAATGGAAGGTCGAAGCTCCTGGGCTATGTTGTAGTAAAAAACTCTTTATTGTACACCAGGAAAATATTTGAACTTCTATTTGTACATACAAATTTATTTTTCTATCGACAATATTAATTAAAAATTCTACCAAAAGTCACTATTTCACGCAGGCGAAGTTGCGGGCACAGCTAGTACAGAGATACACAGAATTAGCTTTGCAATACACATTCTTTTTGCCGTCATAGGTGACGGACATGCACTCCTCCACGCAGAGTCAACTTAACGATCTGACGCTGTCTGAGACATTTCATTCACTTGATTCTCTGCCATAACTCTTCGTTCAAATTCCACACTGTAGCTATTTATTTATTTATAAATCATTGCAAACATGGGTTACATCAGATGTTGCAGCAGTAATTTATAGATTCACCATATTTTACCATCATTATACTAGGCATGCAATTTTAGTAGGTGGCTCAATCAAGACCAAAACTTCTGGATACATAATCTTATTATTATGGTTGCTACACTTTATATACCACCAGGACAATAGACTCCATTACTACCTAACTTTTACAAGAAAGGACCAAACAACACAATCTAAAGTTCCTCTGGTTTGCAAACATAAGTTGGAAAATAAAGATTGCAACTCAAACTAGAGGGTTTAATACTGCTATTCATGTACGAATTTTATAATCTATAACTCTTATTAATGTGGTGTAAGGTTTAATTTTGAGCAATTTATAGTTTTTAATGCTACATTTGCACAGTGTATTGCTATTGTTGATATGCCTTAAAATTGCTGTTCATTTTGAGATCAGCTTTCTTCTAACAATGTTGCACTGCAGAAACTAATCCAAAGTTGTTTTGATATGGTAATTTATTATGTATTCAACTTGGAATTATGCATTCGCGGTTATATTAATTAATGAACGAGTTCATGCGGTGACTTCAACCTTATCCTATCCTCTACCTACCTATACCTATTGACAGATTGATGAGACTCCGTCAAATATACTTAAAGGTACAGCTGGTGACTTGTAAAAGTTTGCTTCCTACTACGTAGGACCAATAACGAACCCTGAAACGTAGTCTATGTCCCTTTGTTCCTTCTAGAAGCAAGATTTGATATTAAAGGAGACAATAGTGTAAGCTTATAAGCTCTTTACGAGGTCCCAGGTTCGATTCCGGGTCGAATCAAACATTTAGTTATATTAGCTTAATTTGGTCTAGATGACGTTGTGTTAGAATGTCCAAAAATATTTATTATGTTATTTATTTATTTATCTTTGAGGTCGATTTAGCCAAATGAAATACTATTTGCACCCAAGCAAATACGTGATATAGCTGTCGATATCAAATGCACATTTGTGACGTGTCAGGAATACATTATGCACATCAATTGTCTAACACACAAACCATCAACAATGGATTAAACAGCATAGTTCATTAACTGGCTATTTTGGCGATTAGTTCATTTATTCAGTGGTTTTAATGAACTAATAAGCTTATATTCAAATGTGTGGAATTGAATGATTAACTAGAAATTTACTGAACTGTAGAACTGTACTGCCACACATTGTCGGCCCCACATAATAAATAAGTTTCCTTTCACACTAGCAAATTCTACAGTAGTAGATTGAATCAAATAAGACCCAAATAAATATATTTTCCAAATAATAAAAGCTCGGATTCTGTAAGCAGTAGTCCGCGACAATTATTGTCTGCTAGTCTGGATATAGGTATCTATATTCTTAGAACATAAAGGCCAATGACCACTTTTGGTATAAGTAATGTTTTTCGTTACGCCAGAAATTAAACCTGTGTGATTATGTTAGAGGACAATATGAGAAATCAATAGCCAAAAGATGCAGGTCTATCAACCGTAACCGAATGAAGTTACACGCAGAAAGCTAGTAGTAGTTTTGCTAGTATATTATTGTCAGGGGTTACCTATTTTGTATATTGAATGAAACGAAAATATTATATCAATTGACATTTTTAGGTTTGGTCAACACCTCGGTGGCACAATGGTACTATGTACGACCTGCCACGCTCGAGGTCTCGGGTTAGATTCCCGGGTCTGGTGGATAATGTATAATTCTCGTTAGAATTTTACCCAGATAATTATCCCAGAGTCTGGAACTTGTGCCCGGTAAATGGCAATAGGCTCGCCCCCTATTACATGGGACCTAACATAGCTAGCGAGATGTGGGTGTGCTTGCACACCTCTGCCTACCCCTTCGGGGAAAAAGGCGTGATGGTTGTGTGGTAACAGGAACAAAGAGCCACTCTCGGCGAAATTGGGTCCTCCGAGTGGTAATTAACAATGGTAACAATATTATGTCCAACATAAGTTACCTTCTTACAAAAAATATCGCCTGATTAAACAACAATACAACAATAGAAATTTATTAAACACTCTCTAACTTGGTTCAGTTACGGTTGGTAGACTTAGTTCTTCTGACAATTGATATCTCGTACATAATGCTTTATGTTTCACCTTTGGTAAAAAGCAAAATAAAATTATATCACCTATGTATGGAAAATGGTCATTCCCCTTGAATATTAGGATAGATAAATAGGATAGATAGATTAGGATATACCTACTCGTATCTGTTATTGTGGTTGTGTGTGATATGTGTGTTTAGGAAAACTTCGAGCGTATGTGCAAACTTTAGTTAACAATGATAGTACCTAAGAATATCACACACTAACACACATATCAAGCATATATCCCCAAAAGGGGTAGGCAGAGGTGAATTACACACCCACTGTAAGCCAGTATTTTAGTTCCACGTAATAGGGGGCAAGCCTATTGCCGTCACTGGGCACACATATAATGGGTTATATCCAAAATGGCAGAATGAATTTATAAAAAAGTAGCAGCTATACTGTAACTTATCATCATCGCATTAATTCACGTAAACCCAACTCGACATTATAAGTTGAGGAAATATTTGCTAGACTATACACTAGATGATAATAATCACTACATTAATATAATTTATAGTCGAGCATATAAAAAGTTATAACATAAGTATAAAAAAATATAAAAAGTTATTACCAATTTAAAGCGGTAACACAGGTAAATATAAAAAGAGACTTTTATTTATCGTTACTGGAATATAGGATAGTAAATTATTAGTTTATGCACCAGACGGTGGTTTAGTACCTACCTACAGTTTTATAAATTTATTTGTGGAAATATTATTCATGACTTTCCTGGTCGATGGAGTTAGTAACATAATACCTTATCACTCATTCTAGTTTTCCCAGAACTCAGTGAAATCGTAAAGTTATCATTAGTCTAAGCTGTTTACCTCTGTGTCTCTCTTTGAGTTTACAATATTTTTTTTTTTAATTTCGCGGTGCTAGACCGGATCAACGGACGCGAATGTATTTTTCCAGTGGCGTCCGGCGGGCTTTGACCACTTGTGTGGCCTCTTGGGTGGTTTGGTCGAGATAAGAATCCCGTGTCGTTGGGGTAGGGTTTTATCCCGCGTCGGTGAGTAAATCTGGTTGCGACCCTTCTAGCCTGCTTTTGTAAGGATGGCGTGTGACTATCCCACCGTCCTCAGGCCCCGATCATGGAGGTCGACGATCTTGTAAGTGTGTTGCCTTGGCTCATGTGGTCGAAGTCAACCGCAAAATATTAAAAATTAATTCCATTTGAATCAAGTGACCAGTGCTTAAGAATACATACCTACCGCGAAACGATGACATGTGGTCCGATACACATGGCTATTGACTTCTCTTTAGTACTCACAACATTACTGAAGCACCGAATAAACGAATTACAACGTTTTATCAACCGACTTCCAAAAAAGGAGGAGGTTCTCAATCCAATTTTTTTTTAATGTTTGTTACCTCATATCTTCGGACTGGGTTAACCGATTTTGATTTTTTTTTTAATTGGAAGCTACTACTTCCCAAGTGATAACTATTATAGTTATAACTCATTTCGATAACTATTTGGTCCCATTTCGGTAGTTTGAAGTCTATAACAGTGAAAAAATATATTTTTTTTTGTGCAATATGTGTAGCAGATTCCACCAAGTGCCGTCTCGATCGACAGTATAAATGGTTTGAAGTCTGTTGCTTGTCAATTTTTGACATGTATTTTTGAGAATAAACACCAGGTTTATGAACCGTACGACGTTCTGCTGAACATTGTAGGAGCCAGCAAAGCGCTCGCCTGACTTTTTCGGTTTATAACCACATTTTAAATCACAGTTTATTCGATGCTTTACGACTCTTGTTCATTTACATGTAAGTTCAAAGCAATTGTTTCTGCAGCATGTATTTACTATATTAATTTGGCAGTTTTTATAGTCACGTTATCCTATTTACTTCGGACATCAAACTACCGCCATTACAAGGCACATATAAAATAATATTATCTGTTCAGAGAAACCAAATTACAGACAAAATTTTTATTATAAATTAAATTAGAATATATTTAGCAATTTTATGAGTCAGGCTCGTAATCTAGTGAATTCTAGTGACAGTAAAGCGATCCCTATGCCTACGTAACAATAATCCAGGATTATCTTGTTAACTGGGTTTAAAGCACTATTGAACAAAGGATGCTGCTATTGAGCGCAGATAATACTCACTACGTGCCTACTTTTCGAAATTGTTGTTTGTTCAAAAAGTCTCAGAAAGTTCTATAAAGCGTTTTAGAAAGTTGAAAGGGTGAACTACGAACTATTGGATACCTGTAAAAGGAAGTCGCTGACGCGTTATCGATCCTGTGATTACTTTACGTTGATTTTATTTCTTTTTTAAAGTTAAAGAGCCTTTTGCAACATAATCATTGTTCAGTCCTCAAAGTCATCCTCATCTGGACGAGGGATCAAACTGACAGGCGAAATGTGGCTGTCATGTTTACGATTTTTCCGAGATAAATACGTGATTTTGTCTGTGTTCTTTTTTAATTTTAACGAGGTCTATTAAACGCTTTAAATAGTGTATGACGTGCAATAAAAACAAGAATATTAACTATATAATGAACTATACTCGTACCTTCTTCGTCTTCAACGTGTTTCAATACAAAAACTCCTGCATAATAACGAGTAGGCAAATAAAACCGCAACCATTGCCAAGTTAAAAATTAGATAGAGGCTTTGAAATAAGGACTCCCGATTCTTTTACTCTAATAATCAATGGCAACGTAACCATTGAACCGATATGCCTGAAACTCACTTCAGATGTAAGTAGTTAATATTCTGGCAGGCGACACAGTATAAAAATATACATACATAAATACAGGTTGTCCCAGTACCATGCCACATGGAAGGAAAGTATCCTAAATATTGTAGTTAGACAATTTTACTGAAAAGAGGCTTTATTTTATTTCTTTAAACTATTTCACTGCATTCATAGATTTTTGAAAAATCACCTGTGTGAACCGGGAATCAAAACAACCAAATGGTAGAAAAGAAAACATGTTATTTTAGGACACGGACCAAAAGGTAACAACGATTATTTGTTCCTAATAAACTTAGCATTTTAAATAAAAGGAAGGCCATGAACATTACATTAGGAGCAAACCGCTTTTTTTTTTAATTCCGCTGCCTAGGGCCGCGGCCGCTCTAACGTCCGTTGCCGGGCGTCTCTAGTTACAAGCAGAACGTATTTCCAGTGGCGCCCGGCGGACTTTGACCACCTCTGTGGTCTCGCAGCAAACCGCTAACCATTTTTGTGTTTACCAAAGCCTCATAGACTTGTTTAACCTGCATTAAAGTATAAACAAGTTGCAAAAAGAAAATGAAAACAAAGAAAAAAGATATAACGCAAATAGAAAAATGCAAAAATAAATAATAAGAGCTATTTTTCACAGCTTCAACCTTAAATATTAGGAATAATATTTAAGGGTTATTCTTAGTAAGGTGTAACACTACATACCCTTTTATATAAATGCATTTTAATAAGATCCATAATATTTTATTTATGCATTTCCTTTTTCATGTTTTGTTGTTCATGTTGTCCATGTGAGATGGATTTGTTTTTTCTCTTTCGCAACTGATGAACGATCGCCATGTTTTCCTTGTAAACATTGTTCTGAGTGATGGTGATGTTTTGGTTATTTATCCATATCGATCAACTGTCAGAAGATCCACTTTAGCTTGGAACATTTTATTACTTTAATTAATTAGAAAAACACTGTCCACATTTTTTTTGGAGGTTATTACAAGAATGTGTATGAGACTAAATGTTCAGAAATGTAACGATGATGATGAATAGGTCAATACGATGCAGGATTACAGCAACGACGTGGTGACTTTTTGATAGCTCATATTTCTTGGACACTAAGCTCATTGTTTACAGAGCTAGAGCAAATACAAAAATATATTTTGTCTACAAATATAACTGGTAATATTCTAAGGAACGATAGGCAAATGAACAAAACAACAGTTTTATAACGAACTATAATAACTGTATTAATTTAATACAATCTGTTCCATGATTTGAGTACGCGTGACGTGCTATGCCGACGATACCCTCGTCACGGTACGAATGGGTCAGTTAAACCGAGTAAATACTAACCTTTTGCTTGAGATGGATGTCAAATAATGTATTGTTCGTTGTGTTTCGGTATGTTAAACTTTCGGCTGTCATTCCATTTCTCTTTTATCTTATCATTCAAATGTGAAACGAGTAAAATGTCTGGTATTAAAATAATAAACTAAAAGAAATTGGAATTTCTTTATTTTCACTGAACGCATACAAATGCTTAAGACGCACGTTTATAAATATACAGTTAAAATTAAAGGTTTTTAAATATTTATCATATTTAATATCGCTAGAAGTAACCTGACCTCTAAAAGAATAGCTATCTTGAACACAGTGTAAATAAAGCCACCGTAACAATGCACTGAGAAATATACCATTAGGAACAGCTGATCACACAAAATTAAACTTTATTCTCCAACAATAAGAGTTGGATTATATAGTAAGTACAAGTCTGAATAGGGTGGATAAAAACTTGAGTTTAAATGGCAATTTTTAGTTTTCAACTTATGTTTGCGAAAGTCGCACAACACTGGTTGTTTGCGAATGAGACAAACTTTAAGATTGCAACAACAATGCTTGTACAATTTGGAGATATAACAATGGTCGGGTGGATTTTAAGTTAAATAACGAACTGCTATCTTTTTATGTCAAACTAGCTGTTGCCCGCAGCTTCGCCCGTGTAAAAGACTTTATTTTTTCTTGAAATCCAATTTTTATGAAACTTAATCTTTAGGTATGCTACTCCAAGAAGAGCTAAGTAATATAAATCGAGAGATAATCTGTGAAACCCGCAAGAATATTTTGTTCAGTATCTTAGGTGAATTATAGTGTGTAGCAAACAGACACCCTTTATCGTATTTTAAACTGTTTAAATTGCTCACACTCGTTTATGAATTGTTCACTCAAAATGAGTTCTACTGTCGGCGTGACGTAGATAATTTTTTGAACCGCAAAAAGTTATTTTTACGATTTACATTTTACATTCTAAAAAAATGTTAATTCGTAAAATGTTGAAGCACATTTTTCGATACTTTTGAATTTCATAATAGGTTAAATAATAATATTATCTATAAAGCTTACTACCACGTGTTAGACAAACGAAATCCTTTCTCAGTCTTCTGTGTAATTCTTGTTACTCCAATAAAAAACAGAAGCGTACATAATCATTATTTTTATGAAATTCCATAAAAATCTTTTAGTGAATATATTTTATAAACATTATTATGATTTTGGGTTCTCAATCATATAAAATACAATATTTACATAGGCAGAAAACCGTTTCATTATCGATGAATCATCGCACAAAATAAACAAATGAAATGAATAGTATTGTTTTGGGAAATTCATTTGCCGTTCTTGTTATGTGAGTTATTCTATTATGAACTCCAAATTGATAACAATTTATTTTTAATAAAGTGATGTTTTAGGAAAGTAAAATGTCCAAAATGTTGCTAGCAATAAATAAGAAATCTATAAATAGGCTAGGGTTTGCTATATGTAGGGTAGACTATACCTATAGGATCTACTAATAGTAGACATAGAAACCAAAGTCCAAGAAGAAGGCCTACCTCCTTCTTGGACTTTGGTTTCTATGTCTGTGGAGTCCGAGACTCCCGCTAGCATGTGGACCCAGAATTACAATAACAATTGAACTTGAGGACCTATGGTTGGTAACACCACTAAATAGGTAACACTGCATAAGCTAACTATTACTGGACTCGGTTGACTAGGATTACATAATTAAGTTACTGAACATTATCGGAAGTACCTCAGTGTATCCTTTCTATACTAAAATATACCTGACTTGAACAATAGTTACAATGATTATTTATTTACATTGCAGGCAAACTCATAGTGCATTCAAGCACCGACTTCATGGCTCGACTATTCTACGAGTATTCCTCTTTACAAACGCGTGCCCGTCCAGATGATAACATAAGGCATGTAATGGATTAAAATCTCTTTGTGTAAAGTGCACAAAGCTAGATGTGAAATGCTGTTAAAATATTTCGTAACTTTTCTGTTTGGTAATTTGGCTTGACATATTATAATGAGTGGCACAGATTAAACATTCAAATTGCCGTGGCAGACTGAAAATTAAACGTAATATTTCGTCATCCTTTTGAGAGCGAACAATTAAGGGTATACCCTGAACATCTTTTGTTATATACCTATATAAATACAAGCAAAAATACGGTAAGAGGTAGGTATTAGTATTTCAAATCAAAACATTCTCCATGTGCTTATTAATATCATGACTCCCTTGATCTGACGCAGATTTTGATATTCTGCAACAAACTTGCACAACCTACAAAATAATATGAGAGAAGGGGTTTTTACAAGGGCAATACTTATACCTATAGTAATAAGGTATACGGTATACGGTCATCGAGTTCAGTAATATCTAAATATTACTGAACTCGATGACCGTATCAGTTATTGATGTTAGCTAGCATTGTAAAATCTTCTTAATACTAAAAGGGCAATAATATTTATAACGGTTTTGGACTTATTGTCGATTTGATTATTAAATCCATTATGTAAAACCCACTATGTAACACCCTTTATACCGGGTGTTACGTAAGGGTTATATCAACCCGAAGCCAGCCCCATCAGCTGGTCGACCAGAACCCGTTTCAATATGTGGCGACCGCCAAAGAAGAACAAAAAAAGTTATAATTATTTATATTTGCTACAGAGCAGAAAGTAGGACTCGCTTGCATGCGAAATATTTTTCACACTCCGTCTTGTCAGATTTTGTCACGTTTGTAAGCGGAGAAGATTGTTTTATATATACTCCTTTCCTTTGGGAGTTCTTTGTGTCATTACCGCCAATCGCGATTAAGTTAAAACTGGACTGTTGAAGTTACTGGAATTAACAAAATGATAGTTTTGTGCAAGGCTGCACTACTTGGTTATTATCGTTTTGTGATTTAATTACAAACATACTTCATATTACACTCTATAAGATCGCTAAACTTAGTATTCTATTCATATTGCAGTTAAAACTATTACATTCTGCAATGCAGTGCTATTACTGAAACCACTAGCCTCGGGTATTACTCTGTTCACCTCTGCATAGATCTCAGTAAAAGTACTTTGAGCTTCAAGCTTATCAAGCTCAATTATATATTATCAAAACACTAATTAATGCGCAGCTATTTCTTTTCTTCTTATATAATGGATTGGATTGCAGGTACCTTACCTAGGTAGGTACTATTTCCTAGTTTGTAACCATTTTACTAGATAGCATAATAGTAATTGAGCAACAAACGTAGGCATAGGCACATAATAGCGAATAGTACATAGTACTACGTGGCATAAGTAACAACTATGCCACGTAGTACTACACGTGTTTATAATAAAGTATATTGTGGCTAAAATTCTGTTGACATCACTTACATTACTTGCTTAAATTGAGAAATCATTAATCAAGTTCTATTGTGTTTTACCATTAAATGAGTACCGTCATATCTATTCTTTTCTGTACTGTGAAAGTACTTTCGGTTTTGGATGTCATAATAATATCGTCTTTACATTACATTTTGAATGATCAAAGACTAGCTGAGTTAGAGTAGGTACAATGGAAAAACAGCAAAGTATTTTCTAAAAATATACCATTTGGTAAATTGAAGCTTAGCGCGTCGTAATATTATAAAAGCCCAGTGAGATTAATAACATTCTGATAAAAGGAAATTGATATTTCTGTTTAGACTTTATATCTTCTTGATCATTAGGGAATTCCAATTGTGTTGGTTTCGTTGATATTGACTTTGATTTACACGTCACACTAACAGCAACTGTTCTGCATCTATGTTAGTCGTTAGGGGTCTGAAAAATCCGAAAAGTCCAACTACAGAACTTCGATAACTTCCATGGGTTGTGGAAATCAGATGGCAGTCGCTTCACGGAAAGTCTTAAAGTTCAGCCGAATCGCAGTTACACTGGAAAGCCGACCCCCACTAAACCGAAAAGTCTCGGTAGATGATGATTAACAGTAACTGTTGGTGTAAATTTTGTTACAGGCGTTGTCTGTGATTGATCCAACTAAAAAAGACTGAGCAACAGCGTTAAACCGGACTGGGTACTATTTGGAAAATAACTGAACATAATCTTCTTTATAAAAATTAATGAATTAAAGAAATTGGGGTAGTTAAGTGGAGTTCGATCAATTTAGTAAAATGTGCTAATCTTTAAATCGTTCGAAACGCAAAATGAAATTGTTAAATTTAAAATAATATTTCATGGAGAAGCACAATACATGATATCACGTGAAACATATTTTACTGCCAAATACATTATCCATGATTTACGACAGCCCAGGGATATCTGATTGGACTCTAAATAACGAGGCTCTCCCTTCCACGCAAAGTTACAGTATGAAATCACGTAGATTTTGTTGTAAACTGAGAGATGAATATGAAGAAAGAATGATTTTTTACTGTTTTACACTGCGGCTTAATAGAGATATAATGTAATAAATACTCTATTAAGCCGCTTAATTATTGAATCAGAATTTAAATTCCTACAACCAGGACTGATGTTCCATAACCGCAATTTCCTGCAGTCCGGCAATAATTGTTCAGTATTAAATACCTCAAAACCTCCACATATTCTGTATCAAACCCCTACCGTCGAACTTGAAACTATCAAACCGCCACACCTTGCACCACATCCTATCGTTATTAATATTTAAGACCACAAAACGCGTTTTGGACGATACGATTAGTCTAGTGGCAAGCCCAGCCATATTTATGGCCAAAATTACCGTTTTAATGGACACGAAACTGGCCACAGTAAATTGAAACCAACACCCCTACCACGTTATACGGCAATACATTCATATCACGAGTTACGGCGCTTAAATTGTTACGATGGGGGCAATTGACTTTCAGGTCCTCATAAAAATGAACCTTTCCTGGTACGGAGTGAATAAAGTAATTGTACAGTTATTTTTTTTTCATATTTAAGAAATGGCTGAACTTATATTTTTAAATTATCCCTAATTTAAAATGTTTCCTTCTTTAGAAATATTGTGTTTTAGGCTTGTACAGTCGAGTTCATTATGTCATGTGAACGTTTCAATAATATATGCCATGCATTACGACACAACTTCTGAACTTGTGAAAGAAGTTTCCATTGTTTTCTAAGTTTTTGAAATAAGTGTCTTTCAATGTTGCATATCTTGATAGTCATAGGTGTGAATTGAATTTGACGCCATGGAAAAGAAAACAATATCGTTACAATTTAGTTTAAACTGTTTAAACGCATTTGAAGTTAATCTAGCCAGTGATAATCGTTACCGGGCATGGATGCTTCGGTAGTTATCTGTTTCGCATCCATCGTGAGGTCAACACTGCGAGGTTCCCGACGACGACACCGCACTCCACACGTTGGTGGAGTGCACATCGTGGGCGAGTCAGCGCCGGGAACTCGTAGTGGGTCTGGGCGTGGATATCTTCTCGCTGGAAAACATACTCCAAGCCATGGTCTCCAACGCGAGTAGGTGGAACGCGGCCGTGTCCTTCAGCGATCAAGTCATGCTCGCGAAGGAGGCGGCCGAGGGGGAGAGGGAGCGTACCCTCCCTGCTGAGTTCCGCAGTCAGCGGCCAGGGTGCCGCAGGCTCATTTGCGCCCAGGACCATCGACCTCCATGATCGGGGCCTGAGGACGGCGGGATAACTACCCGCCGTCCTTACAGAAGAAGGCTAGAAGGGTTGCGTGATCCGGGGCCCGTGTTCCACAGCATGCAACCAGATTCACTCACCGACGCGGGATATAACCCAACCCCTACGATGCGGGATTTTCATTCCGACCAAACCCCCGAAGAGACTACATGCGTGACCAAAGTCCGCCGGGCGCCACTGGAAATACCTTAGTGTCACCAGAGACGCCCGCAGCAATGGGCATGGGAGTAGCCTCGGACCCGCGGAGTTGACAAAAAAAAAAGCCAGTGATAATTAATAATGTTGCAAACTCCTTGACATGGCAATTTTAAGATTGCTAGTAAAATCATCTTTATGACGTAGTGATAAGGTAGATGTTATTGTTTTCATGTGTGTGGCTGTATACATGTTATTGAGAAAAATCAGTCACATATTAATGAATCTAAATCGTGACCACAATTTAATGATGCTTATAGTTGTCACAATACTATTAACTTTTTTAACGTTCATATATTTATGAAGCCTGGAGGTGCCAATAAATTAATGAACTCGACTGTACTTAGATTGTTTTTATTACTTCCGTGCGGTTTTGTTTACAATCTTAGTGACTTTTTCACTTAAACAGGCTATTACATAATGGGTATAGTAAAACCAGCACAAACAGGCGGTTACTGTTTGATACCAAAAAATGAATTTGATGAAAGGCGGTTTCCAAAAATCGTTACAAAAATAAAAATTTTATTACCTTATTAAGCTCACTAACGTCTTATATTACCTACCTACCTATTATATGTAGTAAGTACTATATATACCCTATTCAGTGCCTATCAAATAATAGTGTGGCGTACATATTGGTTTTAGTTTATTAAAGCAGACAGAAAAAGACAGTAGCCCTATTTTTTTTTTGTAGTCATTGAGCTGAGTTTACGAAGCTCTTTCTTAGGCGACTCGTGCATTTCGTTCGTGATCGAACTCCTCCTAAATGACTGGACCGATCTTTTTGAAATTTGGCACGGTCATAGTGACCATCGCCGTGAATGCATATATCTGAATTCATAAAGATCGGTCCAGTCGTTTAGGAGTTCGACCCGGATCGACAAACTCAGCTCAATTATTGCAACAGCAGAATGCATTGCATACCTACTTAGTAAATGCAGTAACTGTAGTTCTAATCTATTCTTAGTATATTATTATTTTCTAGTCTCTAGAATTTTATCAAAGACATAATACTTATAATAGTAATTACAATATACAAAGGTAATAATAGTAGATGAAAATACTATTTACATGTACTAAAAACTATATAATACTATACACATTACAAAGTAACTGTAGTAATTTATTTATCTATTCATTGTAGACGATTAAATCGTTATTTAAGGAATATAACTATGTTAGTAGTGCGTTTATTTCCAAAATAAAATTTAGTCTGGCCTATTAATTCGCTTATAGGATGAAGTTTTCTCTGCATATTTTCCACTCAGTGACAATCCCACTTCACTTCACAGCTTCAAGCACTTCTCAATGATACCAGGATCCGGGTTCCCATTCAAAAGTTCAGGCGTGTAGATGAAGGCTATTGTTTCAATCTTTTCCTTATTATTCTACGTAATTCCTCGAAATTGCTTGCGTTCTAATGAGTTTTTATAAATCCGGTTTCAAAGGGTTTAATAAATTTTATGTTTAAGCTACCCGGTAGATTAGTTATAAAAATAATGTAAATTCGTAACCAATGTATAAACATTACAAATTAAATGTAATATCTTGTTACTAAATATAAATAAATATGTTAGGACAATTCACACAACGCCAACTAGTCTCAAACTAAGCAGAGCTTGTGATATCAGTACTAGATAAACTGATATAAATACTTATGTACATTTTTTTTTGTAAATACATACATATTATACATAGAAACATCCAGACTTCGGTACAAACTTATGTGTCATCACACAAAGCTTGTCCCGACTGGGAATCGAACCCGAGACTCCGGCGTCGAAAGCGGGTGCACTGCCGACCACGCCACTGAAGCAGTAGTGTTACTACGTAGTTAGTGTGCCAAGGGACTAAACACATAACTTTTGACCCCTTAGGACGAGGTCAAATTTTCGATTTTTTGGCTTGCCTCCTGATCAAGGGCTATCCATAGAGGGGTCAACCAGCATTGGAGCATAAGCAGTTCTCGAGAGCTAAGGGGGACAAAAATTACATTCACCACTTCTATATATAGATCTTTAGGGCCCAAGCCATCCTCATCTACACGCGGTGCACCTGTTAACACAGAAAACGACAATAAGCGTCTTGCCTCCTATTATGTAACAGAGTGGCTGGCGAAACAAATGGGTAAACGCCTCGGTTTACCCCCTCAGCGATATATACTCGATTTCGGTTTTAAAATAAATGAAAAGTATATAATTTATACATTTATTATCACTTGTACACTGATATGATTATTTGTGGTTGTACACATTCACTACAAATTCATAGCGTTTAAACCGAACCTTTTTCTTTTTCGAGTTGCATAACAGGGGAGATTTAATGTGGAGTGTAAACACACGTGTAAAAAGCTTTCCCCTGACAAACGAGTGAGGAGTGGTCGTTTTTCAAAAGCAACAAGCCGTGAAACAGCCAGGGACTGCAGTTTGTTCGAATGACTAAAAGCCCTTACTTACAGTTAGGTGGAACAGTATTTTGTAAATTGTTAAGTGATTTTAAAGATTAAATAGAAATTGAAAGTGATTGACATATCCTTACTACTCGTACCTACTCTTCTTATACTAATATTCAATGTGACAGTTTGTTTCTTCATACTATTATTACTGGATATGTTTAGCTTTATATGTTTTATATAAGTTACAACTTATGATTTTGGCATACCTACTTCTTTCAAATATGTATTGTAGTTAAATTTTCTTTCTAACTATTTTCATGCAAGCTCTCCGGTTCCTCTTAACCCTTTCGACAATACATCTCCTTTGGTATACAAGTAGGTAGATGATGATAACCTGGTAAAAGATAAATAATACTTCCAACCAGAGAATAGGTTGTGGTAGATGTGGACTATGGTCGAGTGTTTAATTATTACCATTCAATTAATCGTAAACAATTTAATTATTAGTCGAATAAATAAACACGTGGTACGTACGTTTGCACACAACATATTCATATCACCATATTATAATTGTGGTGTACAACGATTTTCAATTATAACTTTATTATTTCAACATAAAATAAATAAGTATTACTGACAAACCATTATCCAATTATTACATAACGCAAATATCCGTCGAAGTTCATTAAAACTTCATAATTGAAACCATTGTTCAATAACACAATCTGTCTCGTATGTTTTGGGTTTTCCTCCTTTCCCGGAGGAACATTCTACCAACTGACCTATACACCACTAGCCCGAGACATCTAATTTTGTGATCACATTGTGTTAATATAGCGACTTACGGAGTCGCCAGAGCGCCATTTACCGGTAGTTGAGGAACTAACCACTATGGTAGGCTGTGCGAAATGTTTCAATTACGTTAAGACACAGCTAGAGGGCTCTGATGCCAATAAATTAATATATTTTATAAGCAGTGAAGTATGCTAACTATTTCTTACTAGTACGGTGTCTTGCTTTGCGCCGCACCACGCCATAGGTTTTGACTCCTTAGGGCTAGGTCCAATTTTCGATTTTTTGGCTTGCCTCCAGATCAAGGGCTATCCATAGAGGGGTCACCCATAATTGGCGCATAAGCAGTTCTCGAGAGCTAAGGGGGGACAAAAATTACATTCCCCATTCCTATATATAGATATAGATAGAAATAATATAATTTTACAATATGAATCACAAAATCTTTTGTGTAGTATATTATACACACCTACAATCACGCCTGCGACGGTTATGTTTTGGTCCCACGTAATACCAGTCGTTATCCTGTTGCTGCCATATGAGGACTGCTTTTGGCAAAGCGACATCTTGGTGGTATATTTTTGTATTTCAAAGCAATGAGTTTGCTTAAACTATTCTTAAAATATTAAGGTAAAAATTATAAATAAATCACAAAAACTGCTGCGGCACGACTCGAACCCATGGCTTTTGCTTAACAGGGGGAATGCTCTGACCACTGAGTTATGATGACCAATTTTGATAACCAATTGGGAATCGTAGCCCAGTGGTCAGAGCATTCCCTCTGTGATAGGGAAAGGCCGTGGGTTCGAGTCCTGCCGATGGCATTAGTTTTTGTGATTTACAATTTCTATCTTTATATCTTGGTGGTATATAATTATGTACCTTATTAGAGGTAAAGGTATTAACGTATGAGTACAATAACTTTTGTGTATAGAATTTAAAGGTGAAATGGTATTCATAAATCTTTTAAACGTCCATTATGTAAATGATACTATGAACGTTAGATTTTAATTTGATGAAGCACTTTTCATTGTTTACTAATTTAAAACAAAGAAATAAAATAACTACTATAAGACAACTACAAATGTTACTATCTGTCGAGCTAACACACGGACACAAATAAATATTGAATTCGATCCCCATTGAACGCCCTTGGGTACAAAAAAAACGTCAAAAGGAACAATAGTGCTCATTCCACATGCGACCGTCAACCGTCTCAGTTTTTCAAAGAAATAAAGTGCTCTGCTCTTTGTGGGGTAGCCCTCGGTAAACTTGATTTATGATGAGACCGTCTTCTTAGATTTGTCAGCGAAGGAAATGTTTGATCACTTGAGACAGTCTTTGAATGAAATTTAGTTTCAACTTTTTACTTGCAAATTACAACAAATAGAAAGTTGTTACTGTAAATAAAAAAAGAGAGTGTAAAATAAGCTAACGTTGGAGAACAGCTTTCTGCCGTTCACACTCCTGTCTCCAAAGAATAGATTTTTTGCAGAATTTTGGTCCTTGTAGGTGCAAGGGCCACTTTTTCAAAACAAATTGTTTTGGCCCAATACATTCTAATCAAGCAGGCCAAGGTGCCAGCAAACTGAAATTAGTTTAAAAATTACTTTGGTTAAAATAAGTCTAGGTTAAAAACCATTTCATCCAAAATTGGGTTGTTTTGTTTAAAATAGTACTTAATTAAAATTTTTATCACAATTTTAATTCTACATAAAATAATGTTGTAATCCTTTAAAACGATTAACAACAGAAACCTAAAAGGCCTTTTGAGGTTTTAATAAATGACACTAAATTAAGCAATTGAAACTAATAACTTAAGGTTAAAACGGGGATAAACATTATCAATTTAATATTATTACTTCATTTATCAAACCTCAAAGACTCTCTGTAATGACAGTATACATTGAAAACGAAACTTATTTCATTTATTAATATTGTATACCTTTATAAAATGGGATACATGTTAGAGATTTTACCACATTTTTTGTGGTAAGTAATTAGATATTATTTTTCATAATCTGTGCGACCGAATCCTCAATTTTGGCAAAATTACCTTGTTACCATGTACACACTACATTCCTGTTACATTTTCCATAAAAATACGCAGTCACCCATAAGCATCACGCCTTAAGCGAATTTGGGAAAGGTTATAAATTCCCCTTACCCGGAATAGGGCCGGTGATGATAGAGCATGACGAAATTAAAATGTAACGAAATAAATTGTGCTAGAGTAACACGGGCACGGCCCCAGGCTTGTGTGAGATGCCTACATAAATTTAATATGTTGGCAACTTAAATCACTTCGAGAATTATTTTTACACTATTGATGTATTTCTTGATGTAATCCAGCAGGACTAGCAAGTTTGAAGGGTTCATTAATGCATATTATTATGAAGGGGGAATGTTCGAGGTCCTATTATAAAATGCAACGAAAACTGATCTTTATCCACGAAAGAATTTAGAGTAGGTATGCGAGCAGTAAAATACAGTATGACTGATACAGTAGATAACAATTATAATATAGGAAAGACATTAAAAGTTTGCATTACCTACGAAGGAAAATTAATGGCCTCTCGTGGTCCAGGATGGGACGGAGGGGATGATAGTATATATAAGTATACCTATTCTTGCCTTAAATATTGTAATAAAGAATTTTTTTTTGCAAATAACATTTATTACTTTTACAATGCGTTAATTTAATACATAAATATAAAATCCCCATCCTATGGATTATTTTAGGGACTACAAGTTATCATGGCGTTCAGATCAAGCCGTACTCTCTAAAACTGACCATAAATCATAATCCAGGGGACTAGACGAGACGGCCCGTCTTAAGCTCTGATGAAGTCGGAATCGTTTGATTCCATCCAAGACTGCGTAGACCGAGCTTTGTGACCCGGCGCCGAGTCTTGCTGGAAGGACCATTCTTGGTTATTGAACATAGTGTTGTTAAGGGGATGTTTTAATATTGCAAAATATTGTACAATGTATTGGCGCCAAAATAAGAAAATAAAATGAAAAATAATATAAAAATGACAGATTCCATATTCAAATGTAATATATTTTTGTATTTTTTAAGTTTAAGTAAAGTAGTTTAAGCAAACACATTGCGAGTTTGCTTAAACTATTCTTAAAATAACCTTAACCGCTAACCTTAATAGCGCGATGTAGAAATTATGAATAAGATATGAAGCAAAAATTAAATGTCGTCGGTAGTGGTCATCGTAGCTCAGTTGGTCAGAGCAGTCCCCCTGTTAGGGAAAGGCCGTGGGTTCGAGTCACGCCGATGACATCAGTTTTTGTGATCTATTTATAATTTCTTTCTTAATATTTTAAGAATAGTTTAAGCAAACTCATTGCTTTGAAATACAAAAATATAGCGTAGCTGCCGGTACGATCCTCTGACTACTCGTGATCACTTTTTGTGAAGTTTATTTTAATTAGTTCCAGCGTTGAAGATGAATTAGAAAATAAAGACCGTAAAACAACACATAAGCGACATCTATTATTAATTCATCGCTGTTTTTACTTACTTCGTATGAGAGAAAAGGTCAAGCAAAATATCGATAAAATAGAAAGTTTTAACAAGACAGTGACAACTGAATAGAAGTCATCAACCAGTTTTGCAAACAAACCGTGAACTTGATTTATGGTTTAACAGTTGTGTAAGGGAATCACTAATTTCAGCTAATATTTCTAATGCGTTATAGCCCGGCTGGGTACGAGTCAGCTTTTCTATTGACGTCTCGTGTCGGTGATCGAGGGTTCAAACCGGACTATTTGAAAAACTCTTTTTGTAATCTTGACGACATTTTTATTTATACTCGTATTAAATCGCATATTTATTCGAACCATCAGTACAGAATGGAAAAAAATCACACCAAAACCTTATCCAGTGTAATATCTGAAGTTAGTTCTATAACAACACCTCTAGTACGCGTTGGTGTTTCAGATAATATGTCAATACACAGCACAGCAAAAAGGAATGTGACCCTTCGGAATTAATCAAACATTAATATTCACACTAACAACTCATTTGAAGAATTATTAACTGTAGAGGGAGGAAAATATTCTTCTCCGGATGTGACCCCATTGAATCGAAGCCTCCCGGACTTGAGCAGCAACATTGCTGACGACATAGAAATAATGAGAGAAAAAATTTTGACCTTAGAAGCGAAGTTGGGTATAGCGGAACAAGAAATTGACACTCTGATATTAGACAATGGCAACCAAGCCAAACAAATTCGTAATTATAAGTTACAGATTGAACAATTAACCCAGATATGTAAAACCTGTACGCCTTTAAAGAAAATAAATAGCAAACTGCAATATCGCGAAATATTAAAATCAAAATTGAATTTTACTTACAATGAGGCCGAACATACGCCTGTAAAACAAATCGTATTGGAGGAAGAAAACGACGTTGTGAACGTGGCTATGCCCACGGAAATTAATCCTGCAGGGAATAAGAAGGTCCTACAACCAGAACCTGTCAATAACAAGCTATGTATCCTAACTAATATCGGTTCCTACGGGACACAAAATATTGTAGAACGTACTTTCGCCGACCACTTTAATTATTGTCGATATATACTAGCGAACTGTACTATAAAACAACTCTTATCCAATATTGATAGTAAATTACAAAATTTTACTATGAACGACTACTGTATTATTATGTTGGGTGGTAGTAGGTTACTGAGTACGACTGATAGTGTTGAATTGATTGGTCAAATTAGAGAATCGTTAAAGCATATAACTTTTACAAATATTATAATATGTACTCCAACATATATATGCGGCGCACCCATTTATAATTATAAAATAGAGCTTTTTAATAACTTGTTGCAGCAGGAACTACAGCGATCTACCTATGCCTATTATTTTGATGCCAACCGCTACCTAGATTTTAACATGTTCTCTTGTCTAATGTATGTGGTATTAACAACAAAATGAGTGAACTAGAACTGTATTTGGAGGGTCTACACTGTGATATTCATTACGTGTGTATAAGTGAACACTTTTTAAACTCAGAACAAGCGTCTCTATTCAATCTTTCCAAGTATAAAGTTGTATCATGTAATTCAAGGGTAGGTAAAAAAAGGGGAGGCACTATGATTCTGGCACTTAAGGGTAGAGAGTGTGTGGAACTGCCTATTACAAAGAAATTGTATAAAAGGGACAGCTTTGAAATCTGTGGAATAAAAGATGTAGAAACCGGAGTTTCATTGTGCTGTTGTTACCGAACTCCTTATAACGATAGTTTAATTGACTTTTTGTCCAGACTTGATAGACTTTTGGAGTACCTTTTTAGTGGGAGTTGTTGCATTTGTGGAGACTTCAATCTAGACCCTAATTCGAGCGAACAAAAAGGTATGGACTTTATGAATTTAGTGACCTGCTACAATTTTAAACCACTGATAAACTCGACTACTTTTATTCGTAATGATCACGAATCGTGTATTGACAACATTATAACTAACATATGTCCCCACAGCATTGAACATTTAGATGTTGACCACAATGGATTGGGAGATGGACATGCCGGTTTATTATGTAACTTGACATTTTGTAATAGTAAATTATTCAATTCTAATAATTCAAAGAAAATAATAGAGAAAAGACTAATTAATTCAAGGACTAAAAATGTATTTAGAGATAGACTAACAGATGTGAACTGGACAAAACTGGGCATTAATGCCTTTATTAAATAGTTTCACTCCACGTTCAAACAAGTTTTTTAAAAAACGCAAGAAGGAGGTCCGTCTATATCCGTCATCAAGTTTAAATTGGGTTTCTAAGGGGATCAAAGTCTCTTCTAAAATGAAGCGAGTTCTTGTAGTGGGTAAAAGTAATAAGGGTAACTTAAGTGTAATTAAATATAGACGTAAGTATATTGCGATATACAACCGAGTCATAAAGATAGCTAAAAAACTCTCAGTACAGAGTGAAATAGCAAGGTTTAAAAATGTGTCCCGAAATATTTGGAGAATTGTGAACCGTCACAGAAACAAAGGATTTAGCGTACAATCACAAATTGTTTTAAAAACAGACAATAGATATATTATAAGGAATCCATCTGAAGTGGTAAATGTTTTTGCAGATGAATTTGGTAAGCAGTTTAGTCGTATCCATAGTTATTCGGAGTCATCGTTGAATTACCTAAAAACACATACAAGTAGAATGGAGATGGAAATTGAATGTGACCCTGTTACGCCTGGAGAAGTGTGGAAGGTAGTCAATGCAATGAAGTCCGAATCAACTTGTGGATATGACGATGTGCCTATAGCAGTTATAAAGGAAAACCTCGATGTTTTGGCGGAACCTCTAAGCGAATTTTACAACAATTGTTTTGACAAAGGTGTATTTCCAGACCAATTTAAGATAGCAAAGGTTATTCCGATACATAAAAAAGGTGCGAAGACTGACCCAGCTATGTACAGATCCATTTCACTTTTACCAACACTATCAAAAGTGTTCGAAAAGCTTATAAAGGTGAGGCTCGTCCGTCATTTGAATTTAAATTGTGTTTTGCATGTTAGACAGTTCGGATATCAAAAGAATGTTGGTACACAAGATGCTACGAAAAAAAGAAAGTGGTCGGTCTATTCTTGGATTTGAGCGCTGCATTTGATACTATAAATCATGAGTTACTCCTTTTAAAGCTGGAACACTACGGCGTCAGAGGGAAGTTCAAAGATCTTCTCGAGTCATATTTGCGCAATCGGAAGATGTTTGTCGAAATTAAAGCCTTGCAGAATAACGATGGCTTCTCTCGAGAAACAATTAAGTTCGAGGAGTCATATAAATCTAAGTTGATACAAATTAAAACAGGCGTACCACAAGGTTCAATTCTTGGCCCGATTCTGTTTATAACTTTCATAAATTATCTCATCAACTTTATGACTTGTAGCGCATCGGGTGATGTAAAACTGGTCATGTTCGCCGACGACACGAATCCAGTCATGTCTGCAGATAGACATGACATCCTGCAGTCTTCTGTGAGGGTTTGTTTTATGACTGGCTACTGGCGAATAGCCTGAGACTGAATATTAATAAAACCCAGTTGGTTTTATTCAAATCGACGGCTCAAAATAAAAGTCGCCTTGATTGTGTCGTAAGCGGTATTAGAATTGGTACCGCGAAAAGTGCGAAATTCCTTGGGGTGCAAGTTGATGAGCTCCTCAATTGGAAAGAGGAATTGGCAAACTTAGAAAGTGCCATAAGTTCGGCCTGTTACGTTTTACGAAGTTTGCGTAGTGACGTTAATGTAGAGCATTTAAAAATGGTATATTACGCGTTGGTAGAATCCAAGCTTAGATACAGCATTCTTTTCTGGGGAGGAAGTTACGATTATAACATACACCGTGCGTTTGTTCTCCAGAAAAGAGCCATAAGAGTAATAGTCAGAATAAGACAGGATGAGTCTTGCAGGATCCATTTCCGGGAGTTAGATATACTTACTGTTCCTAGTCTGTACGTTCTTGTCTTAATGTCCAATTTCGCGAAGTACATCCATGATTATGAGACGGAGGACGAAAGAAGGCATAGAGAGGGAACACGCCGGATGGATTTTCGGAGCACAGTATTGCCTAATCTCAATGTTGTCAAACACAGTGCAGTTTATAATTGTATTCAAGTGTTCAATAAGCTACCGGTCGAACTCAAAAGTCAAATCTACAAAAAAGAGTTTACCACAAATTTGAAGCGATTCCTATTAAACGGGTGCTATTACTCACTTGAAGAGTTTTAGTTATGGAGGTACAGTTTTAAGACAAGTATTTTAGCATTGTAAATATAGTTATTATTTTGGATTAAGTCTAGGTACCTAAGCTGACATCTCGTTGTTGTTTTGATAGTTATTTATTTTAATTTTTATATTTCTATTCTGACATGCTTATTATTTTTTTTTTAATATTGTTCGTAATCTTATTGACATTATGACATTATGATACGAGTATATCTTTATTTCGAACACAATGTAAGAATTGTTTGCGAATAAATAAATACAAACAATACTAATATGGATTTGGTAAGGATTCATCTACAAATTCAGTGTTTAAATATCGTTGTAACACGATACACTGGTACCGTCAGTTCGGTAGAACTGCGGTAGGTGGATCCAACGCTAACCTTAATAGCGCGATGTAGAAATTATGAATATGATATGAAGCAAAAATTCAATGTCGTCGGTAGTGGTCATCGTAGCTCAGTTGGTCAGAGCAGTCCCCCTGTTAGGGAAAGGCCGTGGGTTCGAGTCCCGCCAATGACATCAGTTTTTGTGATCTATTTATAATTTCTTTCAAATGTAATATTTTGTTAATTTTGTGTGTAACCATTTAACACAAAAATTTACAATTTTAAGAATTATTTCACCATAAGAAAATTACTCACATTATTTTTAAGTAACCTGAGTTAGTTTTACTCCCCAAAAAACAGCCTAGTGTTTTTTGGGGAGTGAGAGGTCTTGGCAGTAGTCTTAAAGCAACTTACAAAAGGTATGATATCCCACAAAAACATTCCATATAAATTAAGGCCAAAGGTCAAGTACGTATTGGTTGATGAAGAAAGAAACATAAGCGAGTAAATTAATATCGTATGTAGCAAATGAAATTCCTTGGCCTCTACTTACCAAACTGAGAAAGAGATGTGATTGAATTTTGTGTCACCAAACAAACAAAAAGATTTGAAATCAACTTCTGTTACAACATTATTTAATCATAGCAGTGTACTAAACCTTTAAGAATAATTTTAATTAAGATAATAGGCCGCACACCTGTTGTTGAATTTTGTAAATTTAATTAAACTTGATGTTTATTTTAAGCCCTAATTACAAGGCAGGGAGTGTTATAAAATAAAGATCATTACCTGTGTTATGTTAACATGCCTGGTCATTAGTTGTATCTAAGTTGTACCTAGGGTTAAATTGTGAGATGTACGTTACGTACGTTAATGTTATCATAGGTAACTACGCATTCCTTGCTTACCTGACGCGGTATATACTTAGTACCGCATACTTTGGATGGATTTATGGAAAGCTATTGAAAATTTGAGAACACTGGAAAAATACTAATAAAGCAGGTACCTCTTAGTAGTTTGTCCAGTGGTCTAAGTTATTGTTAGAAAACTGGAAATACATAGACTGTTGGTGTCATATAAACTGCTGAATGTTATTTCACGTAGGATATAAAAACTCAATAAAAAATTGCCAATAGAACCATCACAGGATGTGTTTCTACAACCAGACTACGAAACGGTGTGGAGAAACTTAAGATATTTTTATAATAACATATAGCTAAAACAGTTTCCAATAAAATAAAGTCGGCTACTTCTAGCGTTCATTCTTTAAATATTTCTGAAGTTTGCAATACGTAGAAACTTTTATATTGCAGGTATAAAGTTAAAATTGCTGCTTTTAGAACATATTGGCATAGAAAACTAAAACTGTTCTGACTGCACTGAAAGTCTCCATAAAGTACGAGTACAAATAAACATGATTAAAAAGAAACCTAACTAAGCAAAACTAGAGTCCCACTTCATTAATTTAGAGTACTTACTATTTTTCTACTCGTACATGCTAAAGCCCTAAGCGGATCATTTGGAACAACAAATCTCATTATACCTTTGCCCTTGGTACCTTGGACTGAAATATTAAAGTTTAATTTGCATGTAGCGGTGTTCGGTGCTTGAATCTCAATGCGTGGTTATGGTTATGCTAAAAGCAACTGCATTAATTAGAGCGGTCACAGTGGCTCCCCATAATTCTCTTAATTTACACTGTCG
The DNA here is from genome assembly GCA_963556515.1 of Nudaria mundana. Classification (NCBI taxonomy): domain Eukaryota; kingdom Metazoa; phylum Arthropoda; class Insecta; order Lepidoptera; family Erebidae; genus Nudaria; species Nudaria mundana. Next base: position 1,666,598 of record OY748289.1, on the reverse strand, counting down.
GTGAGGTTTGGCAGGTTAAGATAATAAGTTCTTGCCTCGGGTTCTTGCCAAGGGAAACGTCATTATGTTATGACAGTATTTAGTACCAATCGTACTAGAGACTTGTGTATGTATCACTCGGGTTTAAATCTATTTGATCGTCTACTACATTATACTGTTGCCAGCATTTTAGTTACATTGCCAGTTTGCTACTATAAAGAGGAATTTTATTAGTTGTTGAAGTATATAATATGAATTTTATATAATAAATTATTGTATAGAGTAGAAGTTATCATCATTTATTTGCATACTGTATTTTGGTTTGATTTCAGTGCGTGTATTGTAAAGTTTTTTTCTTTGCGTATAAAATTAATATGTTAGCTAAGTTATATTTCAGTGAAGAAGGTATTTCAGTCAAATAATATTAAGCGATAATTTTATCGATATTCTGATGGTTACTTGTCAACTTTCTAAATGGATTTTGGACAAGAATCGGCAAGACGAGACGTACGGATATGTCAAATCCACCCTTGGCCCAGATACTTACTTAGCGCGAGTAAATTATGGCCACTAAACCAGACAAATAGGTGCTTTAGAGCCACTCTGTCACAGTGTGCTCTCGTTAACTTGCTATTACCCTGGCAACCCAATAAAGCTGTGAGCGTATAAAATCTTTTTAGGCACATGTTTATTTAACCTGAACCATACTATCACCTATAACCTACATAATCTCATTTGTTTCTTAAGGAGTGGTATTTACAGGCACCTTTCACTAATTATTTATAATATTATTAACACGTTCGCGGACACTTGGTAACGTTACTTTGACACTCCATTTTTGTATGAAATGCGTTAGCCGTGCCGTCATTGGTAGTTCATAATAAGTATTTTAAATACGACTGCACCGGCCATAGACTTCGCCTGCTTTAGACGCGGTGCCATGGGAATAGAAATTACAGATATATAAAAAGATCACATCGGCTACAGCCTTTATCTGCTTGAACCTTTACGTCACTGGCAATAATAAATAAATGTACAAATAGGACACACCAGCTATAGCCTTCGACTGTTTGAGCCGCTACATTGCTAGCAAACATGACTATATGATAAAATTAGGACGCGTCGGCCATAGCCTTCACCTGTCTGAGCAGTTTCGTCACTGATAATAAGAAAAAAAAGTGTACAAATAGGTCACACTGGCTATAGACTTCGCCTGCTTGAGCTGTTATATTGTTGGCAATATAGAGTAAGTATATGAATTAGGACAAGGTGGCTATAGCCTTCCTCTGCTTGAGCCAATTTGTCACTGATTACAGTCTACAAGTTTAACAAATAGTACACAACGGCTATATCTTACGAGAGCATTCGCGTCAAGTACACAAAAACAGAATACTGTGACTATGGCCTTTACCATAATCTGCTCATTTATTATAGGTAACTGTTCAAAAATTATCAAAACGATAAAAGGCACCTTGGTTTATGTAGGTATTGAAACAAATATGTCATTCTTATAATATGTTTTAATATCTTTTTACCACAACTTTCTTTTCTTAATTTTAACTTAAATCAACACTGACTTATTCTTTATTAATCACAGCAGAGTAGAAAAAATAATTATGTTTGCATTATTCTTAATGACAAAAGATACTTTTTATCTAAGTATATCTAATGAATGTTAACAAAAATCACAGCTTTTTAATAAATATTATGTAACTTATAAGTACTTATATTTAAACATTGTGTCTTTCTTATCAGTCTTCAATATTGCAGTTTTATAAATTTAATTTTAAACAAAACAGTCCGTAAATTTTATTCTATCTTAATAACACAACAGCAGTATTATTTCAATACCTAATATTGAATCATATTATTAGTTATCATTTTCTGCTTGAAAATGCCATTGCTCAAAACATCCAGGACACCGAGGTGGTTTACTGGCACATCCCTTGCACCGATAACTTGTTTCCTTTTTTATTTTATTTCTTGTGCATAGACGACACTTCAAAAAAACTTTGTTACGCTTACAGTTTTCAGGCTTCGGTATTAGTTCAGGCCAGTGTGTATTTAACATTTGCGTCGACGTCTCTACTTGACGATTGCTCTGAGGCTGAGACCTTCTCGGATTTGATATTTTCTTAGAAGAAATAATGTCAGAGCAGCTCAAATTGCCAAGCCCTAGATAATATCTTATAATGCGTTCTCTGAATTCTAACATTGTTTCATTATTATTGCAATGTTTACGGTAAACGTAATAAGCATTCCATATCGCCATATCAAAAATATGGAAAAACACTTTCTTGTACCAACGAACAGTCTTTTTTGGAGTGCTATAATAAGATAACATCTGATCAGATATATCTATCCCCGACATATATTTATTATATTCAACTACTTCTTTAGGTTTCTTCACAACTTTGCCAAACCCATTTCTAGTTACAATTATGCGAGGGTGGTATTGAGTAGTAGTCATTGTCACTTGACGTTTGTCTTTCCAGTTCGAAACATACACATTGCCTTTCCTACTCCATATATGTTCATCTTTTTAAGTAATTTACTGACAATATGTTTTGGATTATCTTTCCTATCTTTTCTTAGAGTTCCTGTTGTGAACGTCCTGCAACTTAAAAGTTTTTCGGATAGGTTAACGCTGTTATAAAAGTTATCCACATAAAGTTCATGGCCCTTATATAGATATGGCTGCATCATTTCCATAACAAGCTTTTCTGTCTTCGATTTTAGGAGAGGTTCGGTGTCAACTTCATTGTGTTTGCCCTGGTAAATTTTAAAATTTAAGATGTAGCCATCACTGGCAGTAAGAATATAGACTTAACTCCATATTTGGCTTTTTTGTCTTAATATATTGTCTAAAAGACAGACGCCCCCGAAACAAAAGCATTGATTCATCAAGAGATAACTGCTTATGCGGTTTATATAAATCCTGAAAAGTAACAATCATTTGATTGGCGAAACCTAAGATTTTATTTATCCCTTTGGCATTACCGTCATAAATACACAAGCACCTCAATAACTGTTCAAATCTTCTACCTTAGACATACTGTGAGGAGTAAATATGGGATGGTAATATAACGGGTCAGTGAATGTGAAGAGTTTCCGAATATTAGGTGTATCTACATGGGATTGCAAAATGCATAAGCCAAGAAATCGTTTCATTTCTTCTATTGTTGTTGGTTTAAAAACTCTTTTACGACTACCTCTAGTTTGTGGTCTGTTAGCATGGCATAAAGCAGTACCGTAAGCATTAGTCCGCTCCACAAGTTGATTAATCAATGACTCAGGAAAGAAACGATCAAATATTTGTAATGGAGACGTATTCGCATCAATGAGAAATTGCGGTCCAGGACTGGTGTCATCAAACTGGAATTCTGGTATAGTAGCAGTTGATTCTACCCATTGCTGTTCTGTAATATCTGGCGACCTACGAATACGATATGTTCTACGTTCGTCTGAAGTTACCAATATAGTAGGTTGAGCAGGTTGTTCATTATCAGTGCACTGGGCGTCTAAAATTATAGGAGTTATAGATTGGTGCTCATCACCAGGAGTCTGGGTGTTTGATGTTTGTACCATAATATGAGTATTTTGGGCAGATGCAGTATTTTCAACATCTGGCCAGTCAATGTCTCGCAAAATTGTACTTTCTACTGATCTCGGTGAACTTGAATCAGGATCATGAGAACGTAAGTTTTCAGTATTTGTCAATATCTGGACTGAATCTTGTACATTTTCAGCAATGACATCGGATGAAATAGAATTCAAATCGCCAGGTGACTCTACAGAAGCAGGAACATGGATGTGAATTCCTAAATCTTGCAAAGTAATAGGAGATTCAACAGTAGGTACTTGATCATGACTTTGCACACTTTGAGTTGGCTTTTTAAATCTTTTCAAACGTTTTATCTTACCATCTTCCTCTTCAGAGTCTGACACATGAGTTATCGACCCGCTATCTTCATTGGGTACGTAATTAACATCTGAACCATAATCACCATCACAATCATTATAAGGGTCCTGTTCAGACTCTTCACTTTCGTGTGACATGTTGTCGATGGAAGTTTCTGGAGCCTCTGAACCATCAGATAGCTCTTCTGAGGAATCATAATTGAATAATTTTAAAATGCGTTCATTTTCTTGTTCGTATGGATCACTGATCTTTCGTTTACTCGGTCCTTGGCGAGACATCTGAAAAATGAAATCATGATGAAGACATTTGAAATCTTTCCTGGTTTTATCACTAAACTATTGGTAAACTTATATGTATATCTTAAAAATATTATTGATTGTAATGTCATAAAGTCTTTTTATTTAAATATAAATAGTATCATAATAATATTTATTCAGAAGAAAACTAAATTAAATATTGGATAGAAACAGGCGTTACTTGGCGAAAATCCATGACAAAACAATGGTAAGTAAAAGTTCTCTCTGAGACAGTCTTGATAATGCCTCGTTTAGAGGCGAAACAATTGTCGACGTTTTGTTGTCCTTTTGATTCTGCGAAAAAAAAAAAAAAAAAAAAAATTAATGCTATTAATTAATGCTAAAAAGTTTTTTCTTAAAAAAATTTTTACTTACCATTGTTTTGTCATGGATTTTCGCCAAGTAACGCCTGTTTCTATCCAATATTTGAGATCAGTGTGCATCACTACCCAGGCTAAAAAAAAAAAAAAAAAAAAAAAAAAAAAAAAAAAAAAAAAAAAAGCTGTTCTCTCTGAGACAGTCTTGATAATGCCTCGTTTAGAGGCGAAACAATTGTCGACGTTTTGTTGTCCTTTTGATTCTGCGAAAAATTAATGCTATTAATTAATGCTAAAAAGTTTTTTCTTAAAAAAATTTTTACTTACCATTGTTTTAAATTAAATATCGCTACTTACGTTGATCAGAATGCGCGCGAAAGACACTCTCACTACACCTTCACTCCGCGGCGCTTGCCGGCCAACTGAACAATTCGCCAAACAATGGCCGCTGCTATGACAGGTGCGTCTGTGTGAGTGCGCACATAAAAGTGACGTACGCGACTAGTTTTGAATGTGTAAAAAATATATTAAAATTGACACTTGTCAAGTTCATAACTTGTAATTGGGGACACTTGATAGTTAATCATATGGTAGTAGCATCAAAATTCGGCTGCTATAGCATTATGTCGCACAAAACTTCAAAAAAATATTGAAGGGTATAGCCGGCGCGTCATTCTGCGCATATCACTCGTAAATGCTATGACCGACGTGTCCGCGAACGTGTTAAATATAGATTGTATGTATTTGTACCTAGTTGCTTATAAAATTAATATACCTAAACATTCTAGAAATGGTCTTCTAAACGTACAAGTAAATCTACATTTTTTCGCAATATTACATTTTAGAAACTCATTGATGGCTGCTAGCCAAGGGATAGACCGCAACTCATTGGTCAGGCACTCTAAGACCCTTAGCGGTCGATATAAGAGGAGCTGCGAGGGTCGAACAGGAAATAGTGAGGGCACGAGGTGAACTGTCAATACTTAACGAGATATTGCTCCAATCGAACACAATCGATTCAGAATGCTTTGTACGTGATCTTGAAGTTATATTGTCAATATTACTTTTAGGGAGTTGTTTAGTTGGTCCCACGTATCCAATAGATACTTATTCTGAAAAACAGGGAGGGTCCAAATGGGAGTATTGCATGTTTATGGCTCCGTTCTCACAGTGTTATCCAGCGGTTACAAATTAACAAAGTCAATCACAAAAGATCTTTATAGTTTCATACCAGTTGTTATTTGAACTACGGGATGAATCGCACAAGTATGTACCTACTCATTTTGAATTAGTCAATTTCGACCTTGATACACCAGTTTACCAATGGATATCGCTCTAGCATAATATATTTTAACGTTTCTCTTTTCGATGTATTTGGTATTCGTTTAATTTGTATAAAGATGACAGTTAAAAAGCCAAAGTGGCTGAAAAAGAAACTTGCATTATAAGCAAGCCACCGATGGTCTCACCAGGCGCAGAGTTTGGCACAAGGCAAGTTATATTTCTGTATTTGAAAGCAATGAATTTGCTTTTACTATTCTTAATTATTAAATTTGAAATTATAAATCACAAAAACCTCCTTGAAAAGCTACAAGGCAGGTTATCTTTAGTGTCCACGCCAGTGTAAGTGCGATAGAAGTATTCTTTTTTTTCTCCCAGTAAAAGTTGCAACGCAGTATATCCCACATTAACTTAACTTAACGTTTTCAAACACTAATGAACCGAAGCGTAACCGATCCACGATTGGCTGTAATTTATCAAGTAATTTATATCCGACAATCTCACATCCGAGGCACTATTTTACAGCTGAAGCCTCTAGTTTATTAGCGGAAGTCTTACACAAAGAAAGTGCTTTCCAATATCTCACTGCCGAAGATAATCCAGTTTCACTTAGGTGTATTTCCTCGGGGATAAGCTAACAGATTTTTTTTTCTATATAATCGTGAAACGTTCACTGATTTTATGTGATACGGATTTCTTTGAAGGATTGGTGTTCCAGATTTGATACTTATTGGTTTTTGTTATATTGTAAAGATATTCTTATTTTTCTTAGATTTCAATTAAAAAAATAATTCAAAATCGGTTGATCCAGTCCAAATATACGCACAGTCGAATTGAAAACCTCTTCCTTTTTTGGAAGGCGGTTGAAAATATTGTTGAATATGAATAGGTACAGTAACGTTGAGTAACGTTGGGTTACGTAGATATAAGTACTAGGGAACGTATCTACAGGAATCAAAGACTTCAATCCCCAATATTGTTCTATATTTTCAGAATAAAACTAATGTTTACATAATTCTTTGCCCTAGCTGTCCACCAGTCTTGGGGCGATTGACATCCCCTCCTCATTTGTTTTATTTTAGTTTTTCGTCTATAATATCAAAATTTTACCACATACTAAATGAGGTCGTATGCCAAGCAGGCTAGCACTTTCACATGCCGGCTCCCAATGGAAAAAAAAATCTTTTTTTTTGTTCCAAAAATATTTTTTTTTTTTTATTATACAAAGCAATACCTTATTTTATTTCTATCTGTGGCTTTACCTATATAAGCATGACAAAATATTTTTCCCCCCTTTTATAGTCTGTCCCGATGCAAAGAACCTCGTATGACTGACAACTTGTAATCTACGAGGAAAAAAAAATCCCACAAGGATTACTCTCCATGACAGTCGTACGATGACAACTGCCAAAAAACATGCTTAAAAAAGGAAATTGTCAGACAATGCCTAGCTAACTTATGCTAAATGTAGTATTAGTGGCGCCACTGTGCCATATGTTCAATTGCAGCATTAAGACTGCTACATTCCCAAGCCAGTGGAAACTCACCCGTGTAGTACCAGTACCAAAGGGCAAACCCTTCCAATTACAGACCTGTAGCAGTCCTGAGTGCTCCGGCCGAGGTTTTCGAAATTGCCATCCACAGATAACAAGTTTCTAAGACAGATTTATCTCAAAAATACAGAAACTTATATGTACATATAAGTTTATGCAAAAATATTGACTTCCGCATTAGTGTGTGCTGCAATAATGAACGATGGTTGCCTTTTAATTTTTAACTGGGTTCTTGTTGGGAGGGGTCTCTTGCAATTCTTTGGGAAAGTGAAAGAACTCTGAAGCGACGAAACTATTTATATCGTGCATCCGCTGTAAGGTTCACTCCCAGTTTCAATAAAGGCTTTTGAAACACGTCTCATAGCAAAAGTTGTCGATAAGAAGTTTGCTGGAGGACGTGAGAAGACTACCCGCGAGGGACCATTTACAACTTATTAAATTTCAAAGTGTGTTAGACGTTGTGTGAATTTCCATTTTCACTTTTTTCGTATTTATTATTACAGTTAAGATTCTCATCAGCTTACATAAATACTATATCTATCTCTGCATATATATAGCTTCATAAGATTTTTGTGAAATTTAACACATCCAAAATTAGTCTATTTCCAAGAGGAAGACAAAGACTTTCAGTACGCATTAATTTCGCCAGCAATTGAAGCAAAAATTTAGTGATATCGCTACGGTTATTGTAGCTTAGTGGCAGAGCATACTCCTCGTTAGCGAAAGGTCGCAGGTTCATGTCCCGCCGATGACATTCGTTTTTGCGATTTGTAATTGCTATTAAAATATTAAAGAACAGAATGAGCAACCTCAGGGAAAAGGCTCAGTGGATGATGATGAGTATAAACAAACTTCTTGCTTTCAAATGCAGGAATATATTTCAAAATAAGTTGTAAACACTAGTAAAACTTTTAATGGCACATTAGAATAAAATAAAATAAAATAACGTTTATTATCTTTGAAATTTTCAGAAAATTATTTAGATTCGTCAGAAGTTGGTGTGACTCTACCGAGGGTTCCAAAATGCAACGAGACTGAGAAGAGCCCTCAAGAAACTCATCTCGGCTTTTTTCAAAATATTTCATCTTAAATCTAATACAGAGTTATTTGGGGCGGGGCCCCAAGAGATTAGACTACGTCTTCGCCGTCCGCCCTGGACCCCAACTTGACCACGGTAACGCAGTGGCAAGTTGGGTGGCCGAACGTCGAAATCGAAACTTGAGTGGCCAACACAGAAGGAATTGTGCTTACTATGAAGCCTGAAGAGACCCCCGGTCCTGACACTGCCCTTCCCCGGGCAGTCTCAGCCGACGACATATTGCGCGAACAACGGACTTCGATGCCTTTTGATTTGGGGGCTCGCGTCGCGCCGCCTAGTTGCAGCGCGACGTCGACGCCCCAAGGAAATGTTGCTGCTGGGACTGACGATGGGTCAGCTCCCAGTAGTGTGAGGGGTAAGGGCCCTTCTTCTTCGCAGAAGAGGACCCTCGAGAAGGGGGGGCTGCCGCGCGAACGGAGCACTAGTTGCTCTGGGTGGGGGTCCCTCCTCTCCAGCGATTCGGAGGAGGAGGTGCCGGTGAAGACGGTGCGCACGCGTCTCGACGCCTACAGAAAGCGCCCGCCAACACCACCCCCCTCATCTGTGCCGTCCCTGCGCAGTCGCAGGGATATCGGTGTGCCGCCCGCGCGGGAGATAATGAGTATTTTCTCCCGCATGAACGCAGCCATGCGGGAGAGTAAAAACATGTCGGGGAGGAAGAAGATTGTGGCTTCACTGGTGGATGAAGCCCAATCCTCCCTCGACAAGCTCCTCGAGCGGAGCGTCACAGAGGAGGAGGCGAAGCTCCGCAAGCAGGTTGCGAGCCTGGAGGTGGAGCTCACTGCCTCCCGAAAGGAGATGGAAGATCTCCGTCGGGAGGTCGCTGAGCTGACCAAAGCGGTCAAGGCACCTCCAGGTCCCATGCCGCCTCCTCCTCTGACGGCTGGACCAGCGCCGAAGACGGCGCCTAGGACCGCGCCCACCATGGCGCCCGGCTCGCCGCCGAAGCCTGTACCGACTACGGTGCAGGTCCTGACGGCGATCGAGAGGCGCCTCGCGGTCCTGGAGGACCGGGCGTACCGCCCTCCGCTAGCGCGTCCCGCGTTTTCATACGCGGCGGCTGTCGGCGGTGCTCCCGCTCCGGGTCCAAGCGGCACACCCGCTGTCCGCCGCCCCGCTCCGCCCCCGTCCGCTTCAGCGAACCGGATGCCGGCCGAGACCGCGGCCCAGGCGCGGAAGGCCAAGGGGCGCGGTAAGAAGAATGGCACCCCTGCCACCTCGTCTTCCTCTAACATCGCTCCCGTTGCTTCCTTACATCCCTCCAGACGGGAGGGATGGGAAGTAGTGGGAGCCAAGAAGAGGAAGACGAAGGCTGCCAAGAAAGCGGCCAAAGCCGCCGCGGCGAAGGCGCCGAAGAGGCCCCGCCCCCCTCGCTCCACCGCCGTCGTCCTGACGGTGACGACGGTAGGTGTGGAGAAAGGGGTGGGGTACGCCGACGTACTGAGGACCGTGAAGTCCTCAGTCAACCTCTCGGCCCTCGAAATACAAGGGGGGCTCCGGTGCAAGACGACACGCACCGGGGCTCGCCTCCTCGAGGTCTCCGGCGCCTCCAGCGGCCCTAAAGCTGACGCCCTAGCGGCTCAGCTTAGGGTCGCGCTGGACGAAGAAGCCGTCCGCGTCACCAGACCCACCAAATGCGCCGCATTGCGCATCACGGGTCTGGATGACGCGGCCACGACGGAGGAAGTTGTCTCCGCCGTCGTGGAGGCGGGCGGCTGCCCCCGTGACCAGGTGAAGGCTTCAGATATCTCCTTCGGCTCCACTGGTCACGGGATGACAGTCGTCCAGTGCCCCGTCGCGGCGGCACTGAAAGTGGCGGACGGACGAAGCCTCCTCGTAGGGGGCTTTCTAAAGGCGCAGGTGCACCTCCTTCGTGCCCGGGAAACCAGATGTTTCCGGTGCATGGTGGTGGGGCACGTCGGAGTGCAGTGTACAGCGGAAGTCACCGTGGGCGATCGGTGCTTCCGCTGCAGCCGGCCCGGTCACAAGGCAAGTGCCTGTGACGCCCCGCCTCGCTGCTTTAGATGCGAGGCGGAGGGCAAGACCGCGGATGACCGGGTCGGCAGCACAACCTGCGCCGCCTCGAAGCCAAAACCTCGTCCGTCCGCTGAGAGCGGTGGGGGTGCCGCCCTTGTGCGGCCAGTTGCTTCGCGGCGGGATGCGGTTATGGACGTCAATTAATGTCTGACGCCCGTGTCCGTATCCTGCAAGTGAATTTGAACCACTGCCGTGCTGCTCAGGATCTTCTGTACCAGAGCATCCGGCAGTGGTCCATAAACTTGGCCGTGGTCGCCGAGCCGTACTACGTCCACCCGGGAAGCCCGGTGGACGAGGACGGCTCGGCCTGTTGTATCTTTGGGGGGTCCGCCGCAGACAACTCGCGCCTTGCGATCATTGCAAGGGGCCGCGGGTGTGTTGCGGCGGACTATGATGGGTTGGCAGTCGTGGCCACCTACATCTCGCCGAACATTGACGAGTCTCAGTTTGAGCTATGGCTCACTGAGCTCGACGTCGTCTTCGCTGCGTGCCGTCCTCGCCCTGTCCTGCTTCTGGGAGACTTCAACGCCTGGAGTGAGGCGTGGGGCTCCCGGGAAACCAGGGACAAGGGGAGGCTTCTTGAGGACTGGACCAGAACACGTGGTCTGGAGGTCCTCAACCGGGGGAATGTCGCCACCTTTTGGCGGCGGGGGGGGGAATCGATCGTGGACGTAACGTTCGCATCCCCTGACCTCGCCACCCGTATTACAGGCTGGCGCGTGGAGGAGGGTGAGGAGACGCACTCGGATCATCGATACATCCGGTTCGATGTCGTCCCCCCACCTGACCTCCCACAGCCGGTGGCAAATCCCCCGGATCCGCGTTGGGCACTTCACCATCTGGATCGGGAGGCTCTCCTGGAGGCATCCATCGTGCAGGCCTGGATTCCAGCGCCGGACCGGCCTGCCGATGTGGATGCCGAGGCGGAGTGGTTCAGGAGAGCCATGTCGCAAATCTGTGATGCGGCGATGCCTAGGGTTACACCCAGACCGGCCAGGAAGCAGGTGTACTGGTGGTCGCCGGAGATTGCAGAGCTGCGCGCAGCATGCATCTCCGCCCGCCGCCGGTACACCAGGTTTCGCCGGAGGCGTCGCCGCCCAGACGACGCGGCAGCCCGAGAGGCGGAGCTTTTTCAGGCATACAGGGAGGCTAAAGGTAATCTCCAGGAGACGATAAAGCGGGCCAAGACGGCGGCCCGCGAGGAGCTCCTGGAGACCCTGCAGCAGAACCCATGGGGGCGCCCGTACCTACAGGTCAGGGAGAAACTCCGACCTAGGGCGCCCCCACTGACCCAGAGTCTCCAGCCGCAGCAGCTGGAGCGGGTCATGGGCTCCCTGTTTCCGACGAGCGCGGAGGAGCACGTCCCTCCGCGCATGGCTCCGTCTCTGCCCGACGCGGATAGCACCAGCGAAGACGACGTACCCGAAGTCAGGGTGGGGGAGCTAGGTGCGGCAGTACTCCGGCTTAAACGCCGGAAAATCACTGCCCCCGGACGCGACGGCATTCCTGGCCGTGCATGGGTCCTGGCCCTCGAAGAACTCGGGCCTCGACTGATGGGGCTCTTTAGCGCATGCCTCGAAAGGGGCCAGTTTCCCAAGGTGTGGATGACGGGGAAACTGGTCCTGATCCGTAAGGCGGGGCGGCCGGTGGACTCACCGTCCGGATACCGGCCGATCGTGTTGCTCGACGAGGTGTGTAAGCTCTTTGAGCGCATTATCGCGGAACGCCTCGTCGAGCATCTCACGAGTGTGGGGCCAGACCTGGCGGATAACCAGTTCGGTTTCCGTCGGGGACGCTCCACCGTGAGCGCGATCATGCGCGTGAAGAGCCTGACGGAGGAAGCAGTCTCGCAGGGCAAGGTGGTGGTGGCGGTGTCTCTTGACATCGCCAACGCGTTCAACACCTTGCCATGGAGCTGCGTTAGGGAGGCGCTCGTGTATCACGAAACGCCTCTCTACCTCCGTCGTATTGTCGGGGCCTATCTCTCGGAGAGGGCCATAGCTTTCCCCAGCTGGCTCGGGCCAGCTCGGCGAGATGTGTCGTGCGGTGTTCCGCAGGGGTCGGTCCTGGGGCCGCTTCTGTGGAACATCGGCTACGACTGGGTGCTGCGGGGTGCGTTGCCTAGGGGTGTCGGCGTAACGTGCTACGCCGACGATACCCTCGTCACGGCGCGGGGTGCAACGTACCAGGAGGCAGCACTCAAGGTCACGACGGGTGTTGCTCGAGTCGTGGGTCGGATACGGCAGCTGGGACTGGAGGTGGCCTTGCACAAGTCCGAGGTTCTGTGTTTTCACAGACCTCGGAACGGTCCACCAGAAGGTTCCAGCATAAATGTGGGAGGCGTTAGCATCGGCATCAAGCCCTCGATAAAGTACCTAGGGATCGTACTTGATAGCCGATGGAACTTCGGACCACATTTCCGAAGTTTGGTCCCCAAGGTGACGCAGGCATCGGTCGCGCTTTCGCGACTGATGCCCAACCTAAAGGGACCCAACGCCTCCTGCAGGAGACTGTACCTGGGGATCGTGCGGAGTATGGCCCTATACGGGGCTCCCGTATGGGCGGATAGGTTGGCGGTCAAGGGGAACGTGACTCTGTTAAACAGACCACTTAGAACCTTGGCCGTCAGAACCGTACGGGGGTACCGCACGATCTCCGGAGAGGCTGCATGTCTCCTAGCCGGGACCCCTCTTTTTTTTTTTTTTTTTTTTTTTTTTTTATATTTGGTTCGCCAAATTGACGCCGCCCGCCTGGTGGTAAGTCGTGACGACGTCTAGCGATTGTGGGCCACTCTCACAGCACACATTACTATTGAGAGTGGCCCTCAACTTGACGACCTACTGATGTGCCTCTTCACGCTCCGCTTAAAGAACCCAGGATTATATGTGGGAGGAAACACGTGCACAGGCAGGGCGTTCCAGGCCACTATCGTTCGGCAGAGAAACGAACGTTTAAAACGTTCGGTTCTCGCGAACATGCTATCCACTGTGTGGGGGTGGCATCTCTGCCCGGCACGAGTCGTTCGGGATCGGAAGGAAGAGGGTGGGATCAGATTGAAGAGCTCTTCAGAACACTCGCCGTGGTAAATACGGTAGAATGCGGCCAAGGAAGCTATTGTTCGGCGCTGAGCTAGCGGCTCAAGGCTTCCCGTTACCTCCGGACAACCAATAATACGGATAGCCCGTCGCTGCATAGCGTCGAGAGCGTCCAGCAGATACTTCGCGGAGCCGTCCCAGAGGTGAGAGCAGTATTCGACGCAGGGTCTAATCTGCGTCTTGTACAGCAGACACCTCTGGTCCGGTGTAAAGAATCTCTTTACCTTATTCAGTATTCCTAGTTTCCGCGAAGCTAGCCCTATACATCTTTCGATGTAGTTTTTATTATTGAGCTCTCGACGAACGTCTATGCCAAGGATATCAAGGTTGTCCTTCATTGGTAATAATGCATTCTGAAGAGAGGGTAGGGGAAGGAAAGGGGATTTCTTCGCAGTAAATGCACACGCCTGTGTTTTGCGGGCATTGAACTCGACCAGGTTCTCGGTACCCCATTGAGAGATACTGTCGAGGTTACGGTCGAGATCAGCCACGAGTCGTCGTCTCTCCTCCTCAATCTCAGATCGCCCCGCCGTCGGACGAACCGAGTAACTCCCGTGCAGTGTGCTGTCATCTGCATAGCAATGAATGTTCCCGAGGGATAGCATATCATTGATATGCAGAAGAAAGAGAGTTGGTGATAGTACGGACCCCTGCGGTACCCCGGCATTCACTTGCAAGAAGCGAGAAGCCTGGCCATCGCAGAGGACCCGCACTCGGCGCTCGTTTAAAAAGCTGGCAATCCAGCTGCACAGTTGAGGAGGTAGACCATATGCCGGAAGCTTGGAAAGGAGCGAAGCATGCCAGACCCTATCGAAGGCTTTGGCGATGTCCAGGCTAATAGCCAAGGACTCGCCGTGCCTTTCCATAGCCCCACCCCAGACATGCGTTACGAATGCCAGAAGATCACCCGTTGATCGCTTTGGCCTGAAGCCGTATTGTCGATCATTGATTAGCGAGTGATCCTCTAGGAATTGCATGAGCTGCTTATTTATAAGGAGCTCAAGCACCTTGCAAATGACTGAGGTGACAGCTATGGGTCGATAGTTGCCTGGATCGGACCGATCCCCTTTCTTGGGGATCGGTTGTACGTTCGCCTCCTTCCAGACCTCCGGCACGAGCCCTGAAGAGTATGACAGGCGGTACAGACGCGTTAATACTGGAGACAACTCAGCTGCACATTTTCGTAGCACCACCGCCGGAATGCCGTCAGGGCCACTGGCTTTCCGCGTGTCGAGTGACCGCAGCACTGCCCGTACATCACATTGCCTGATAACAATATCAGGCATTGTGTGGCCACAGTTGGCGATGGCGGGGGGCTGCAGGCCACGGTCGTCGACCCGGGAATTAGCCGCAAAGAGGTCTGCGAGCATATCCGCTTTCTCTTGGGCTTTGTGAGCCAGTGTTCCATCTGGGTAACGCAGCGGTGGCAGCGAGGGCTGACAAAAGTTAGATTGCACGGCTTTGGCCAGTTGCCAGAATCCACGGCTGCCCGTGGGATGGGAAGTGAGCTCCTGACCAAGCCGCGCGACGCGCTGGGCATCCGCTCTCTTAAAGGCCCTCTTACTCGACTTTGTGGCCCGGTTGTACGCTGCTTTGAGGTGGCCCACGTTTGGGTCGCGCACAGCCCGGGCCCTGATCCAGGCGCGATATGCCGACTGTTTTTGTCGAACAGCTTTGGCACAATCTCGCCCGAACCAGGGACGGGCTCTGCGGATACTGGCGACATCAGTGAAAGGGATGTAATAATCCATCCCTAAACTGATCTCGCCAGCAATAGCAGAAGCACTATCCGAAGGAGCCTTTCCTACAAAGCAGCGCTGGCTCCAGGGGACGGACGCAAAATAATCGCGTAGACCGTCCCAATCCGCTGACGAGTAGTGCCATAGTCGTCGTGACGTTTGCACAGGACGTGCAGGAGGTGACACCTTCATGCCAGCGTGAACAACACAGTGGTCGGAACTACCCAGTGGGGCTCCTACCGAAACACTGTACTGGGCTGGGCGACTCGTCAGCAGTAGATCCAGCAGAGCGGGCGCGTGATCTGACCTGTCTGGTATCCGGGTGATCCCGCATACCATCTGGGTCAGACCGTGGGAGAGAGCGAACGCATGGGCGGCTCTAACCGCATGATCAGTCTTGAGGGACCCCAGCCATTCAATGTGATGGCCATTGAAGTCCCCCAGAAACACTAGGTCAGCGTTCGGGAACCGCACCTGCGCTTCATCAGCCGTCTCGCTGAGGTACTGGAAGAGCTTTGTTGTCTCAGAATCCCCTGTGTGGGATCGGTAGACGCACACGTAGATCTGGCTCATAGAGCCATGGTCTACGTGCAGCCAAAGGACGGAATTGGAGGGGTTCTCTAGGCAGCGCAACCGGCGGCAGCAAACATCCGCCCTAACGAACACGCACACCCCGGCTTTGTCTCGAAATTGTTCCTCGATGACATAGCCGGGGTAACACAGGTAAGACGTGTCGTCAGGGCGGCGTATTTGTGTCTCCGTGAGGAACATCACAGCGGGCCGTGCCGTCTCAAGGTGGTGGTGGACGGTATCGAGGTTCGCATGGAGTCCACGGACGTTAGTGAACTCCACCTCGAAATGTGAAGTTGTGGGGTTTCCTAGGGCCGCTGTGTAACGTTTATTTCTTTTTTGTTGCACTGCCATTGTAGATTTTGAAGAAGAAGCGTGAAGACAGGGCGACATTTGGTGCAGCAGTAAGTGACAAAGCGCAGGGGCTAGCTTTGTCTAGAACCGTGTGGTTAGGTCGGAGCCGACCCGCCGGACGGAAGGGCTCCCAAACCCCCCTGATGCAAGGCCGCCGCTACCCCACACCGGTTACCACCCGGAGCGGCGATCCCACATCAGGATTATGCGCAACATGTGGGGCAGCCTCCTGGGGTGGTTGGCCCCAGGCGGGCCCCATGACTGTGTTGCGGGCGGCCGCGGCAACGCCGTTGCTAAGGGTCTCCCTGGCCGGCGAATCGACCCACACCACCCACACTAGACTCCGTTTCGCCCCCACTGGTCCCATGCCTGCTGCACCATACATCGCCCCGGGCCCGGCGGTGCAGCTGCTGAACCCCTAACGCAACCCAGCCTGGGCTGGGTTACTTGGGGGGCTTTAGCACAGCTGCACGGTGGTACCCCCCCGGACCAACACTGTTGTACCACCTGGTACCCACGTAGGGGCCGAAGCCACTCCATAGGTACCGTAAATTAACGAGCCTCGTCCGTTTATCAGCAGGTGCGCCACTAGCAGGTGAGGTCGCTGGGGCCCTATAGATGTTGGTAGAGCCCCTTTGCACCCAAAACCCTCCATGGTACCTGGAAGCGAGAGCCCTTGCGTCATTGTTCCAATGGCGTAAGGAGGCGCTGGAGCGGGACCACAGGCCTGCGTCTCGAGAAATCGAGGACCAGCGGTCCCAACTCCGCCAGGATCTCATGGAGTCATGGAGGGTGCGACTTGAGCAACCCAAGGGGGGTGCCATCTTCATCGCGGCGGTGAGACCGATCATGGACGATTGGCTGCAGAGGCAGCATGGTGACCTCACGTACCGTGCGACGCAGATGGTTGCCGGGCATGGATGCTTCGGTAGCTATCTGTTTCGCATGCATCGTGAGGTCACACCCCGGTGTCAACACTGCGAGGTTTCCGACGACGACACCGCACTCCACACGTTGGTGGAGTGCTCAGCGTGGTCGAGTCAGCGCCGGGACCTCGTAGTGGGTCTGGGCGTGGATACCCTCTCGCTGGGGACCATGCTTCAAGCCATGGTATCCAGCGGGAGTAGGTGGAACGCGGCCGTGTCCTTCTGCGAGCAAGTCATGCTCGCGAAGGAGGCGGTCGGGAGGGAGAGGGAGCGTACCCTCCCCGCCGAGTTCCGTAGTCGGCGGCCAGGCCGCCCCAGACTACGCGACTACGCCCAAGACTATCGTCCTCCATGATCGGGGCCTGTGGACGGCGGGATCGCCACCCACCGTCCTTACAGAAGCAGGCTAGAAGGGTTGCGTGCTGCGGGGCCTTTGCCCCATAGCACGCAACCAGATTCACTCACTGACGCGGGATAAAACCCGACCGCAATGACGCGGGATTCTCGTCCCGACCAAACACCCGCAGAGACCACAGGGGTGGTCAAAGTCCGCCGGGCGCCACTGGACATACCCTCTGCTAGTAACCAGGGACGCCCGGCAACGGACGTTAGAGCGGCCGCGGCCCTGGGCCGCGGAATTAAAAAAAAAAAAAGAAAAAAAAATACAGAGTTATTTAGAAAGGAACAATTCGTTACGTTGTTACAACCAGGCCGCCTTGTCATCTAAGAAATCATTAATACTATAATTAGCTTTATGGCACAATTTACTTTTTATTAGTTTTTTAAATTTATTGACAGATAAATTTGCTATTTCGGTTGGCAATGTATTGTACATTCGAATAAAGTTCCCCGCAAAAGAATTACTCACTTTATGAAGCCTAAATTTAGGAACAGCCAGTTTAACCTTATTTCTTAAGTTTAGATTATGATTATCACTATTTTTCACAAATTTACTTTTGTTCTTGTGGGTATACAATAAAATTTCATAAATATACTGTGAATACACTGTAAGGATGTTAATATGCTTAAACTTATCTCTTAATGACTCCCGAGACCCCATTCCATAGATAGTCCGGATAGCCCTCTTCTGCAACACAAAGATGCATTCAATATCGGCAGCGTTACCCCACAGTAGTATGCCATATGTCATGATACTGTGGAAGCAGCTGAAGTAGACAAGACGCGCCGTTTTAATGTCTGTAAGTTGTCGGATCTTTTTGACAGCATAGGCTGCTGAACTAAGCCTGGCCGAAATTTTCCCGATATGAGGCCCCCATTGCAATTTGGAGTCTAACGTTATGCCCAGAAAGACCGTGTCATCGACCAATTCTATTATATCATCCCTAAGCTTAACACTGGTTTTAACAAGTCTTACATTAGGTAAGGTGAATCTTACACATTTAGTTTTATTTTCATTTAATAATAAATTATTAGCACAAAACCAGTGGACTATCCTAGAGAGGGCAATGTTTACATCGTCAAGTTCGCGCTGTCCACGTTTAACTTTAAATATTAAAGAAGTGTCATCAGCAAACAAAACTACCTCGTGGTCGTCTCTTATGAGGTGAGGGAGATCATAAATATATACTAGAAAAAGAAAAGGTCCCAAAATTTAACCCTGCGGTACCCCCATTGCTACAGGAGAACCAGGTGACTTACCATTGATCACTACTTTCTGGACCCCCGGATTCCGTAATGATCAAGTTTCTTAATTAAAGTCTAGTGCTGAACGCAATCGAAGGCCTTAGATAAGTCACAGAATACACCATAAGCATCATATGACTCATCCCAGGCCCTGTATATACACTCTAATAATTTAATTCCGGCATCAGTGGTGGACCGACCACGAGTGAAACCGAATTGTTTTGTATGTAATAGTTTATTAACGTTAAAGTGATTTTGCATTTGATTAAGCATAATTTTTTCAAAAATTTTACTAAATGTAGGTAGTACAGAAATGGGACGGAAATTGGACGGATCTGAAGTACTACCCGATTTAAACAGGGGAATTAATTTACTAGATTTCATTAAATCAGGGAACACACCACTATCAACACAATTATTAAATATTATTACTAGTTCAGGAGCAACCATTTCAATAAAAGAATTTACTAAATACACAGAGATGCCCCAGAGGTCAGCTGTTTTCATGATATTTAAAGATTTAAATTAAAAATTAAAGATTTAGTACCTAATGCGGTTTTACCATTACGCCCAGGATCATAAGCACGTATCCTGCAATTATTTTTCCAAGAGTAAAATACATAACATTTATTTTACTCTTCAAATTCCCTACAATACCGCAGTATCTTACGCAGTAAGTCCTAAATAAATCTGGAGCAAGCGAATATGTAATCATTAATTTATTCCTTGTTATTACGCAAAAAGCTATAAATGTTTAACCGTGGGTAGGTACCATGTTTATTTAAACAAGCCTTCATAATATCTCTTTGTATCATATATAATACGTCATAAAAGCTGATATAAATATTGTAGCTTTCCCTATTAAATAAAAATAGAGAAACAGGTTGGTTTTATTTACGTGGTGGGTGGGATGCCTTTACGCACTGCGGTGCTCTGCTTCGAAGTTCCATGTTGCTATTTTCGGAAGAGGGTAAATTACCTAACTATCAAACCTTCACGGTGTTTCTGCTCGCTGTATCTGAGTCACAGACTAATCTGAATATAGTACTCACTGTGACTCGATATGCCACAATTTATAATGTGACTTATCGAGTCACAGTGATACACAGTATATAGTACAGCGAGTCACAAATGTATAGTATGCAAGGCTTTCAAAATGGTGTGCCGGAGCTGCTGCTGTATCAGCGGAAAACCTCAAACGGGTGAATCGGCTTTGCAGGAAGCTACTTTGGAGCCATTTGGGGTTGATACTGGGATTTGCAAGTACGAACACTCACAGCCTTCTGAGGATATTAGAAAACATAAAAACTTTTGGTCAAATGATATAGATGATAGCTGCTTACTTTGCAGCCAAGCTAATCAAAATTGCCAATCACTCTTCTTTGACGATTGTTTTTTATAATATTTATGCATTCGATCATCTTGTTCTTGCTGTGTGTCTTGCTACCCATAGCTGTGCTGACATTGCACTGAATTTAAATTGAATATCTCAAAAACACTAAGTAGAAAGTGATATGTGGTGAAAGTGAATGCCTCTGATGATGCCATATATTGGGCGAAACCGGTCAGGAGTTTAATTAATAAAAAACATATTGTGGAATGTACAAGTGAGTTTATTTAAAATGTATTGTTTTTTTTTATATTTTAAGTTTTAATTGATATAAATATAATTTTAGTGGTAAAACATATACAGTCATAAAATAGATATAGTTTGTATTTTAACACTAGGTACATTAAAAATAAAGATTTCAAAATAAGGAGAAAATCTATTTGGAAAAACTTGAGTTGGACAAACATTTTAATAAAATGTAAACAAACTCTGTAATTATTCACTCTGTTAACAAATTCCATCGTCGAGTAATTACACGAGAAGCACAGATAAACAAAAATATCGTTTTAGGTAAAACAAATTTAAAAAGGTACCGCGTTGTCACTAATAGGCCCCTATTACATTTGGCGACACGATACAACTTTGCTTTTGTTTGAACAACAAGAACAATTTGCAGTATCAGTGTTATAATTATTATACCTATTATAAGAGTATGAGGTTCCAGTAGGCCTCTTGTCTATAGCCCAAGGTTATACATTTATAAGGATAACAATCTTATAACAAAATATCATGTCAGATAAACCACAATCATGGTGCAGGGCTTAAGTGATATTCACCTGCGGCAGCGGTTCTACTGACTAGAGGACTAGACTTTTTTTTTTTTTTAGTTCCGTGACCAAGGCCGCGGCCGCTCTAACGTCCGTTTTGCCGGGCATCTCTGGTTACAAGCAGAACGTATTTCCAGTGGCGCCCGGCGGACTTTGACCACCTCTGTGGTCTCTGCGGGGGTTGGGTCGGGATGAGAATCCCGCGTCGTTGGGGTAGGGTTTTATCCCGCGTCAGTGAGTGAATCTGGTTGCGTGCTATGGGGCAAAGGCCCCGCAGCACGCAACCCTTCTAGCCAGCTTCTGTAAGGACGACGGGTGGCGATCCCGCCGTCCTCAGGCCCCGACCATGGAGGTCGATGGTCTTGGGCGTAGATGAGTCTGCGGCGCCCTCGCCGCTGACTACGGAACTCGGCGGGGAGGGCACGCTCCCTCTCCCTCTCAGCCGCCTCCTTCGCGAGCACGACTTGCTCGCAGAAGGATACGGCCGCGTTCCACCTACTCCCGCTGGAGACCATGGCTTGAGGCATGGTCTCCAGCGAGAGGGTATCCACGCCCAGACCCACTACGAGGTCCCGGCGCTGACTCGCCCACGCTGAGCACTCCACCAACGTGTGGAGTGCGGTGTCGTTGTCGGAAACCTCGCAGTGTTGACACCGGGGTGTGACCTCACGATGGATGCGAAACAGATAGCTACCGAAGCATCCATGCCCGGTAACGATCTGCGTCGCACGATACGTGAGGTCACCATGCTGCCTCTGCAGCCAATCGTCCATGATCGGTCTCACCACCGCGATGATGGTGGCACCCCACTTGGGTTGCTCAAGTAGCACCCTCCTAGACTCCATGAGATCCTGTCGGAGTTGGGACCGCCGGTCATCGATTTCTCGAGACGCAGGCCTGTGGTCCCGCTCCAGCGCCTCCTTGCGCCATTGGAACAATGACGCAAGGGCTCTCGCTTCCAGGTCCCATGGAGGGGTCCCGGCTAGGAGACATGCAGCCTCTCCGGAGATCGTGCGGTAGCCCCTTATTGTTTTGACGGCCAAGGTCCTTAACGGTCTGTTAAGGAGCGTTGAGTTGTTGGCCGTCAACCGCGCCGCCCATAGGGCCATACTCCACACGATCCCCAGGTACAGTCTCCTGCAGGAAGCGTTGGGTCCCTTTAGGTTGGGCATCAGTCGCGAAAGCGCGACCGATGCCTGTGTCACCTTGGGGACCAAACTTCGGAAATGTGGTCCGAAGTTCCATCGGCTATCAAGTACGATCCCTAGATACGATACGATACGATAACGATACGTCCACGACCGAGCTGGTCCCCCGCCGCCAGAAGGTGGCGACATTCCCCCGGTTGAGGACCTCCAGACCACGTGTTCTGGTCCAGTCCTCAAGAAGCCTCCCCTTGTCCCTGGTTTCCCGGGAGCCTCACGCCTCACTCCAGGCGTTGAAGTCTCCCAGGAGCAGGACAGGGCGAGGACGGCACGCAGCGAAGACGACGTCGAGCTCAGTGAGCCATAGCTCAAACTGAGTCTCGTCCAGTGTCGGCGAGATGTAGGTGGCCACGACTGCCAACCCATCATATTCCGCCGCAACACACCCGCGGCCCCTTGCAATGATAGCAAGGCGCGAGTTGTCTGCGGCGGACCCCCCGAAGATAAAACAGGCCGAGCCGTCCTCGTCTACCGGGCTTCCCGGGTGGACGTAGTACGGCTCGGCGACCACGGCCAAGTTTATGGATCACTGCCGGATGCTCTGGTACAGAAGATCCTGAGCAGCGCGGCAGCGGTTCAAATTCACTTGCAGGATGTGGATATGGGCGTCAGACATTAATGGACGTCCATATCAGCATCCCGCCGAGAAACATCTGGCCGTGCAGTAGCGGCACCCCCACCGCTCTCAGCGGACGGACGAGGCTTTGACCTCGAGGCGGCGCAGGTTGTGCTGCCGACCCGGTGGTCCGCAGTTTTGCCCTCCGCCTCGCATCTAAAGCAGCGAGGCGGGGCATCACAGGCACTTGCCTTGTGACCGGGCCGGCTGCAGCGGAAGCACCGATCGCCCACGGTGACTTCCACTGTGCACTGCACTCCGACGTGCCCCACCACCATGCACCGGAAACATCTGGTTTCCCGGGCACGAAGGAGGTGCACCTGCGCCTTTAAGAAGCCCCCTACGAGGAGGCTTCGTCCGTCCGTCACTTTCAGTGCCGCCGCGACGGGGCACTGGACGACTGTCATCCCATGACCAGTGGAGCCGAAGGAGATGTCTCCAGCCTTCACCTGGTCACGGGGGCAGCCGCCCGCCTTCACGACGGCGGAGATTACTTCCTCCGGAGATTACTTCCTCCGGGTGTTTCTTTCTTTCGCAATTTACAACACAAAATCAGATCTTTATCCTCAAAACGCACTGTTTGTTCCCACGTAATAAGCTTAAGGGAGGGTTTTGCCGTGTCTGCCAGCACAGAAACCACGTGCAGGTGAGAATGTCTTAGGCGCTGAAGGTGAAGGCGAAGAATGATATTTAGGGCCCCTTAGTACCCGCAAATCTGAAAAATATTACTTTAATTGATTAGTTGGGTACTTCCTCTTCTTCTTTTTTTAAAAACGTGGCTCCATCTATTATCATCGATGATTTCGCCAATGTCAAGGTAATGCTTGATTTTTCCCGCACAGAAGAACTAGTTACTCTGAACTAGTTCGCAGTGCGGGACAAGGAAACGTTGTTCGGTATTGCAATTGAGCGTTTGGGCCTGGATTTTGCCCAGTGCCAGAGGTAACCTAAAAGGCAACCTGCCACGCGCTCGGCAAAAACCCAAGTTAGTTGGGTTAAGTGTATTACTTGCATTAAATAAATCAATTGTCTAGCTATCAAGGTTCATGAGATACAGTCTGGTGACAGTTTGACGGACAATGGATGGTCTGTTTGGCTACGGAACCGTTAAAAGTAGAGTAACCAATTAACATCATTACCAAACAGACTCCAGTGTTTGTTAGATCTCAGGCTATTGATGTCGATTTGTGAGGTTTTGAAGAATCTTTTTTTTTTTTCTTAAATCCGCGGCCTCTGGCTGCGGCTGCACCTACGTCCAATGCCGAGCGCCTCCGGTAGACACTGAAAGAATTCCCAGTGGCGCCTGGCGGACCTTGGCCACTTGTGTGGCCACTGCGTGGTGGTCGGATGTTAACCCGCATCTTTAGGGTCGGGTTTTATCCCGCGTCGGTGAGTTAAGGCGTGCATGGGGTGAAGCCCCACATCACGCAGCCCTTCTAGCCTGCTTCTGTAAGGACGGTGGGTTGCTAATCCATTGTCCTCAGGCCCCGATCATGGAGGTCGATGGTCCTGGGCGTAGTCACGTCTGCGGCGCCCTCGCCGCACACTTCGGAACTCAGCGTGCCGTCCTCGCCCTGTCCTTCTTCTGGGAGACTTTAACGCCTGGTCTACGGCGTGGGGCTCCCGGGAAACCAATGACAGGGGGAGGCTATTTGAGGACTGGGCCACTACACGTGGTCTAAAAATCCTCAACCGGGGGAATGTCGCCACCTTTTGGCGGTTGAGGGTCAGCTCGGTCGTGGACTTAACGTTCGCGACGCCTAGTCTCGCCCGCCGTATTATGGGCTGGTGCGTGGAGGAGGTTGTGGAGCCGCAGTCGGACCATCGTTACATACGGTTCGAAGTCGTCCCCCCACCTAACCTTCCACAGCCGGTACAGAATTCCCTGGAACCACATTGGGCGCTTAAGAGTTTAGACCGGGAGGCTCTCCTGGAGGCATCCATCGTGCAGGCCTGGCTTTCGACGCCGGACAGGCCTGTCGACATGGATGCCGAGGCGGAGTGGTTCAGGAGAGTCATGTCGCAAATTTAGGGCTAGACTAGGCTAAAGTCAATTATAGTTTCATGGCTTGCTAGCAAAATTAGATTATTTGTTTTCCAGATTTCTTTAGTTTACGTAGTGGAATCGTGGGACACTAATTACATTGTTTTAGTCTCAATTTTTCTGGCTACAAAAGGGCACAAATTGTGGTTTTATACTTTCCTATTAATCGTATTGTTAGAATTTAATCAATTAATGTACACTTAAAATGGTTTGCATAAAGCGTTACTACCACAGACACTCGCTATTAGCGGTTACCTAAGATTCTTCAAAACCTCGTCGGAAACAGAGAGCCCAACACCCCCTCCAGTGTAACCTGGTGTACTGGCGGCGGGCGAAGACGCATGCTGCACGCAGCTGTGCAATCTCCGACGACCACTAGTACACCTGCTTCCTGGCCAGCCCGGATGTAACCCTAGGCATCGCCGCATCGCAAATTTGCGACATGACTCTCCTGAACCACTCCGCCTCGGCATCCACGTCGACAGGTCTGTCCGGCGTCGAAAGCCAGGCCTGCACGATGGATGCCTCCAGGAGAGCCTCCCGGTCTAAACTCTTAAGCGCCCAATGTGGTTCCAGGGGATTCTGTACCGGCTGTGGAAGGTTAGGTGGGGGGACGACTTCGAACCGTATGTAACGATGGTCCGACTGCAGCTCCACAACCTCCTCCACGCACCAGCCCATAATACGGCGGGCGAGACTAGGCATCGCGAACGTTTAGTCCACGACCGAGCTGACCCTCAACCGCCAAAAGGTGGCGACATTCCCCCGGTTGAGGATTTCTAGACCACATGTAGTGGCCCAGTCCTCAAATAGCCTCCCCCTGTCATTGGTTTCCCGGGAGCCCCACGCCGTAGACCAGGCGTTAAAGTCTCCCAGAAGAAGGACAGGGCGAGGACGGCACGCTGAGTTCCGAAGTGTGCGGCGAGGGCGCCGCAGACGTGACTACGCCCAAGACCATCGACCTCCATGATCGGGGCCTGAGGACGATGGATTAGCAACCCACCGTCCTTACAGAAGCAGGCTAGAAGGGCTGCGTGATATGGGGCTTCACCCCATGCACGCCTTAACTCACCGACGCGGGATAAAACCCGACCCTAAAGATGCGGGTTAACACCCGACCACCACGCAGTGGCCACACAAGTGGCCAAGGTCCGCCAGGCGCCACTGGGAATTCTTTCAGTGTCTACCGGAGGCGCTCGGCAATGGACGTAGGTGCGGCCGCGGCCAGAGGCCGCGTATTTAAGAAAATAAAAAAAAGATTCTTCAAAACCTCACAAATCGACATCAATCCTGCCTGAGATCTAACAAACACTTGAGTCTGCTTGGTAATGATGTTAATTGGTTACTCTATTTTTAACGGTTCCGTAGTCAAACAGACCATCCACTGTCCGTCAAACTGTCACCAGACTGTATCTCATGAACCTTGATAGCTAGACAATTGATTTATTTAATGCAAGTAATACACTTAACCCAACTAACTTAGGTTTTTGCCGAGCGCGTGGCAGGTGGCCTTTTAGGTTACCTCTGGCACTGGGCAAAATCCAGGCCCAAATGCTCAATTTCAATACCGAACAACGTTTCCTTGTCCCGCACTGCGAACTAGTTCAGAGTAACTAGTTCTTCTGTGCGGGAAAAATCAAGCATTACCTTGACATTGGCGAAATCATCGATGATAATAGATGGAGCCACGTTTTTAAAAAAAGAAGAAGAGGAAGTACCCAACTAATCAATTAAAGTAATATTTTTCAGATTTGCGGGTACTAAGGGGCCCTAAATATCATTTTTCGCCTTCACCTTCAGCGCCTAAGACATTCTCACCTGCACGTGGTTTCTGTGCTGGCAGACACGGCAAAACCCTCCCTTAAGCTTATTACGTGGGAACAAACAGTGCGTTTTGAGGATAAAGATCTGATTTTGTGTTGTAAATTGCGAAAGAAAGAAACACGTATGGTACAGTTCCGTCATGCACAACAAACACACAACACATAATTTGTGTTGGAGAAGTTTCTCACAACCTCACACCCATCAAAACTGTCTCAATAACAGTGACTTATGCAAAGACTCAACTTCTTATATTCCAACTTAATCTGTAGCATTTATATTAAGTTTTTATTAGTTCTGTGCTCGAGATATTCATATTTTAGTCTAGATTTATAACCTAGTTTATTGTCGCAAAATTTCTAAGGAAAACATCTTTACTGAACTGATACTTCAGTATATTAAGGTCATCAATTCCAAGTTTGAGTGCAAACAGCTACATTGGAGCAACCGCCAATGTTATACGCTTTTGTATGACCAAGTAATGTTACATAACCAGATATTCTTCTTGGGAGAATACCTATGTAACTATTTTAGATTATAGGTAAAGTAGTGTGACATGTATCACATAAATAACTAGGTATGCAATGCATGCTACTAATTGCAAATGTTGAGCGGAGCGAATTTCCTTAATTTTTTTTTATGATCTATTTTCATAATTTCATAGATATACACTCCCGGGTATGATGTCGACCAGCATACCAAATTTGGTCAAAATCGGTCGAGCCGTTTCGGAGGAGTTGGCACACAAACGATTTACACTTGTCGTCTAAGATACGTTACGCTTCGCTCCGCTCAATAATAGAAAGCGCATCTTTGTTCTTATGTTATTTTTTTGGGTAATATTTATTTATAATAGGAAGAGTTTTTTTTTGAAAGGGTGGTCGAATAAACGTTTTCTTTTTTTATAAATATGTTCTGACAATTTACACAACGCCATCTACTACAAACTAAGCAGAGCTTGTAATATGAGTACTAGATAAGCTGATATAAATACATACATACATTTTTTTTGTAAATACATAGGTACATTATTAATGTATGTGTCATCACACAAAGTTTGTCCCCGACCGGGAATCGAACCCGAGAAATCGAACTCGGCTTCAAAAGTCCAAATAAGTTTACCATTATTTTAGATATACCTGAAAATTACAGTTTGCCCATAAAAGCTGTAGGTAAGGCCCTGCTTCAAGATTAAAAGTTTTCAAAATTTCGCATCTTTTTTTTTAATCCCTCGGCCCAAGACCGCCACCGCTCTCACGCAGAAGGTATTTCCAATTGCGCCTGGCGGATTTGCAAATTTCGGTTTTCAAAATTTCGCATCTCACCACGAGGAAGAAGCCCAACCTCATACTGAACGTGGACGGGATAGTGACCGCGGTTAAGTGTTTATTTAGTTTCGATGTATGATTTTATGCAGCTCTACTACTCTCAACCATCAGTAAGTATATTGCAGTTTCCCAAATGTTGCAAACACAAACAAGATTATTTTGAACCATCTCAGCATTTCGCGCTACTAACAAGTTCTAATAACAATATTTGCTTTAATGTTTGCAAACAGATTGCAAACCGATCATGCTTGCTCGTGCAACCCAATGAACTAACCACTATTGTATTTAGTGAAAATTTCATATAAAATAATGCGGTGTACTCAATCATAATTTCAATAATACAGCGCCTAGTTTTTTAATGAAATTCGTGAACGAATTTTTTTTCACCCAGCACTCTAAATCGTTATTCAAATTGAATTAACATAAGATAGTCTCTCGTAATCTCGGTAATGATAGTGTGTTAAGATAATACTATTCGATGGAATCTCATTTTATTCTAAACCCAAATATTAACAGCAGATCTACTCTAGTGATTTTTATTTATTTTTAATCTCTATTATAGGTTCACGTGGGCATTTGAAACACATGAAGTTATATAACGAAGGCGAAACTAAAGTTTGCTAATCGTATTAAATAATTTGTACAGGAGTTAGTCGGATGAGTAGACATTACAGTCAGTTACGTAATTTAAATTTCTGTTCGCGTATTCAAGGTTTACGTCCATTGGACTCGAGTTGTAAGTTTTAAAAGTAACAAACTCTTGACAAGATTAAAATACGTAGTACGTTGGGCAAAAGAACAAATTGAAACAACGACACCGGTTTAT
Organism: Nudaria mundana; assembly: GCA_963556515.1. NCBI lineage: Eukaryota > Metazoa > Arthropoda > Insecta > Lepidoptera > Erebidae > Nudaria > Nudaria mundana. Next base: position 1,637,789 of record OY748289.1, on the reverse strand, counting down.
TATTTTATACTTAAAAATTGCCAAAAAAACATGCCTGGTAAAACATTACAAGGTAATTCTGGTTATAGTTTTACACTTACTATACACTTTTTATTTGTCATCCGATTAGAATGAAACAAAACCTATCACAAAAATTTAATAATATGATGCGCGGTCTCGTAGAATCAATCTGTGAAAACTGCAAGAGACCTCTCTCAGGAAATTAGAAAAACTAGTATATTACTAAAAAATTAGTACATACAGACAGACAAACTTGAGGAAAAAGAAAGTGTATAATTACATTCACATCTCTCCAGAATGTTTTATTATGTATCTTCAGTTTGCCTGGAAAACTGAAAGAAAAGGTTAGGTTCGGCTGATTTGCCGCGTCCCGCGTGTCGTGACGTGTCTACTTGTCAGTTCCGGCTGATAGGTGACAGCGTTTGACAGAAAGGCGTTTGGCGTTTAAATTGGTCGCGTTCGTGTTCGCGAAGCCGTTGTATGTTCCTGTGACTTCACCGTAGACACTGTTTGGGCCAAAAAAATCTGTGACTATAACTCCATAGCAATAGCCTATGGCATTATAGTCACAGACTTTTTGACTTACATGGTACATTGTCATTAATTTGTAACATTACACATACTGTCACTTATTTATTGTATTAGTTTATTTTTATTTAGTTTAGAATATTTTATTTAGTTTATTTATTTTCTTATTATCGACTCAGTATATGCCATGATACTGTGCTGGTGAGATACTGCATGGGTGCGCCATTTTCAGTGTCGCTAGCCTCCTCTGAAAACCAACGTTGGCAAATGTAGGTCTGTCCACGTCAGCATAAGCTGAGAGGAGACCAAATTCCACGCAGATGTGGCGCGTACTAGCATACAACCGACGGTTTATTTACTTTTACTTTCTCCCTGTGTATATGTTTAGTTATCTAAGATGCTTATAATCGCTTTTCGATCGAATCGAATTAACATATTTTCTTCTTCTTCTAATTATTAATTTTATAAAGGCTAAATGTTGTTTTGACAGTGTACAGATAAATTTCGTTGAAACTGACCCTAAACTACGATCTAACTTACTGTGGACATAGTGCTGGTAAACAGGAATATATCCCTGAATAAGTAATTTTAAATGTAATATGAACACAGCACCACTATTGTGCAGTTGCATTACACCCGGATAATATCATTTATGACGCTGACATTGGCTGCCATTGTCAGTCCCGCGAGAAATAACGAGAAGAGCAGGTATGATCAGTACTATCTACTGTTTCAGCTACATTGTTTATGTACTTGGTGATACATGTAGCAATGTATAAGTTTCAGTCTATTTGTAAATTATAGTCTAAAGATTTTTAGTTTATTTAGAGAAATTAGGGATCACGTAATATTGGACAAGTTCTTAGCGGCTTTCATAAAATTTGGAAAAAATCTTTCTATCGTCTTTTGGAAGGTATTTTAACAAGTGGACGCAGCCATGGCACTCAGGTAGTTAATAAAACTTGTAGAAAAAAAGTTATAAATCCTCGCGAGGATTGAAAAGAATTATAAAAATTAAGAAAATCTTTTCTTAATTTTAAATTTTCTAAGATTTTCTTAATTTTTACATCATCAATTAAAATATTTTCTTAAGTTTTTTTCAATTTGAGTAATGTTTGTAAATAAGCAAGATAACCAAATTTCTTAATGTTTGGAAACCATTATCATAATTTCGTCTGCCATGAATTTATTAATTTTGGGACAATATCACCATCATAAATGTGTACAATGTGTTATAGAGTAAGAATGTCTCGTAAGTCCTAAATAAACTTTGAGTCATGAAATTATGCAAGGGAACAGGTAATAATAAATTTAATTTATTCTTAAATATTATGCAAAACGCTATAAATGTTGAACGTTGGTTACCTCAGAATACCTTTGGTCATGTTTATTTAATGGAGCCTTTCTAAATTTTGCATTTCTAGGTGTTTACTGTTATGAAGGACTATTTACGAGTAGAATTTCTAGCTAAGGGGTCATCTGCCTGTTTGGCTGGAGCCTCGGATAATTGTGTATGCTATTCAGAAAAGCAGACTTTCTTGAGGATTTTTTTAACAATTTACTATAACAGAGCTGTCTGGTCCCAAACTAAGCCTAAATAGATATTCAGGGACATCAATGTTTACAACAAATTAATGAATGAGGAATAGGTACTTACCTAAACCCCAAACGTCGTGTCATGATATTTTTTAACTATCAAATTAGGTTAAAGGATAAAAATATCTTATTTTTAGAAAAAAAGGGATGATCTGAACATCAACTATTACATTATTTAAGTCAGTGACTTCAGTTGCTCCCGCGTATTCAAAAGGGTTAAGGTCACATGGGTTTTCGGGACCCTTGTCCCAGCACATCGCACTTAGACAATGTGACTGTATTCATTACGGTTCTTTGTTTCTACGTTGTATTAAACACGAACCTTTTTGCTGCTTGTGATTTTGACGTGAAAAATAAATCAGATAACCATGTTATCTGGTTTCTTTTTTATTTATAAAATGAATAAATTTAGTTTCTCATTGACAAGAATTACTGATAAGAAATCAACATTTTAGACTATAGAGTCTAAAATAATGGTTTCTTTTTATTTTTCGATTAATAAGCCTATACCACACCCACATTCTTCACCACAGTGTTACCTGACAGGCCGTTGTGTACACTGAACACTGAGCGTGTGGTTGAGAAAACTGAAGACTGCGCAAACCACACGGCGCGAACTGATCATTTTTCGACTTGATAAAATTTGGACTGTCAGTTCTGGCCTGCGCGTACTTGTCAGTGCGTGTGGTAGGCATTCAGTGTTCAAGCCGTCAGTTCCGGTTAGATTTTGTTCGGCATGGACGTGTCGTCGTTCACTGAAAAATGGCAGATATATGGTTATTTAACCGCGAATTCATGACTGAATTGATATACCTATACAAATCTCTGCCTATTTTTTGGAGAATGAAGTCAAAATATTCTGATAGAATCAAAAACATAAGGCGCATGAAATAATTACAATTATGATAATGATTTACCTACTTAGGTACTTATTCCATTTTTTTATTATGTAATGGAAAGCTATAACTGCCACTCAAATACAATTTAGCAAATAAATACCTATGGCCTGTCCTCTATTACGTGGGACTATACAAATTTCTGGCAAGTTTTGGGTGTGTAATACATGTTTGCGTACCCCTTTGGGAATATAGGCGTGATGATATATATTATGTGTGTGTGTTGTCTTTTTTGTCACTAACAAAAAGGGGGAAAAATACCTAGTAATATTTTAAGAAAAAGATGTTCAGTGAGAAACGTGTTTCCACATCGATGATTTCGACAAAAATTAATTTTTTTTTTTTTTTTTTTTTTTTTTTTTTATATTTGGTTCGCCAAATTGACGCCGCCCGCCTGGTGGTAAGTCGTGACGACGTCTAGCGATTGTGGGCCACTCTCACAGCACACATTACTATTGAGAGTGGCCCTCAACTTGACGACCTACTGATGTGCCTCTTCACGCTCCGCTTAAAGAACCCAGGATTATATGTGGGAGGAAACACGTGCACAGGCAGGGCGTTCCAGGCCACTATCGTTCGGCAGAGAAACGAACGTTTAAAACGTTCGGTTCTCGCGAACATGCTATCCACTGTGTGGGGGTGGCATCTCTGCCCGGCACGAGTCGTTCGGGATCGGAAGGAAGAGGGTGGGATCAGATTGAAGAGCTCTTCAGAACACTCGCCGTGGTAAATACGGTAGAATGCGGCCAAGGAAGCTATTGTTCGGCGCTGAGCTAGCGGCTCAAGGCTTCCCGTTACCTCCGGACAACCAATAATACGGATAGCCCGTCGCTGCATAGCGTCGAGAGCGTCCAGCAGATACTTCGCGGAGCCGTCCCAGAGGTGAGAGCAGTATTCGACGCAGGGTCTAATCTGCGTCTTGTACAGCAGACACCTCTGGTCCGGTGTAAAGAATCTCTTTACCTTATTCAGTATTCCTAGTTTCCGCGAAGCTAGCCCTATACATCTTTCGATGTAGTTTTTATTATTGAGCTCTCGACGAACGTCTATGCCAAGGATATCAAGGTTGTCCTTCATTGGTAATAATGCATTCTGAAGAGAGGGTAGGGGAAGGAAAGGGGATTTCTTCGCAGTAAATGCACACGCCTGTGTTTTGCGGGCATTGAACTCGACCAGGTTCTCGGTACCCCATTGAGAGATACTGTCGAGGTTACGGTCGAGATCAGCCACGAGTCGTCGTCTCTCCTCCTCAATCTCAGATCGCCCCGCCGTCGGACGAACCGAGTAACTCCCGTGCAGTGTGCTGTCATCTGCATAGCAATGAATGTTCCCGAGGGATAGCATATCATTGATATGCAGAAGAAAGAGAGTTGGTGATAGTACGGACCCCTGCGGTACCCCGGCATTCACTTGCAAGAAGCGAGAAGCCTGGCCATCGCAGAGGACCCGCACTCGGCGCTCGTTTAAAAAGCTGGCAATCCAGCTGCACAGTTGAGGAGGTAGACCATATGCCGGAAGCTTGGAAAGGAGCGAAGCATGCCAGACCCTATCGAAGGCTTTGGCGATGTCCAGGCTAATAGCCAAGGACTCGCCGTGCCTTTCCATAGCCCCACCCCAGACATGCGTTACGAATGCCAGAAGATCACCCGTTGATCGCTTTGGCCTGAAGCCGTATTGTCGATCATTGATTAGCGAGTGATCCTCTAGGAATTGCATGAGCTGCTTATTTATAAGGAGGTCAAGCACCTTGCAAATGACTGAGGTGACAGCTATGGGTCGATAGTTGCCTGGATCGGACCGATCCCCTTTCTTGGGGATCGGTTGTACGTTCGCCTCCTTCCAGACCTCCGGCACGAGCCCTGAAGAGTATGACAGGCGGTACAGACGCGTTAATACTGGAGACAACTCAGCTGCACATTTTCGTAGCACCACCGCCGGAATGCCGTCAGGGCCACTGGCTTTCCGCGTGTCGAGTGACCGCAGCACTGCCCGTACATCACATTGCCTGATAACAATATCAGGCATTGTGTGGCCACAGTTGGCGATGGCGGGGGGCTGCAGGCCACGGTCGTCGACCCGGGAATTAGCCGCAAAGAGGTCTGCGAGCATATCCGCTTTCTCTTGGGCTTTGTGAGCCAGTGTTCCATCTGGGTAACGCAGCGGTGGCAGCGAGGGCTGACAAAAGTTAGATTGCACGGCTTTGGCCAGTTGCCAGAATCCACGGCTGCCCGTGGGATGGGAAGTGAGCTCCTGACCAAGCCGCGCGACGCGCTGGGCATCCGCTCTCTTAAAGGCCCTCTTACTCGACTTTGTGGCCCGGTTGTACGCTGCTTTGAGGTGGCCCACGTTTGGGTCGCGCACAGCCCGGGCCCTGATCCAGGCGCGATATGCCGACTGTTTTTGTCGAACAGCTTTGGCACAATCTCGCCCGAACCAGGGACGGGCTCTGCGGATACTGGCGACATCAGTGAAAGGGATGTAATAATCCATCCCTAAACTGATCTCGCCAGCAATAGCAGAAGCACTATCCGAAGGAGCCTTTCCTACAAAGCAGCGCTGGCTCCAGGGGACGGACGCAAAATAATCGCGTAGACCGTCCCAATCCGCTGACGAGTAGTGCCATAGTCGTCGTGACGTTTGCACAGGACGTGCAGGAGGTGACACCTTCATGCCAGCGTGAACAACACAGTGGTCGGAACTACCCAGTGGGGCTCCTACCGAAACACTGTACTGGGCTGGGCGACTCGTCAGCAGTAGATCCAGCAGAGCGGGCGCGTGATCTGACCTGTCTGGTATCCGGGTGATCCCGCATACCATCTGGGTCAGACCGTGGGAGAGAGCGAACGCATGGGCGGCTCTACCCGCATGATCAGTCTTGAGGGACCCCAGCCATTCAATGTGATGGCCATTGAAGTCCCCCAGAAACACTAGGTCAGCGTTCGGGAACCGCACCTGCGCTTCATCAGCCGTCTCGCTGAGGTACTGGAAGAGCTTTGTTGTCTCAGAATCCCCTGTGTGGGATCGGTAGACGCACACGTAGATCTGGCTCATAGAGCCATGGTCTACGTGCAGCCAAAGGACGGAATTGGAGGGGTTCTCTAGGCAGCGCAACCGGCGGCAGCAAACATCCGCCCTAACGAACACGCACACCCCGGCTTTGTCTCGAAATTGTTCCTCGATGACATAGCCGGGGTAACACAGGTAAGACGTGTCGTCAGGGCGGCGTATTTGTGTCTCCGTGAGGAACATCACAGCGGGCCGTGCCGTCTCAAGGTGGTGGTGGACGGTATCGAGGTTCGCATGGAGTCCACGGACGTTAGTGAACTCCACCTCGAAATGTGAAGTTGTGGGGTTTCCTAGGGCCGCTGTGTAACGTTTATTTCTTTTTTGTTGCACTGCCATTGTAGATTTTGAAGAAGAAGCGTGAAGACAGGGCGACATTTGGTGCAGCAGTAAGTGACAAAGCGCAGGGGCTAGCTTTGTCTAGAACCGTGTGGTTAGGTCGGAGCCGACCCGCCGGACGGAAGGGCTCCCAAACCCCCCTGATGCAAGGCCGCCGCTACCCCACACCGGTTACCACCCGGAGCGGCGATCCCACATCAGGATTATGCGCAACATCTGGGGCAGCCTCCTGGGGTGGTTGGCCCCAGGCGGGCCCCATGACTGTGTTGCGGGCGGCCGCGGCAACGCCGTTGCTAAGGGTCTCCCTGGCCGGCGAATCGACCCACACCACCCACACTAGACTCCGTTTCGCCCCCACTGGTCCCATGCCTGCTGCACCATACATCGCCCCGGGCCCGGCGGTGCAGCTGCTGAACCCCTAACGCAACCCAGCCTGGGCTGGGTTACTTGGGGGGCTTTAGCACAGCTGCACGGTGGTACCCCCCCGGACCAACACTGTTGTACCACCTGGTACCCACGTAGGGGCCGAAGCCACTCCATAGGTACCGTAAATTAACGAGCCTCGTCCGTTTATCAGCAGGTGCGCCACTAGCAGGTGAGGTCGCTGGGGCCCTATAGATGTTGGTAGAGCCCCTTTGCACCCAATTTTTAATCCAAGTTTTAATTAAGGACTGAAAGACTTAACTGTGCCGTTTTTTTTGTCTCTGGTGACCCCAGAAGGCGCCTAACTATGCCGTGTCCCGGCTATTTATTCTTCACATACGAGAAGCCTGTCAGGTAGCACTGTGGTGAAGTTTGTGTGTCGTAGGCTCATACGGCAAGCTTGACAAGAACAATCAAAAACGTGAACTATCTTCATTGTAAATCTCACAAGTTTTGTGAAAATTTTCTTACACTTATCTACCCACATTTTATGAGAGTTGATAAAAAATACACGTTTTTGTTAATCTGAAAAGCCGTAACGTAACTTTGGCATTAAGTATTTTAATTATCTTAATCCTCCGACAGAACTCTGAGAGCTTTTGCCACCGACTTAGAAGTATTAATGGTCCAAGTTATGATTTTTTTTGTGTGCAACAGAGGTAAGATTTTTTCTGAATAAAAAACGTCGTAATAATTAAAGATTATCTGTTTCTCCTAAGAATGTCACAGTACTTTCATTGTTATGTTAAATATTTTGATATGCCCAGACTGCTGAGAGTTTTCATATTCTTGCTGGTTCTTGGTATTTAGGTTCGGATTACAGAATGGATGTAAATGTGTGTGTGTATAATTTACTTCTGCCTTAGAGTAGAGAGTAGAGAACTCCTACCACAAGGTGGAGTGATGACATTGTAAAGATCGCGGAAAGCCAATGGATGCCAGCAGCTCAAGACCGAATGTAGTAGCGTTCGTTGGCGGAGGCCTAGCCCTCTGCCTAGCCATCAGTGGGCGTCAATTATTGGCTTATGATGGATGAATGAATACCCACTCGGGATATAGGCGTAATTATGTATCTAAATAGAGTGTAACTGAATCATAGGTACATAATAGAATACTGCCTAATAACTTTAACGCAGTGCATGCAAGGCAAGGTCTCAAACCGAATTAATTTTCAGAGTTTTGGAAACATTTTTTACTATCGCCCGTCTCATTTTTGTGGTTCCTAAGAAACGTCAAACAAAAAAAACCTTATGTTTGTTTGTTTGACGATTCTTTGAATAGATTCTCTGAACATGAGAACATTATTCTATGTATATCTGTATCAATATCGCGTCACAGATAATAAAACCACCCAATACACCACTTACGTGTGATAGTAGATCGGTTAATGTTCCAAATGTTTCCGGTTATAAAATTAACCGCAATCCGAATTAACATCAACTGTTTGTTTACGCAGGTTTAAATTGGCTCTTCCGTGAACATCGAATTTGCATAATTTGTTATTTTTGTATTAATAACCCTTTTAAGAGGATTATTTCCTACTGTTTAAACTGCAGCAGTCTGTTAGTAGAAGGACTAATAGTTGATTCAATTATCAACCAGCAGTTTTTCACTCCCAGGATATTTACGTCTCTATATCAAAGTTCAAAGGGGACAGACAGATTCCGCCAGTAATTCTGTTAGTTTCATGTAACCAACAAATTTATTTTATCCAAGGGCAACCCTTATCACCTATTATGTTCACATATGTAACAATCAATTTAATTCTTATTTTGACGTTCAACATAATTTCTAAACTTCGATGTCTATTTAATTACTGGCAAAATGTGCGTGTAATACACCACTGCCTACCCCTTTTGGGGACATAGGCGTGATGTATGTATGTCTGTCTGTGCGTTCATTAAACTATTTTACATTCAATTTACACCCAATTAAACATCATGTCTTAACAATCCTTCTGGAAGCGAACCGCTACGTCGTGTTAATTAATAATAGAAAACTGTAACCACGATCTAGAACTTTGTGTTCTATGAACATTTCCTTAACTATCTCATTTTATTCTCTACTGTGTGTATTTACTGAGAATTTTACGTCTATGAATGAAATGTTATACAAATTCACGCGAATTTATCTCGAGAATGTGTTCCCATTTTTGGTACGATAATACGGTCGAGAACGGCGACCCAGCCAAAATTTGGAAATTTCTTAAGACTTTGGGGGTTGGAAAATCAAATAAACTAGTTACTTTAAAAAATATTGATATATCAATTTGTTAAATCGACACTTCTCTTCCTCGTCTACTTTTTGGGTCTGATCAAGTCAGACCCAAAAAGTTCGTACTTTACAATATCTTTCTTCACTTCCAGCACCCTCTTACCCACCGTTCTTTTTTGATCAACTATCTCCTTGTGATGTTAAGAAGTGCATTATGTACTTCTTTAAACTTTCGCGTTTTGTACACATTATAAACTTAAGACTAACGGGTCTTTCCCCGTGCAGAAGAAATTTTAAACAATGCCAGTGTTCGTCTTCTGAGACAATTAATTCGCAAGTGTCGGTACCAACTGCACGGTGTACAGTGTGAACTATATAACTTGCATATGGATTGTAGTGCGGTGCTATCGGTAAGTGATTTTGATATATACCACGTAACTTATAACCAAGCGAGTCGTATTCGCGATCTGTGCAGTGCACGTCACAACGCGAAGTTTGACAAGTTATGCAACCATCGAAAGAGTAATGCCGGGCAATTAAGATCACTCGAAAACAAGACGGTGATTAATTTGTCAAACACACACATCGATGATGCCACACATAGTGTTCTGGCTAAAGGGTTAAACTTTGCTGTAACACCAAAGTGACTTCCCTATGAAAATATTATAAGTAGCATCGAGGAAGTAGTAACGCGCAAAAAGTTACCGTCTAACGACGCAGATACACTTAGACAGGATGTTGCCGTTATCTTAAGGAAGGCGAAGCCACCTAGGCCTAATATCACCACGGAAGAACAGCAGGCACTAAAAGAGTTACGTTCTAATACGAATATTTTAGTGCTGAAAGCTGACAAGGGTAATTCTACTGTGGTGATAGACTCGATGGACTACGATGGGAAAATAAAAAACCTACTTAGTGACGCTGCAGTTTACAAACCAGTGACTTATAACCCGACGGCCAGAGTCACCAAACGTATACGTGCGGTTATTAAGGACCACGAGAAACTGTTTGACAAGGATGTTTTTGAGCGTCTACATAGACCTATGGCGGTCCAACCACCAAAGCTATATGGTTTGCCTAAAGTCCATAAGGAGAATGTACCTTTGCGCCCTATTGTGAGTCAAATCAACTCACCAACGTATTATTTGGCGAAACACATAGCCAAGGTACTGCAACCATTAGTAGGTAACACCACATCCTTCGTTAAAGACTCTCGGCATTTTGTGGACATAATCAAGAGCGTGAAAGTGGAACCGGATGATGTGATGGTGAGTTTCGACGTGGAGTCACTCTTCACCAACGTTCCCGTTCAAGATTGCCTTGAGGTCATCGAGAAGAAACTGAAGGACAATGGTCTGTCCAACAAATACATTGTTCTACTTAGACATTGCCTAGAGGGTAATTATTTTCTTTATGGTGGACAGCATTACCTCCAAATCGACGGAGTGGCCATGGGTAGCCCTGTAGCACCGGTGATGGCAAGCATTTGGATGGAACACATTGAAGATTCCATAGACATGCAGTTAGCACAGGTGAAACTGTGGAAGCGATATGTGGATGATGTCTTCTGTATTATGAGAGGGGGCCCAATAGAAGTAGAACAATTTTTAAGCCACTTGAACTCCATACACCGGAACATCCGGTTTACTCATGAAATGGAGTTGGACAGATCATTGGCTTTTATCGATGTCAAAGTAACAGTGAGAGAGAGTGGTTCTCTCGGACACACTGTGTACCGCAAACCCACACACACGGACAAGTACCTGAATGCCGGTTCACATCATCATCCGCGACACTTGAGATCCGTTGCGGTGTCGCTGGTAAGTCGAGCCTATGATCTTTGCGACCCTGAACACTTACGGAAAGAGCTCGCTCATGTTCAGGAAGTGTTGAAGCAGAACGGGTATCAGGGACATACACAACACCGTGAAAGGAACAAGGTACAACCCTTGGGAGTAAGCAGAGCACCAGCATTTATGCCGTACATGAAAAGAGTGACGGACAAAATTGGAACAGTACTACAAAGATACTCCATTAAGACTGTATATAGGCCACACTCCAAAGTCGTAAACCACCTGCGAGCCCCTAAAGATACCATTCCTTTACAGACATCGGGTGTTTATAAGGTAGACTGCAGCTGTGGTAGTTCATACATCGGACAGACCAAACGTACTATCGCTGAGAGGGTCAAAGAACACATCACAGCTGTAAAGAACCGCCAAATAAACAAGTCTGCGATTGCCGAGCATTTGTTGGAATCGGGTCCCAACCACTGGATTGAACTCTACAAGCCACAAGTCCTATCCACTGACGGACACTATTACTCCAGGATAGTGCGGGAAGCCGTCGAAATAAAAAAGTATACCAACTTTAACCGGGAAGATGGATATCGACTATCTACGTCGTGGAATCCGGTGATCAGCAAATGTACTCGCCACCTCACCGAACGCCCGCGTGCTGATACTATCAGTGTGGTATGCCGTAGTGGCTCTCCGAACACAATAGTTAGTGACGACGAAGTGAGGGTAGTTGAACAAACCCGCACTTCACGAAGACGACGTAAGTTCCAATGCTGTTGGTATTAAAATTGGTATGGAAAATGGGAATCTTACCATACTCTCCTTACTTGATATCAGCAATGCGTTTAATACGGTGGATTTCCATATCCTCTTGGGCATATTGCGCTCCATTAACATATCTCCAACAGTAGTTGATTGGTTTCAAAGTTACTTGTTTGGTCGCCGGCAGCGTGTAAGGTATAATGAATGCTCCTCGGATTGGTGTGATACATCTGCCGGTGTACCACAAGGTGGCGTTCTTTCTCCGTTACTTTTCGCAATATTTATATACTCTTATCTCTAAATCATTACTTTCATCCTACCACCTATATTCAGACGATTTGCAAATTTACATGCAAGCACCTGTGGAGGAGCTGAGTGAAGCATTCTCCATCATCATTGATGACTTGGTGCAAATATGCGAGTGGAGCAAGCGATTTGGACTGAACGTGAATCCATCCAAAACCCAGGTCATCGTTGTTGGCAGCTCGGGTTGATTGTGCTGCGCTGCCTGGCATTATATTTGACGGTATAACTTTACCTATAAGTACCAGTGTCAGAAATCTTGGTGTTCTGGTGGACAACACTGTGTCATGGGCTCCACAAATATGCGAGGTGAGTCGCAAGCTTTTTGCAATAGCCACCAAAATTGCACTAGCGCAGTCTATCCTTCTTCCCATTCTCGACTACGCAGATGTCAGTTATCTCAACGTCACAGAGGAGCAACTTAATATACTTGACCGCCTCCAGAATCGATGTATCAGGTTCATATTTGGCTTGCGCAAATATGACCATGTATCCGAATATCGTACTAAGCTCAAGTGGCTTCCAATTCACTTTCACAGGAATACTCACACGCTTCACGTTCCTGAATGACACACATTCGAGATCCTTGCGGTCGTCGGAGACACTGGTGCTAGCAATGCCGGAGCATGCAACAGGGTTTTACGACAAATCGTTTACTGTGCAGGCTGTCCGTCTGTGGAACTCCCTGCCGGTAGCTATCAGGCGTGCACAATCGCTGCCTATTTTCAAGAAAATGGTCAAATATCATTTCTTGAGTTCTTAGACGTGTTTAAAAACTGCTGTCTCATATATATGTTGTTGTTTACCTTACTATCAGGTCTCCTAGCCATACATCGGTATTTATCTAAGTATAATGATATGGTATATATTGTGTATATAGTTATATATAGGTACTATGTATTTGTAAAAAAAATAAATAAAAAAAAAAATGTATGTACTTATTGTGTATGTTTGTATGTATTTGTGTTTAATGGTATACAGAATATCTATCTAATTCTACCTTGTTTCTTCTATTTACTATGTATTATACTAAGTAGTACTTTTGTGCCAAAAATCTATTTATGTCGTTCATTTACACCAATGTCTACCCCCTTTTTCTTAAATTCTATTCTTTCTATCTTTCCATCCAAAGGTTGCCTGTAAGATATTACTGTTTAGTGATAAGGCCGCCATTTGTACATATTCAATATGGATTGTTTTTATTATGTTATTTTTGTATTGGTGTACAATAAAGTTTATTGTATTGTATTGTTGACGGTAGAAAACAATCATTTTCATTTGTGTAGGGGAGGCAACACAAGAAAAAAATTTTCATTATTTTATTGTAGCCCTTGGTCACCGTTATAAATATACATATTTATGCAAAGTTTAATTTTTCTAGCTTTAACCGTTTAGGAGGAAAGCCGAGAATGAAACAGACGGACGAACGGTCATGACAAAACTATGTTTCTTTGAGTTAGTTCTGCATTTAGGATATTATATGACATTCATAATCATGAAACAGTTCAGATTATATAGGCACCAACGGTTTTTCTTCCCAATTTCCACTGAAAGTGTTCCAGTTCCATTTTTGATTGACTCATGGACAATGTAGCTACACATTAGAGAAAGAATGACAACATGATCTAATGCTAAAATAATAAGTTGTTAAACATTAAGACTATTTTATTTAAAATAACATAATCTTAATAATATATTCTCTACATAATGCAACAGAAAAAAATAAGTATAACATTGTACTACATTTTGCCATGGTTTATCGATATATCGATAATCGTGACGTCATCAGGTGGTCAAGCCCTATCGTAAAAAGACTTTCTTCTATTTTACGTTATTTAAGATTAATTATTCACTGTGAATAGGAAATATTACTGCACAATGCAAGGGTAGTCAGTGTACTATGAATAGAACATTTTACTTATTTCATTAACACAAGACATTTTTTTATTTTTTTTTTAGTTCCGCGACCAAGGCCGCGGCTGCTCTAACGTCCGTTGCCGGGCGTCTCTGGTTACAAGCAGAACGTATTTCCAGTGGCGCCCGGCGGACTTTGACCACCTCTGTGGTCTCTGCGGGGGTTGGGTCGGGATGAGAATCCCGCGTCGTTGGGGTAGGGTTTTATCCCGCGTCAGTGAGTGAATCTGGTTGCGTGCTATGGGGCAAAGGCCCCGCAGCACGCAACCCTTCTAGCCTGCTTCTGTAAGGACGACGGTGGAACACCGCACGACACATCCCGCCGAGCTGGCCCGAGCCAGCTGGGGAAAGCTATGGCCCTCTCCGAGAGATAGACCCCGACAATACGACGGAGGTAGAGAGGGGTTTCATGATACACGAGCGCCTCCTTAACGCAGCTCCATGGCAAGGTGTTGAACGCGTTGGCGATGTCAAGAGACACCGCCACCACCACCTTGCCCTGCGAGACTGCTTCCTCCGTCAGGCTCTTGACGCGCATGATTGCGCTCACGGTGGAGCGTCCCCGACGGAAACCGTACTGGTTGTCCGCCAGGTCTGGCCCCACCGTCGAGAGATGCTCGACGAGGCGTTCCGCGATAATTCGCTCAAAGAGCTTACACACCTCGTCGAGCAACACGATCGGCCGGTATCCGGACGGTGAGTCCACCGGCCGCCCCGAGTTACGGATCAGGACCAGCTTCCCCGTCCTCCACACCTTGGGAAACTGGCCCCTTTCGAGGCATGCGCTAAAGAGCCCCATCAGCCCGAGTTCTTCGAGGGCCAGGACCCATGCACGGCCAGGAATGCCGTCGGGTCCGGGGGCAGTGATTTTCCGGCGTTTAAGCCGGAGTACTGCCGCCCCTAGCTCCCCCACCCTGACTTCGGGTACGTCGTCTTCGCCGGTGCTATCCGCGTCGGGCAGAGACGGAGCCATGCGCGGAGGGACGTGCTCCTCCGCGCTCGTCGGAAACAGGGAGCCCATGACCCGCTCCAGCTGCTGCGGCTGGAGACTCTGGGTCAGTGGGGGCGCCCTAGGTCGGAGTTTCTTCCTGACCTGTAGGTACGGGCGCCCCCATGGGTTCTGCTGCAGGGTCTCCAGGAGCTCCTCGTGGGCCGTCGTCTTGGCCCGCTTTATTGTCTCCTGGAGATTACCTTTAGCCTCCCTGTAAGCCTGATAAAGCTCCGCCTCTCGGGTTGCCGCGTCGTCTGGGCGGCGATGCCTCCGGCGAAACCTGGTGTACTGGCGGCGGGCGGAGATGCATGCTGCGCGCAGCTGTGCAATCTCCGGCGACCACCAATACACCTGCTTCCTGGCCGGTCTGGGTGTAACCCTAGGCATCGCCGCATCACAGATTTGCGACATGGCTCTCCTGAACCACTCCGCCTCGGCATCCACATCGGCAGGCCGGTCCGGTGCCGGAATCCAGGCCTGCACGATGGATGCCTCCAGGAGAGCCTCCCGATCCAGATGGTGAAGTGCCTAACGCGGATCCGGGGGATTTTCTACCGGCTGTGGGAGGTCAGGTGGGGGGACGACATCGAATCGGATGTACCGATGGTCCGAGTGCGTCTCCTCACCCTCCTCCACGTGCCAGCCAGTAATACGGGCGGCGAGGGCAGAGGTCGCGAACGATACGTCCACGACCGAGCTGGTCCCCCGCCGCCAGAAGGTGGCGACATTCCCCCGGTTGAGGACCTCCAGACCACGTGTTCTGGTCCAGTCCTCAAGAAGCCTCCCCTTGTCCCTGGTTTCCCGGGAGCCCCACGCCTCACTCCAGGCGTTGAAGTCTCCCAGGAGCAGGACAGGGCGAGGACGGCACGCAGCGAAGACGACGTCGAGCTCAGTGAGCCATAGCTCAAACTGAGTCTCGTCCAGTGTCGGCGAGATGTAGGTGGCCACGACTGCCAACCCATCATATTCCGCCGCAACACACCCGCGGCCCCTTGCAATGATAGCAAGGCGCGAGTTGTCTGCGGCGGACCCCCCGAAGATAAAACAGGCCGAGCCGTCCTCGTCCACCGGGCTTCCCGGGTGGACGTAGTACGGCTCGGCGACCACGGCCAAGTTTATGGACCACTGCCGGATGCTCTGGTACAGAAGATCCTGAGCAGCGCGGTAGCGGTTCAAATTCACTTGCAGGATGCGGATATGGGCGTCAGACATTAATGAACGTCCATATCAGCATCCCGCCGAGAAACATCTGGCCGTGCAGTAGCGGCACCCCCACCGCTCTCAGCGGACGGACGAGGCTTTGGCCTCGAGGCGGCGCAGGTTGTGCTGCCGACCCGGTGGTCCGCAGTTTTGCCCTCCGCCTCGCATCTAAAGCAGCGAGGCGGGGCGTCACAGGCACTTGCCTTGTGACCGGGCCGGCTGCAGCGGAAGCACCGATCGCCCACGGTGACTTCCGCTGTGCACTGCACTCCGACGTGCCCCACCACCATGCACCGGAAACATCTGGTTTCCCGGGCACGAAGGAGGTGCACCTGCGCCTTTAGGAAGCCCCCTACGAGGAGGCTTCGTCCGTCCGTCACTTTCAGTGCCGCCGCGACGGGGCACTGGACGACTGTCATCCCATGACCAGTGGAGCCGAAGGAGATGTCTCCAGCCTTCACCTGGTCACGGGGGCAGCCGCCCGCCTCCACGACGGCGGAGATTACTTCCTCCGTCGTGGCCGCGTCATCCAGACCCGTGATGCGCAATGCAGCGCATTTGGTGGGTCTGGTGACGCGGACGGCTTCTGCATCCAGCGCGTCCCTAAGCTGCGCTGCTAGGGCGTCAGCTTTAGGGCCGCTGGAGGCGCCGGAGACCTCGAGGAGGCGAGCCCCGGTGCGTGTCGTCTTGCACCGGAGACCCCCCTGGATATCGAGGGCTGAGAGGTTGACTGAGGACTTCACGGTCCTCAGGACATCAGCGTACCCCACACCCCTCTCCACACCCTCCGTCGTCACCGTAAGGACGACGGCTGTGGAGCGAGGAGCGCGGGGCCTCTTCGGCGCCTTCGCCGCGGCGGCTTTGGCCACTTTCTTGGCCGCTTTCTTGGCGGCCTTCGTCTTCCTTTTCTTGGCCCCCACTACCTCCCATCCCTCCCGTCCGGAGGGATGTAAAGAAGCAGCGGGAGCGTTAGAGGAAGAGGAGGCGGCAGGGGTGCCGCTCTTCTTGCCGCGCCCCTTCGCCTTCCGCGCCTGGGCCGCGGTCTCGGCCGGCAACCGGTACGCTGGAGCGGACTGGGGCGGAGCGGGGCGGCGGACAGCGGGTGTGCCGCTTGGTCCTGGAGCGGGAGAACCGCCAACAGCCGCCGCGTATGAGAACGCGGGACGTGCTAGCGGAGGGCGGTACGCCCGGTCCTCCAGGACCGCGAGGCGCCTCTCGATCGCCGTCAGGACCTGTACCATAGTCGGCACAGGCTGTGGCGGCGATCCGGGCGCCGTGTTGGGCGCCGTGGTGGGCGCCATGGTGGGCGCCTTAGTGGGCGCCTTGGTGGGCGCCTTGGTGGACGCCGTGGTTGGCGCCGTGGCGGGCGCCTTGGTGGGCGCCGTGGTGGGCGCCGTGGGTGGCGCCGTCTTCGGCGCTGGTCCAGCCGTCGTAGGAGGAGGCGGCGGCATGGGACCGGGAGGCGCCTTGACCACCTTGGTCAAGTCAGCGACCTCCCGCCACAGGTCATCCATCTGCTTCCTGGAAGCAGCGAGCTCCGCCTCCAGGCTCGTCACCTGCTTCCGGAGCCTCGCCTTCTCCTTGGTGACGCTCCGCGCGAGGAGCTTGTTGAGGGAAGATTGGGCTTCATCCACCAGTGAAGCCACAATCTTCTTCCTCCCCGCCACGTTCCTGTTGCCCCGCATGGCCGCGTTCATGCGGGCAAAAACGCTCATAAGCTCCCGCGCGGGCGGCCCACCGATTTCCCGGCGACTTCGCTGGGACAGTTGAACCGAGGACGGAGGAGGAGTTGGCGGCCGCCTTCTGTACGCGTCTAGACGCGTACGCACCGTCTTGACCGGCACCTCCTCCTCCGAATCACTGGAGAGGAGGGACCCCCACCCGGAGCAGCTGGTGCTACGGTCGCGCGGCGGCCCCCCCTTCTCCTCGAGGGTCCTCTTCTTCGTCCCAGAAGAGCGGCCCTTCTTCTTCACACTGCTGGGAGCTGACCCATCGTCAGTCCCAGCAGCATCAGTTCCTTGGGGCGTCGACATCGCGCTGCAACTAGGCGGCGCGGCGCGAGCCCCCAAATCCATAGGCATCAGTATCAGGTTTGAGTGCGCAATGTCGTCGGTTGACACTGCCCGTGAAAGGGCAGTGTCGGGACCGGAGGTATCTTCAATGTTATCCATAGCAGGAAAATCGCAAAAAATTTGGCCAATCACAAGTTCAGACTAAATACGTTCGGTCACCCAACTTGCCACTGCGTTACCGTGGTCAAGTTGGGGTCCAGGGCGGACGGCGAGGACGTAGTATCTAATCACTTGGGGCCCCGCCCCTAACACAAGACATAAACAAAAATCTGTTTATTAAGAATTGCTGGAAAATTTTGTATTTACCTGTGAAACGTGTAATTATTTAGATGGTTGGCTTTAGTCACATTACAATTACTTAAACAACAAGACACCATGGCTCTTAAATACAGTTTTATTGTAAATAACACAAGGATTCACTTATATTTTAGAAATCTAATATTCGCCAGTTTACAAGATAAATGATCTTATTGTTATTTGGAAAACTACTACTACGGAATATTTTTGGCACTGACACTGACACACATAGATATAAGTACGTCATCGTCTATCTTTATTACTCATAGGCAATGTTCGAATGCTGATGACTTCTCCGGACTTCTCTTTCCCACGCTCTGTTGATCTATTAAGGGAGCGAAGCAAGCGCCATCCCAAATCTCTGATTTGGACAATAATATTTGTAATTTCGTTTTGACAAGTAGGATTTGTCAGTCCTATTGAATTGTTTTGGACACTACCGCGGTGTCACTGAGATTGTACTGAACGTGATTATTTTTGCCATAATACGTTCGTATTATGGCAAACCTGGCCCTGGGAGTTAACTCAAACTTCATCCACAAAGTACATAAACTAAAGAATAGACAAACAAACGAGTGCAAGAAACCAGAGAATGGCTCTGTAATTACCTTTTAAGTCTAAAAGTAGTCCTTGGTTCTTTGTAATTAGCCCAAATTGTTACCGAGACGGGGCTTGGCGACAAATTTGCAACGAAACGGTGCACTTAGGAGATGCAGTGTAGGTTAGGGCACGGTTATAGTCACGTAGTTATTCGTACAAACTAGGCTAGTAGTTGTATAGTGATTATAATATTGTGCAGTCACACTACACTCGTCGACCAGCATAGAAGGTGATGGTTCCCAGTAAACGCTATTTGAATTTCAAACCCAATAAAACTGTCTAGGACTTGGGTTTTTGCGGAGCGCGTGGCAGGTTTCCTTTTAGGTCACCTTTGGCGCTGGGCAAAAATCGAGGCCCAAACGCTCAATTGCAATACCGAACAACGTTTCCTTATCCCGCACCGCGAACTAGTTCAGAGTAACTAGTTGTTCTGTGCGGGAAAAATCAAGCATTACCTTGACATTGGCGAAATCATCGTGTAATGTTTTTAATTTTGGAAGTTAGGATGTCAATGATAGAAATAAAATATTCATTTGAGCCACTGTATTATTTATTACAAAAGCCCTTAAGACAATATAGGGGAACGGAAGGTCCCCTCTTAGCAAGGTATTAAATTAATCTACTTTTAACCTAGAATACAATTAAAGTCTATCCTAGATACTATATTATCTTTTAATACAGGGTAATAGGTTGGTGTGCTTGGTCAGTAACGATAGATTTTATGTTTAGAAAGATACTGTGGTAATTAAGTGTAATAGATTAATGGATTTCATAGGATACTTTCCCGGTGAAATACGCCACTCCTGCAAGCCGGCAGACACCGTCTCTGTTCCGGTCTCTGCCCACTCCAGGCAGAAGGAAATTGGGTCTCCACCCAGGTAGTATGGTAGTACCGTAAGCCTCCTGTAACAGGAGTTAAAGACTTATTCCATGCATTATGGCCACTGTTATTATCTAAGCGCCTACCACGCCGTACATATTATGTGTACATACCTTTCGGAGGCGAATATCCAAGCTTCACCCGATTAAATCCGGCTGACACATGCACAGCATGCATGCGTATCGTGCATGTCGGTCCCTAGCCAATCCTGGCCAGATCAGGCAAAGGTTCCTGTTTAAATTTTGTAAGACAACTCCAGACGCAACACGTGTGCATTCAAGCTCAAACCTGTAATAAACGAGAATCCACTGTAAAATTATACAACACATACGAATTTATACTATTTATAGATAAAACCTGTAAATAGTTGAGTAGTAGAACTGGTGAAAAAGTCGCCAAACCCTATCCAATGCGGCTCCATCAGGCAACACTGTCCGAACCTACGAGTTGCGGCTCATTTCACGCAGTGAACGGTAGAAATAGTCTATGACTATGTGAACAAAAATTACAACATAACAATCGATGTATATCGATGGAGCCACGTTTTTAAAAAAGAAGAAGAAGAAACTGTCTAACATACAGTTTAATTTTTTGTGTGAAATCTATAAAACAATACTTACATTCTTGTAGATGTCATTCTTTCTACTAAGTGTGAAGGGGCTGTTTTTATATTTCCAAGTCGCAAGTTATGGAAATGTACCCTCCCCGACGAGTTCCGAAGAGTGCGACGAGGACGCCGCAGACAAGACCTAAACTGACAAATATATCTAAACTGCCCAGAAACGGCCCCTGTTAAGTGGGATCAAAAAATGCCTGTCAAAGTGTAGGCGTATAAAAAGTCTCTGTGTACTGTCTCTGTGTAGTCACAACCCTGCCTTTATCACTAAGATAAAGGCAGGGTTGTGTGTGTGTGTGTGTGTGTGTGTGTGTGTGTGTGCTATTCTACATCACAATACTATATCAAAGAACTCTTTAAAGTAGCATTGATTTATGCGAATTGATAGAAATAAAATTCATATTTCAGCAAATCGCAAATTATATCAAAGAATCAAAGAATCAATTTCATTTATTCAGTTTAGGCACATAAAGAGCACATATGAATGTCAAAATTTTACAATTTTATGTCAAGCACTATTATAAAAATACTAAATTAATTACATAAATAACCATTTGAAAATGATTCTTTCGCTGGTTCGGTAAGTTGGTTCTCCTGAGTAGATACCAGCAAGAAACTCAGGTAGATTATTCATTTTCTTTTTAATAATGTTTTGGTTACATTGTGTTACAATTTGTATTGTACGAGTGGCTAACAACAGCAGATTAGGGTGACCATGCGTTTTTATCATTAAGATATTCAATATTGGATGGAACCAGGCGTTACTCGGCGAAAATCCATGACAAAGCAATGGTTTTTTTTTTTTTTTTTTTATATTTGGTTCGCCAAATTGACGCCGCCCGCCTGGTGGTAAGTCGTGACGACGTCTAGCGATTGTGGGTAATTGGTAAGTAAAATATTTTTAAAAAACGTTTTAAACTTATTTTAAATTTCTTAATAGCACTATTTTTATTATTATCAAGACTGTCTCAGAGAGAACAGCGAAGCGAGCTGTTCTCTCTGAGACAGTCTTGATAATGCTTCGTTTAGAGGCGAAACAATTGTCGAAGTTTTGTTGTCTTTTTAATCCTGCGAAAAATAGTACTATTAAGAAATTTAAAATAAGTTTAAAAATATTTTACTTACCATTAAGATATTCGTCTACATTATAATAGCCTTTCTTCATCAAACATTTTTTCACTACTATTTTAAACTTATTAAGAGGCATGTCAACCAGTTCCTGCGGAATTTTATTAAATATTTTTATACATTTGCCTACAAACGAATTACCAACTTTATGAAGTCTAATTTTTGTCATTGCCAGTTTATTTTTATTTCTTGTATTATAATTATGGTTGTCGGATCTTTTTTTGAAGAGTTCTATGTTCTTCCGTACATACACGATGTTGTCGTAAACATATTGAGAAGCAACGGTTAAAATATTAATTTCTTTAAATAGTTCCTTCAGCGAGTCACGGAGGCCGAGTCTATAGATTGCTCGTATAACTCGTTTCTGTAATATGAATATTGTCTCAATATCAGCAGCTGAGCCCCATAGCAGCAGACCATATGACATAACGCTATGAAAGTAGCTAAAATAAACTAATCGTGCCGTTTTTTCATCAGTCAGTGACCTTATCTTTCTAACCGCATAGGCAGCCGAACTAAGTCTTCCTGCCAAGGCTGTGATATGAGAACCCCATTGCAGTTTACTATCTAAAGTTATTCCAAGAAAAACTGTGGTATTGCCTATTTGAACTAATTCATTATTCATAGTAATATGAGTATCTACCTGTCTAACATTGGGCATAGTAAATTTTACACATTTTGTTTTCTTCGCATTGAGCAGCAAGTTGTTACTTGTGAATCAATGCAGTATTTCCAAAAGGGTATTATTTACATCGTCAAGTACTACTTTCCGTCTATCACTTTTAAAAATTAATGATGTGTCATCAGCAAATAATACTATTTCACAAAGATTTTTAGTGAAGTAAGGTAGATCATTTACGTATATTAAGAATAAAAGGGGTCCTAATATCGAGGCCTGGGGTACTCCCATGACTAATGAGGCACCAGAAGAGTCGGTGCCATTAACGTTAACTTTTTGTACTCTATCAGTGAGGTAAGACTCCAGTAAGCCAAGTGAGCTGTGCGAAACACCATAATAACCTAATTTTAGTAACAAAGTCTCATGATCAACACAATCAAAAGCTTTGATAGATCATAAAAGATACCAATGGCATCCTGCTTTTCCTCCCATGCATCAAATATATGTTTCACAAGTGCAACTCCTGCATCCGTTGTGTTTCTGCCTTTAGTGAAACCAAACTGTTTGCTATGAAGTAACTTATTTTCTATAAAATGTGAAAGCAATTGATTAAATATTATTTTTTCAAAAATTTTACTCAGTGTTGAGAGTATGGAGATAGGTCGAAAATTTTAAGGATCACTTTTGTCTCCTGCTTTGAATAAAGGAATGATTTTACTGTACTTCATAAGATTAGGAAACTGATTTTCATCTATACATTTATTGAATATGAATGCAAGGTAAGGCGCAATAGCAGGAATTATTGATTTTATTATATTGGTTGAAATGCCCCAAAGATCCTCAGTATTTTTTATATTCAGTTGTTTAAATGTTTTAAGTATGGTGACAGAGTCAATATACTGAAAATCAAAGTTAACTCTACATTTATCAACACTAGATTTACAAAGAGAATTGGCTACGTTTTTTGAAGAATTTAACTTATTTGTCGTTATAATTGGAACATTTGTGAAAAAAGATTCAAATGCATTGGCCACTGCAGAATCAGTTTTAATATGTTTATCATATATTTTTAACTCGAAGGATCGATCACGTGACTTTGCTTTACAGGTTTCTTTGTTAATAATATTCCATGTTGCCTTAGTTTTATTATCGGATTTTTCTATTTTAGCCCGTATATAATTAGATATGGCTATTGAACAAACTTTTTTGAACAGTTTGGAGTACTTTTTAATCCGTTCAATTACTTGTGGCTCATTAGTAGATGCCTTTGTCTCGTATAATTCATACAATTTCTTTCTACTTTTATAGATTCCAGGCACAATATTTTCCTCGCCACCATTGCCGGATTCCCCGGGTACCTACGCGAAAAAAATTCTCATGTAACCATCACGTTATTCGATCCTGAATATCAAACAGCTAGGACCGATGTAAAATAGGTACTTACATTCAAGCTTTTCAATCCGGGCAAGCTATTGTCATATTCTATTTAAAATATTATATTGTAATACGAAGTTTATAACGTCACTAAAATATTCAACGCGATGCATTTCTGTAAAGATCATATTGAATATCATGTTCTATCAAACTTCATGGTCTGCTAAATGCCAATGGATGACGTAGAGAGTGTGAATAGCCACTTTGCTCCGGGATTTTATACGATTTGGATCATAAAACCCGTCACAAAAATTGATATCCTTTGAAAACTTAGATAGTTTTATTTTGAAAGCACTACAGTCATAGATAGATTTGAAGAACGTTAAATTTATAAGACTACGAGTACTTTCGCTACACATTAACCTTCTTTTGTCAGAGATAAAATTATTAGGTACTTCAATTTTGTTAGACTGTGCTCACTGCTAGACAAAGGTATCGAACTCTATTATGCGTCACCTCAAGGCAGTATTCGTAGTAGGCATTCAGATCATCAGACCACCAGAGAATCATTTATGATTGAGGGCTTATACGTAGGTACTCATACTTACTGGATAGGGGTCCATAGGGATCCCATAAATACACTACGCTAACCTCAAGTGGTCCGCCGAGGAACAGGCTCTGACAAACCAGATTCAAATAAGCTGCAATAGGCAATCATCCCCTATTAAGTTAGGTACCTCGCCAGAGATCATGCCACGAGCCATGGTCTCCGTTGAGAGATAGTGAAACCTGGCCATATCCTTCTTCGAGCATTTGTGAAATATGGGTACGTTATATACCTCTGCCTATTCCTTCAGGTAAGCAGTACATCGGCTATCATAAAAAATTACATCATCAATATTGTCTAAGTGAGTTTTTCCATCGTTGGCTCTAGTACCCTAACGTCGCTGTCCATTGCAGCCATCATATTACACACTAGACATAACGAGCCCAAGGGAAATTCATACACCCCGAACCTGAAAATTTAATACTAAATTAAGCTGTTATCATTTCCTGCTCAATATTTTAGGAGCTCAAAATAAGTTGCCGTCGTAGTAATGGTGAAATTACTTTATAACAAAAATTTTAATATAAAAAAGTTTGTAAGCAAACACAAAATACGTTATTTTAGATTAAGACAATATGTACTTTATCCAAAAAAACGTATTATAAACTTAAAACAAACAGGTAATTTACACGATTATTGAGATATATACATACTTCTTTCGCCGGGTAATAAAGAGGTATGTACCTATATATCTTAATAATCGTGTAAAAGAGCCGTTGTCTTAAGTTTATAATGTGTACAAAACGCGAAAGTTTAAAAAAGTTAAATAACGTATTTTGTGTTTGCTTATAAATCTCTCATTGTCTGAATGCATAATTAAATAACTGTTACTCGATAAAGATTGTGTTGAACTGGGTAATTACTTTTAATGGAGCGACGGGCATCCACGCGACACTCAGTTACATTGACAGACTCAGGAACATCGAGTTAGGGAATACTAAAATTATAAATCCAAATTATCACGAGATTTGAAGCCGCAAAATACGTAAATTTGTTTCAACAACAAACATGATCCCAGTATCGCAAACATTGGTGCAAATATTATTATTTGTTACTTGTTAGCGGCGCCAAACGCTGTGATAGTTCAAAATAATCCTGTTTGTGTTCGTAATATACGCCAAACAGTATCACCATTTATATATATTTTGGATAAGAACTCAAATGTTTTGAACTTGATATATCATTACTAAACAGAAAACAAAAATAAGCTTTTTATTACTTTGCGATATAATAACTTTGAAAGTGCCACATTTTTTTTTAATAGGTCTATTATTAAATATACAAAAATAAATTTACTAATAAACTTAAAGCACATAAATTAAATAGCTTTAGCACATAGCCCTAACAACTTGGAAATTACATAGGTCTCAAAATTTCACTTGCTCACATGGGTTTCTAAATTATTCTAATAGCATGGATGTTTTAAGATCAACTGCATTAATTAAAACGGCCATATTTGCTCCCGAAATCACATCTGTTGGTGAGATTTATTAAGTACTTGGTCCAGATATATTGTTATGTTATTATATTGATAACCTTCGTAAAAGTCGAAATAATTTGGTCTTTGGTTTCAAATTTCAAACTATGAACTCCTGAAACTGAAATGAATACATAATTTAAGTTTACTAGAAGACACAATGTGTTATTTATGCGAGCTCTTACTTACTCACACCTGTCTCGTCGGTTTTTTTTCGATTTTGTCAATTACTGTTAATATGGGTTGTAGACCTTTTATACTTGAGACAGTGATCAAATTAAGAAGACACAAAGATTATTATACGTTGAACCTACTACAAACGTCTTCACTATGTTTTTTCATTAGCTATTTTTTTAAATGTTGCGTAGTTCCAGTTAGTTTCATCGATCCACCTGTCCTCGGCTTGCCTTTCAAACGGTTGGAACTAGAATAATAAAACTTAGCATGTACGAAAAACAATCATAAATACAAATTCATGTCCATCTATTACCCTCTGAACACGTGGTCCGACTGCTTTGTCCGACTAATCGGACCACGTGAACTTTTTTTTCCTGTTGGTTCGTTTAATCCGACGTTTCCTTGTCGTAAGTACCATATAAGGTCTATTCCACCTAGTTACATTGTAGTTACATTAATGTAACTAGTTGGACATTTTCATTCCAAGTAGTTATATGTTGTTATGTATTCCTGGTACATTTGAGGTTTGTGTCTTTTATAATGGACAATCATTTTCATTTGTACTCGATGCACCTGTTGACACATTTAAATAAATTAAACGGATCAAGATTCGAATGAGATTTCGAGAGTGCTTATGTAGTTCTGTAATCCTAGTATTTTATTCCAGGTTCGTGACATTTATAATAAAAGATGGCCTCCATCAATGTGACTTTCGAAATATGGGTACAATAAACAGCTCTGACTACCTCATCAAAGCAGAAGAATCCATATGACATTTTTGTTTTTTTTTAGTTTATTTAAATATGTCAACAGGTGCACCGAGTACAGATTAAAATGATTGTCCATTATAAAAGACACAAACCTCAAATGAACCAGGAATACATAACAACATAAGAGCCTTCAAGATTTTAAATTCTTTTAAATTCAAAGTTTAGTTTAGTTTATTTAAATGTGTCAACAGGTGCACCGAGTACAGATGAAAATGATTGTCCATTATAAAAGACACAAACCTCAAATGTACCAGGAATACATAACAACATAAGAGCCTTCAAGATTTTAAATTCAGTGAAAACCGATTGAATTTTTGAACTAATTATTCTGAAAAAGTACTAGGCGATCATAAAAATAAAACAATTTAAAATTAATTTTTATTTAAATAATGCCAACGGTAAAAGTAGTATAAAATTACATGGAACAAATGGCACAAAAATCGTATATTGTAAGGTTGCAAAAGTTCATGGAACTACTAGGAATAATCCATGAGTGTACGTCGGTCGGACCATGTTTTCTTAAGAAAAAAAAGTTCACGTGGACCGATTTGTCGGACAAAGCAGTCGGACCACGCGTTTAGAGGGATATATTATCTATACTTATAATAAATCTGTAGAAGTGAAAATTCTGTACATTGAAAATATCAAAAAAATAAATGGCAGGGGGTGTTGCTAGACCGACACCGAACCCAAAAATGTGATTAAAAATTTTTTTGTCTGTCTGTCTGTTCAGGCATTACGCAAAAACTACCAACCGGTAGTTTTTGCGATGAAACTTGATATAATTATTCTTTAATATCCTGAAAAGTCCATACAATAAAAAACAAACTTAATTTTGCGGTTCGATCCCTAGACCCGATAACTATACCAACCGCAAACAATAAGTTTGTCGTAGGTTTTTTTATATTTTTTTTATATTGGGTTTGCCAAATTGACGCCGCCCGCCCGGTGGTAAGTCGTGACGACGTCTAGCGATTGTGGGCCACTCCCACAGCACACATTACTGTAGAGAGTGGCCCTCAACTTGACGGCCTACTGATGTGCCTCTTCACGCTCCACTTAAAGAACCCAGGGTTATATGTGGGAGGAAACACGTGCACAGGCAGGGCGTTCCAGGCCACTATTGTTCGGCAGAGAAACGAACGTTTAAAACGCTCGGTTCTCGCGAACATGCTATCCACTGTGTGGGAGTGGCATCTCTGCCCGGCACGCGTTGTTCGGGATCGGAAGGAAGAGGGTGGGATCAGATTGAAGAGCTCTTCAAAACAGGTTACGTCACTCGTAGTGGAGTTCACTAAGGGGTGCTGCACACGGCTAAGTTACCATAATATTTCAACTTAAGATACAATATCGCTCGCCATACAATTCAATGGACTATCACACACGACGAAGATAATAAATAATATTTCATATTTTCGTATCTTAAGATGAATTTTTATGGTATAATAGAGAATATAATAGAAGATATAATAGAGAAACTGCTTTATGAACGCAAAACAATGGTTTTTAGAACTTTTGTCTGTTTGTCTGAATGTTTGAACACGCTAATCTCAGAAACTGCATAACCGATTTGAATTTTTGTTTTGAATTTGCGGTTTGGTTTTCAATCGCTTCATAAATAAAAAAGTTATGTAGATCTAAAGTAACACGCAGGTGGAGCTGCGGGCAACAGCTAGTACCTAATAAAATGACTCGTATAATTTTACAATATGAATCACAAAAAGCCAGCGGATCCCTTTTCCAGGAAGAACGTTCTACCTAACTAGCGTACAACTAAGTTAGCATACTAATTGCTTGTAAAACATATTCATCAAAATGACTCATAGTCCTTATCCTTCTCCTTATCTGTGTTCTTTTTTGTCTTCTTACTTCCAAGCTAGCAGTCTGACATGGGAGCGGCGGCGGGCCCGCGGATTAAAAAAAAAAAGCTAGCAGACTAGAAAACGTTTTGTGTTTTGTATTCATTTTCTGTCAACACAAGTTGGGCAGGTACTTGTGCATCTATGAACCTATTGAGATTCTATCACGTGTCAACATTCAGGCACAATATAATATATTTTCCCTACTTTTAAATATCAAATAGCTTTCATCTGACTTCCGCCATCGAAGTATATGAGCCCTTTTGGCTTTAGCTACATTAACAGGTCCAGGCTATAATATATTAAACGGATAAACCGAGGTAACCGGATACCGGGCTTTGCATACTTTATGACGTGAATACGTTGAGAATTAATGATTTTGAGGTGCGATATCGCCCATCGCTCAGGTATATCATAAACTGTGAACTCCTTAAATCCAAATAAGTGATAAAATGATTGAAATACATAGCTACAACTAAAAGACTTCATAAAATTAACTTATACATGTGGCCATTTTCGGACTCATATAATAGAGGTCGTCTCCTATAACAGTTTGGAGCCTAATAAATAACCATACTTTATGTTTCTAAATTAATGAACTGACCCCTTTCCTGGAGGAACGTTCTGCCGAACCACCAAGACACCACTAGCCCAAAACCTCTTTTGCAATCATAAACTTATCAAGCAGGAGTGAAAAATCATTCAAGGTGCGACTTTTAAGGCGTTGTAGATTATAAGTAACAATTAACAATTGCTGAACGCTGCGAAAGGACCATACCAAGTTATGACAACTCTGGAACTTGTATATACGACAAACAAAGTTGGTACTTTCTGTCTTCGAACAGAGTGTTATTTAGGAGAAACTTTAAATGTGCGTGTGTGTATATTCCTAAACAAATATAAATTGTGGAGCCTACTTAAAAACACACGTAGGTACCTCAAGTACCTACACACAGTCTTGAGGTGGTAAACAGAGAGGTTGGTTATGTGAAAGCTTTTCCCTTCAAAGTCGTCTGTAAACACGGGGTGGGTGGGGCACGACTTTACATGTGACATACGAACTTTCAGTTAAGAAGGTGTAGTTTCAGGATATTTAAAAAAAAGTCATCAAAACCATAACTTATATGTACTCGACTAATTGTCGGTAGTTTAATATCATTATTTTTTTAATTATCACTCTATTGTTGTCTGAATATAAAATAAACTAAAAATCTTCATCGTCAATTTGTCCAAAAATAAAGCATGTCATAAGCTTCATCCCACTATTATTTAATCACATTATTATTCTATGACGAGAAATACATTTACATACAAATAAAGTTCATAATAGCAGTGTATCACACGGAAGGGTGCGATCGTTTCCTTCGAAACTTCCAAGCTACTAAACGATTGCATTTTCAGCCGTCGCAAAGCTGAGGATTTTTATATCTATTATTGTGAATATAGAATAGTCTCTACTTAGTCACACACCATCTACAAACAAGGGTACAAAAAAGGGTACTGTAAAACGAGGTGACATTGATTAATTTTCAATTTTAAACTTTAATAACCTTTTTGATTAAAGCATTGTAAATAAACAAAAAATACAGTAATGACGATTCATTATGTACTACATAAATCAGGAAAAAAAAAAGTTCAATCTTTTTCACTTTTTTAGAAATAAAATCAAAACCTCATTACCAAAATTATATTATGAATTGGTTATTTTGGGTTGTAGTATTTTTATATGTCATTGAAAAGACACCCCGACTAGCAACCAATAGCAAAAAGAAAAATAAAATTTGGACAACTCACTTTGAAATTATAGCCTTTTGAAAATTTTTTCCCTTCAAAGTCGTCTGTAAACACGGGGTGGGTGGGGCACGACTTTACATGTGACATACGAACTTTCAGTTAAGAAGGTGTAGTTTCAGGATATTTAAAAAAAAATGTTATCAAAACCATAACTTATATGTACTCGACTAATTGTCGGTAGTTTAATATCATTATTTTTTTAATTATCACTCTATTGTTGTCTGAATATAAAATAAACTAAAAATCTTCATCGTCAATTTGTCCAAAAATAAAGCATGGCATAAGCTTCATCCCACTATTATTTAATCACATTATTATTCTATGACGAGAAATACATTTACATACAAATATAGTTCATAATAGCAGTGTATCACACGGAAGGGTGCGATCGTTTCCTTCGAAACTTCCAAGCTACTAAACGATTGCATTTTCAGCCGTCGCAAAGCTGAGGCTTTTTATATCTATTATTGTGAATATAGAATAGTCTCATCTTAGTCACACACCATCTACAAACAAGGGTACAAAAAAGGGTACCGTAAAACGAGGTGACATTGATTAATTTTCAATTTTAAACTTTAATAACCTATTTGATTAAAGCATTGTAAATAAACAAAAAATACAGTAATGACGATTCATTATGTACTACATAAATCAGGAAAAATAAAGTTCAATCTTTTTCACTTTTTTAGAAATAAAATCAAAACCTCATTACCAAAATTATATTATGAATTGGTTATTTTGGGTTGTAGTATTTTTATATGTCATTGAAAAGACACCCCGACTAGCAACCAATAACAAAAAGAAAAATAAAATTTGGACAACTCACTTTGAAATTATAGCCTTTTGAAAATTTTTGGGGCTACTTTGAGTCAAGGGGCAACTTTGATTGTTGAAAAACCAACGTAACGTGAGCAGGTAGCAGGAAAAAGTATTGACTAAATAAAACAAAATTAAATTTATAATAAAATGTTTTAATGATAATTATAAAAATAAACTTACAATATTTGTAATAATCAGTCTAAATCAGTTTAAAAGACAGTCTAAAAGACAGGCTGAGCACCAGGCGCTCTCCAATGTAACCCTTTAAATTTATTATAAAGTGTTCCATAGGGTATTTTATACTGAAGATTTATGATTACTTATTTTTTCAATAGCTTCTTCCAAAACCTCTTCTGTGTAATTTTTGTAGTCGCGACTACCCACGGTCTTTTTATAAGTGCGAACCATCGTACAACTGAAACAAAACAAACAAAACTACTTAGATAACATGCATATTATTCGTATAGGTGAAAATTTAACAATCACTGGGGTGAAATTGATATCTATCAAAGTAGCCTCGCATATCCTATCAATGTAGCCCCGGTTATCAAACGTGCTCATGTATACAAAAATGGCGTCGCAAACCCAATGTGTTCTTCATATTTTGAAATCTTAGCTCAATGCATAATAAGAATAGCACAAAAGCTTCAACCAAATATATATACTTACGCTTGGGCAATTGAAGTTTTACAGGTGATTTTTTCTGAAGATTTTTCACTCAACTTTTACATTAAAATTTATATTGGATTGAAGCAGGGCGTTACTTGGCGAAAATCCATGACAAAGTAATGGTAAGTAAGATGTTAAAAACTTTCAAAATATAATAGCATTAATTTTTCGCAAAATTAAAAAGGACAAACAAACGTCGACAATTGTTTCGCCTCTAAACGAGAAACGCATTATCAAGACTGTCTCAGAGAGAACAGCAAAATTTGTAGCCAGAACATATTTGCTTATAAGTGGGAGTGTGCAAATATCGCTAGCGCGATGTAGGATTTGTCACAATAACTAACGCGGGTAGAAACCGCAAGTCATGCTAACGAAATTCAAAATAGGTATTCACCGATACAAGACATTACCTTTTTTTATTTTTACTTTTTATATAGAAACGCAAAGTGACACACACAAACCAACAAACAACTACTGTGTCTGTCTGTTCACAAACAAATTAAGTAAAGGAGATGTGTGAAAATCCATTGTTCATTGAGTAGGGTATCCTCATCCCTCCTAACTAATTCTAACCTCTCCCAGACACTCAACTTGAACCCTTTCTCACATAAACGTAAAACTTTAAAGGTGTTATTATTGTTCAAGGAATGACCGGTGTCAAGGAGATGCTTCGCGAAATGGGACCTCTCTGGACAACCTTTGCGGAACGCTGATAAATGCTCTCTGTATCTGACCCCAAAGACCCTACATGTTGGTTTCCTATAGATACTAAACTCATGAACCCCACTCCTCCTAGTAATTGATAGGTCTAAAAATTCAATTACTAGGAGGAGTGGGGTTCATGAGTTTAGTATCTATAGGAAACCAACATGTACAGATACAGTTATCCCTTACTCTTCCAATCACTCAATCCTTCAATCCTTCAATTGCGTGCTATGGGGCAAAGGCCCCGCAGCACGCAACCCTTCTAGCCTGCTTCTGTAAGGACGACGGGTGGCGATCCCGCCGTCCTCAGGCCCCGATCATGGAGGTCGATGGTCTTGGGCGTAGATGAGTCTGCGGCGGCAGTGTTGACACCGGGGTGTGACCTCACGATGGATGCGAAACAGATAGCTACCGAAGCATCCATGCCCGGTAACGATCTGTGTCGCACGATACGTGAGGTCACCATGCTGCCTCTGCAGCCAATCGTCCATGATCGGTCTCACCGCCGCGATGATGGTGGCACCCCACTTGGGTTGCTCAAGTCGCACCCTCCATGACTCCATGAGTACCTGACGGAGTTGGGACCGCCGGTCATCGATTTCTCGAGACGCAGGCCTGTGGTCCCGCTCCAGCGCCTCCTTGCGCCATTGGAACAATGACGCAAGGGCTCTCGCTTCCAGGTCCCATGAAGGGGTCCCGGCTAGGAGACATGCAGCCTCTCCGGAGATCGTGCGGTAGCCCCTTATTGTTTTGACGGCCAAGGTCCTCAACGGTCTGTTAAGGAGCGTTGAGTTGTTAGCCGTCAACCGCGCCGCCCATACGAGAGCCCCGTATAGGGCCATACTCCGCACGATCCCCAGGTACAGTCTCCTGTAGGAAGCGTTGGGTCCCTTTAGGTTGGGCATCAGTCGCGAAAGCGCGACCGATGCCTGTGTCACCTTGGGAACCAAACTTCGGAAATGTGGTCCGAAGTTCCATCGGCTATCAAGTACGATCCCTAGATACTTCATCGAGGGCTTGATGCCGATGCCTAACGCCTCCCACATTTATGCTGGAACCTTCAGGTGGACCGTTCCGAGGTCTGTGAAAACACAGAACCTCGGACTTGTGCAAGGCCACCTCCAGTCCCAGCCGCCGTATCCGACCCACGACTTGAGCAACACCCGTTGTGACCTTGAGTGCTGCCTCCTGGTACGTTGCACCCCGCGCCGTGACGAGGGTATCGTCGGCGTAGCACGTTACGCCGACGCCCTCAGGCAACGCACCCCGCAGCACCCAGTCGTAGCCGATGTTCCACAGAAGCGGTCCCAGGACGGACCCCTGCGGAACACCGCACGACACATCTCGCCGAGCTGGCCCGAGCCAGCTGGGGAAAGCTATGGCCCTCTCCGAGAGATAGGCCCCGACAATACGACGGAGGTAGAGAGGCGTTTCGTGATACACGAGCGCCTCCCTAACGCAGCTCCATGGCAAGGTGTTGAACGCGTTGAAGATGTCAAGAGACACCGCCACCACCACCTTGCCCTGCGAGACTGCGTCCTCCGTCAGGCTCTTGACGCGCATGATCGCGCTCACGGTGGAGCGTCCCCGACGGAAACCGTACTGGTTGTCCGCCAGGTCTGGCCCCAACGTCGAGAGATGCTCGACGAGGCGTTCCGCGATAATTCGCTCAAAGAGCTTACACACCTCGTCGAGCAACACGATCGGCCGGTATCCGGACGGTGAGTCCACCGGCCGCCCCGCCTTACGAATCAGGACCAGTTTCCCCGTCCTCCACACCTTGCGAAACTGGCCCCTTTCGAGGCATGCGCTAAAGAGCCCCATCAGTCGAGGCCCGAGTTCTTCGAGGGCCAGGACCCATGCACGGCCAGGAATGCCGTCGGGTCCAGGGGCAGTGATTTTCCGGCGTTTAAGCCGGAGTACTGCCGCACCTAGCTCCCCCACCCTGACTTCAGGTACGTCGTCTTCACTGATGCTATCCGCGTCGGGCAGAGACGGAGCCATGCGCGGAGGGACGTGCTACTCCGCGCTCGTCGGAAACAGGGAGCCCATGACCCGCTCCAGCTGCTGCGGCTGGAGACTCTGGGTCAGTGGGGGCGCCCTAGGTCGGAGTTTCTCCCTGACCTGTAGGTACGGGCGCCCCCATGGGTTCTGCTGCAGGGTCTCCAGGAGCTTCTCGCGGGCCGCCGTCTTGGCCCGCTTTATTGTCTCCTGGGGATTACCTTTAGCCTCCCTGTAAGCCTGATAAAGCTCCGCCTCTCGGGTTGCCGCGTCGTCTGGGCGGCGATGCCTCCGGCGAAACCTGGTGTACTGGCGGCGGGCGGAGATGCATGCTGCGCGCAGCTGTGCAATCTCCGGCCACCACCAGTACACCTGCTTCCTTGCCGGTCTGGGTGTAACCCTAGGCATCGCCGCATCACAGATTTGCGACATGGCTCTCCTGAACCACTCGCCTCGGCATCCACATCGGCAGGCCGGTCCGGTGCCGGAATCCAGGCCTGCACGATGGATGCCTCCAGGAGAGCCCTCCCGATCCAGATGGTGAAGTGCCCAACGCGGATCCGGGGGATATTCTACCGGCTGAGGGAGGTCAGGTGGAGGGACAACATCGAATCGGATGTACCGATGGTCCGAGTGCGTCTCCTCACCCTCCTCCACGTGCCATCCAGTAATACGGGCGGCGAGGGCAGAGGTCGCGAACGATACGTCCACGACCGAGCTGGTCCCCCGCCGCCAGAAGGTGGCGACATTCCCCCGGTTGAGGACCTCCAGACCACGTGTTCTGGTCCAGTCCTCAAGAAGCCTCCCCTTGTCCCTGGTTTCCCGGGAGCCCCACACCTCACTCCAGGCGTTGATGTCTCCCAGGAGCAGGACAGGGTGAGGACGGCACGCAGCGAAGACGATGTCAAGCTCAGTGAGCCATAGCTCAAACTGAGTCTCGTCCAGTGTCGGCGAGATGTAGGTGGCCACGACTGCTGTCGGGAAAGAGAGAGATGGGGGGGGGGGTTTACGTACTTGATGTTTAGTTCTCAGATTGCCCGGTATCCAGCTTATTCAAACATCTGCCATTCATCACAGATCGAGGTACACGACGCGTAGATAACCGAAGACATACAACATAAATTCACCATCTGAAATGAAAGTATCCGTTGATTCCAATTGAATGGACTCAGCTGTGTCTTCCTTGCATTTGCATGGAAATCGTATGCAGAGAAGTAATTTAGATGTGGTACATTCCATGGCGTAGGTTGTTAATCGATCATACACCAGCTATACAATGTGCATCTCATTGCTTGTCGCAACCCAAGGGAATTATGCCAACATATATTCTATGGTATGCTCTGAACCATAGAACGACAGAATATACCAAGCTCTACACCATAGGAGAGCACTGATGCACGCTTCACACTATTAGAAGCAACCCACCGCTTTTCTGGACTATTTCACCAGCGGTCCTTGACTGGCATGGGGTTATAAATACATACTTTCACACAATCTCTGGCCACGAGAGAGGTGAAAGTCACTTACACACAAATCATAATAGGTTCAGATTTAAACTAGTATTAATACAAGTGAGACTCAGCTTTTTCTAGATCAGTCGTTGACAACGGCTGCAACTGTAGCAACTCAGGACTGTAGCTGCTCATACGGCATCAACTACTCCGTGGAATCAAGCTTCTTAACACTCGTGCAACTATTGTACTTATTAGCTTGTGCTAATACTAAACGGTTATATACGTAGCACTAGATACGAACTTTTCGTATTAGAGAATTCCTGAATTGTAAGATATTTAGTAATATTCCCATGCGAAACTGACATTTCCCACATGACATTAGGAACCGAGATAAGATTTGAATTAACCTTAAGAATAAAGAATTTATTTGTGGTCAAAGATCTTACCAAAGAGTCTTCAACATTGAGTTTATATCTCGCGTTGGGAAAATACGCGACACTCCCGCGTCAAAGGAATTGAGCGACGTCGAGTGAAAAAATTAATTACAGCATACAAAGTTGTGTATTTACATATACATTTCATAGAAATGGACATAATTTATCACAGCATACAAAATTGTGTATTTACATTATATACATTTCATAGAAATGGTCACACCGGCCACAAAAAAAAATTCAAAGTAATATCATTAGGTTTTGTGTAGTATTATCTGAATTAATGAGATTGGGTATATTGATAGTTGAAATCATCCGTCTCAGAGCCAGTAAACCTTCTTCAGCAGACAAATCTTCAACGACTTCCAAGTGTACTGCACGAATGGCTAAGCATGTGAATAGGCATATCCATCTCTTACTAGTTCCTTCCTTTGTATTTACAGTCACAGGACCTAGATAGTCAACTCCAGTAAAAGTAAATGGTTTACTATAGTTCGCTCTCTCATGTGGTAATGGAGGTGTGACGGGTAGCTTGAATGGAGCGCCATTATATTTTACACAGCTTGGACATCCTTTCAAAACCTTTTGTAGCTGACGCTTGCCTTGAGGTATCCAATAGGTTTGGCGTATTATGCATAGTGTATGATTAGCACCAACATGATAATTTCTTTCATGTATATCTTTAATAAGTTTATTAGTAAAATCACAGTCTTTAGGGATTAATATTGGATATCTTTTGTCAAACGACCATTCAGCGTATTTGAATCTCCCTTTGCATCGTAGGATTCCATCTATATCTCTAAATAATCCTCTCCTAAAGTTTCGACTGAGATTAGTTTGTCTGTTGTTTACTTCATTGATAAAATACTTTGATTGTATTGATTTGATTTCATGTAGTGTATTATCATTTGTGGAATCCTTTTCTTCGGATCTTTCCATTGGATAGTTATCTTTTACATTGTTGTTTGTCTCCATTAACTGTGGATGATCATCTTCTCTTAAATCTTCTCCGACAAAAAGAATATTTTGGTTACATGTATTGATAGGCCAACTATCTGGGTCTCTTAGTAGAAATTTAGGTCCATCTAACCATCTTTTATTATCATCTTTTGTTTTATTGGGTCGTGTTGCTACATCAGCTGGATTAAGTTCTGATGGAACATAATGGAAAGATAAATCTTTATTTCTCTTGATTTCTTCAATTCTTCTAGATACAAATGGACCTAGTAGTTTATTCGAGTTAATCCAACTAATAACAATTTGACTATCAGTCCATAATACTTGCTTGGTTATTTTTAAATTAATAAATTTGTGAACATATTGTATTAACCGGCTTCCGATTAATACTCCAAGTAGTTCCAGTCTTGGTATTTTTAAGTTTTCTTGATCCTTTATTGGAACTAAGCGTGATTTTCCAATGACAAAACTTTTTGTATTTTTACCTACTATATAAACTAATGCTGCATATATGCTCTTGTTGACGAATCCGTAAAGCAGTGAATCTGATATTCGTTATCCTTTGAACTACTCTTGTAACATCTTTTTAAATTGATTTGTTTGGTCTCTTCCAAAGATAGACGAACTTCCTTCCATCTATCTGCTAAGTCTTCAGGAATCGGAGCATCCCATTTTATTTTTCTTTTCCATAAGTCTTGAAGTATGGTTTTTCCTGATAATAGTAATGGTACAGCGAATCCACAAGGATCGAAGATTGATGCAATATATTTAAGGATTCCTCTCTTGGTGTTAATATCTTCCTTTGTTTTGATTCTAAGTTGTAGTGTATCTTCCTCTAAATACCAATTTAAATCTAATAGTTTAATTATCTTATCAGGAACAATATCTGGTACTAGGCTCTTGAACTTCTTTGAATTTGAATTCCATTCTCTTAGGTTCATAGAGATTTGTTGAAAAGTTTGCAGTTTTATATAATGTTAGAGCATCTTCATCAGTATCAGTTCCTGTTACTACATTATCAACATAGATATCCGATGCTATTTGTCTAATGTCAGCATTCTTGTTCTGAAGTAAATGATGTTTAATTGTAGCGTTCAATAAAAACAGACTTGAGATTACTCCAAATGGAACTCGGGTACATCTATAATATTCAAGGTTGTTTTCTTGTATTGGTCTGTTTACATCCTTTAACCATAAGAATCTAGTAACATCTCTGTCTGGTTCCTTAAGTTCAACTTGTAGGAAAGCCTTTTCTACATCGGCTGTTAGACCAACTTTGTGACCTCTGAATCTTATAATCAGTCCAGTTAAATCTTCTAGTATCATTGGTCCACAATATAAACTTTCGTTCAGACTCTTGCTGTCTTTGGTCTTCGCAGATGCATCATATACAATTGTTATGGCTTTACCAGGTGCCAGAACTCCATGATGAGGTATATAATGTATGGGATGATTACTTTCCTTTTCTTTTGATGTCACTAGTTCTATTACTCCTTTTTCCAATTGTTGTTGCAAATTTTGATCATATGTAATAATTGTTTTTTGGTCCAATTTTTTAAATAGACCCACTAGGCGTCCATAAGCTAATCCAAAGTTTGATGAAAGGTTTGGAGGATAATTGATCCAGGGCCAACTTACATAATATCTGTTGTTTCTAAATTCTGTTGTTTCATTAAAATTTTTAATTGCGGCTTCATCTCTATTTAATTTCGGTGAATCTGTAATTCCAATAGATTCTAGGTCCCATAATAATTTTAGGTTTCCGTTATCCAATGGCAGATCAGGTTGGTTCAATCCTATCTTGCAAGAGCATTGACAATATGTCACCATAGACATTTGTTCTATAGGTTTGTTTGGTATAACACCAGAAGTGATCCAGCCAAATTCAGATTCGACTAAGTATAAGTCCTTTGCTATGCATATTTTCTTCATTAAAACAATAGAATGATAGTAATCATTTCCTAGAAGTATATCCACTCTGTCAGACAAGGAACCGTCATCAGCCAGAGTGTATTTTTCCTTGATCTTCCAGTTGATTAATTCTTGTTTGAAACATGGAACTCCTTTAGATATTGATGGGACGATGTTAGCATATAATGTTTTCATCACTTTATCTCTAGTCAATGCATCGAATTTCACTAATGGACTTTCAACTGTCTTCGGAGTTTCGGATCCGAAAGTAAAAATTGTAAGATGTTGATGTTCTTCGGTAGAAAGTTTCAACTCCTTTGCAACTCCTTGAGTTATATAACTCCGTTGACTACCACAGTCTAATAAAATTCTGCAATTCTTCATGATATTGTATTGTCCTCTTATCTTAACAGTTGCTGTTTGTAACAACGTAGTGCATTCTGTATTAATGTGCATAGCGTTAGTAGACTGTTTCTGTTGATATTTATTTTGATAATTCTTCATTGTCTTGAAGCATATTGCAGATCCATGATTGTTAGATTTACATATAGAGCATTGTATATCTTTCTTGCAATTCCTAACGATATGGCCTAATTGGAAACATTTATAACACTTATTGCGTAATTGTAATTGAGCTTTTCTCTCTTCATAGGTTGAATATTTACGACAATCATTCGTTGTGTGGTTCTCATAACCACAAAATTCACATGGACCATATTTTGTTCTCTTTACTTCACTATTGTAATTTGTTTTTTGATTTACATCAGATTGCCTCTTGTATGTTCCTTTATTCTTATTTATGATATTTCTATTGTTAAAAGGTCTATTTTCATGAAATACTCTATTACGATTAGAATTTCCTTTAATGTGTAATGTTTCAATTGTGTATTGAGGTGTTGCCAATTTACTCTCTTGTGAGCATTCTGTAGTGAGTCTACGTGCCTCTTCTTTGGTATCTATTATGATAGATAATTGTTTCACTGTATTCAGAACCGACTCTTCAGTTCTTAAACATCTTAGTTTAGCCTCATATACAATATCCGTAGGGAATTTCTTCATGATAAGGAAATAAATCTGACTGCAGTTGATGTTATCTCCCATGGACTCGAGTACTCTTAAATGTCTCTCAATCTCGTCCAATACTTTACGACAATCTTCTGTCTTCTCGGCTATTTCCAATTTATTTAATGCCATGTGATGAGCATGTATGATTTCAGTTTCTTTACCATATCTGGATTTCAAAGTTTCTACAACAATCTTATAATTTGCACTTGATGTGGGATACCCATCAATTAGTCTTGCAGCGTCATCAGTTAAAGAACTCTTTAAGTATAGTAACTTATCAACATCACTAAGTCTTCTTCTGTTAATGTTAGATGTAAAGTGGTCCCAAAATTGAAACCAATTTAAGACATTGCCATCAAATTCCGGTAATTTTAAATCTGGTAATTTGCTATACCCAGTCCTTTCTTCTACCACTTCTTGGCGGTGAGGTTTTAAATCCTTTATGTTTATTTTAGTTTCTAGTTCAATCATAGCTAATTCACGTTCCAATTGATATGTGGTAAAATCACTTATTTCATCACTATCCGGGTTATCACTCACTTTAAAATAATTGTTTAATTCTGACGTAAAAAGCGATAATAATGATTTAAGTTTAGCCAATGTTATTTTAGCTTTATCAATATTTTGATCTAAATCATCCGATAATCTGTCATGACATTCATAGGTTAATTTCTTTGTTTCCTCAATGACTTTTGATAATCTTTGTAAAATGATACTATCCATTATCTTTATATTTATTTTCTTGGATGGCATAAGTCTGTAAAAGGGTGAATATAACATTGATTAAAAGGAAAATTTCAAGAAATCTTAAATTAAAGAATCTTAAATAAGTCTTATATGTAACTTATAACAAACCAGAAGAACAGTGAAACTGCCTCTCCCGAAGGCAAAAATTTGCTTAATATTACTTAAACATACCTTTTTTGAAATTTTCCTTACATTTATTTTGTTTAATCATAATTTATTTCCAAATTTAATCCAATTTTCATTTGAAAAATTTTACTTTTTTATTGACAAGCAAATTGACAAGTGTCAAAATATTTTTTTTTTTTGTTCGAAACATAGACAATTTGTATTTGAAAAGATTTTATTCGATTCTTTCGTGTTAGAAACAAACTATTTTAAGAAAGAAGAATGCCAGGACCGTAGCAAGTGGAATTCCATAGTCTCTGCCTACCCCAATGGGAAAGAGGCGTGACCATATGTATGTATGTATGTATTTTAAGAAAAATCGTTAAAATAAAATTTTATCGTTGAAAGATTTCGTTTTACTTTTGATATTTGTACGCGTAAGATGACGTCAAATTATTAAAATAATTTTTAAATGTCAAATAAAAATTACGGTGGCGTATATTTGAATGGCTGTCTATATCGAATTTTAGTAGGCCTTGAACCTGTGTACAAGGACCAGCAACTCCACCATGTCGGGAAAGAGATGGGTGATTTACATACTTGGTTTTTATAGTTCTCAGATTGCCCGGTAACCAGCTTATTCAAACATCTGCCATTCATCACAGATCGAGGTACACGACGCGTAGATAACCGAAGACATACAGCATAAATTCACCATCTGAAATGAAAGTATCCGTTGATTCCAATTGAATGGAATCAGCTGTGTCTTCCTTGCATTTGCATGGAAATCGTATGCAGAGAAGTAATTTAGATGAGGTACATTCCGTGGCGTAGGTTGTTAATCGGTCATACACCAGCTATTCTGGTCATATGCCGGGTCCTACTATACAATGTGCATCTCATTACTTGTCGCAACCCAAGGGAATTATGCCAACATATATTCTATGGTATGCTCTGAACCATAGAACGACAGAATATACCAAGCTCTACACCATAGGAGAGCACTGATGCACGCTTCACACTATTAGAAGCAACCCACCGCTTTTCTGGACTATTTCACCAGCGGTCCTTGACTGGCATGGGGTTATAAATACATACTTTCACACAATCTCTGGCCACGAGAGAGGTGAAAGTCACTTACACACAAATCATAATAGGTTCAGATTTAAACTAGTATTAATACAAGTGAGACTCAGCTTTTTCTAGATCAGTCGTTGACAACGGCTGCAACTGTAGCAACTCAGGACTGTAGCTGCTCATACGGCATCAACTACTCCGTGGAATCAAGCTTCTTAACACTCGTGCAACTATTGTACTTATTAGCTTGTGCTAATACTAAACGGTTATATACGTAGCACTAGATACGAACTTTTCGTATTAGAGAATTCCTGAATTGTAAGATATTTAGTAATATTCCCATGCGAAACTGACATTTCCCACATGACATTAGGAACCGAGATAAGATTTGAATTAACCTTAAGAATAAAGAATTTATTTGTGGTCAAAGATCTTACCAAAGAGTCTTCAACATTGAGTTTATATCTCGCGTTGGGAAAATACGCGACAACTGCCAACCCATCATATTCCGCCGCAACACACCCGCGGCCCCTTGCAATGATAGCAAGGCGCGAGTTGTCTGCGGCGGACCCCCCGAAGATAAAACAGGCCGAGCCGTCCTCGTCCACCGGGCTTCCCGGGTGGACATAGTACGGCTCGGCGACCACGGCCAAGTTTATGGACCACTGCCGAATGCTCTGGTACAGAAGATCCTGAGCAGCGCGGCAGCGGTTCAAATACACTTGCAGGATACGGATATGGGCGTCAGACATTAATGGACGTCCATATCAGCATCCCGCCGAGAAACATCTGGCCGTGCAGTAGCGGCACCCCCACCGCTCTCAGCGGACGGACGAGGCTTTGGCCTCGAGGCGGCGCAGGTTGTGCTGCCGACCCGGTGGTCCACAGTTTTGCCCTCCGTCTCGCATCTAAAGCAGCGAGGCGGGCCATCACAGGCACTTGCCTTGTGACCGGGCCGGCTGCAGCGGAAGCACCGATTGCCCACGGTGATTTCCGCTGTGCACTGCACTCCGACGTGCCCCACCACCATGCACCGGAAACATCTGGTTTCCCGGGCACGAAGGAGGTGCACCTGCGCCTTTAGGAAGCCCCCTACGAGGAGGCTTCGTCCGTCCGTCACTTTCAGTGCCGCCGCGACGGGGCACTGGACGAGTATCATCCCATGACCAGTGGAGCCGAAGGAGATGTCTCCAGCCTTCACCTGGTCACGGGGGCAGCCGCCCGCCTCCACGACGGCGGAGATTACTTACTTCGTCGTGGCCGCGTCATCCAGACCCGTGATGCGCAATGCAGCGCATTTGGTGGGTCTGGTGACGCGGACGGCTTCTGCGTCCAGCGCGTCCCAAAGCTGCGCTGCTAGGGCGTCAGCTTTAGGGCCGCTGGAGGCGCCGGAGACCTCGAGGAGGCGAGCCCCGGTGCGTGTCGTCTTGCACCGGAGACCCCCCTGGATATCGAGGGCTGAGAGGTTGACTGAGGACTTCACGGTCCTCAGGACATCAGCGTACCCCACACCCCTCTCCACACCCTCCGTCGTCACCGTAAGGACGACGGCTGTGGAGCGAGGAGCGCGGGGCCTCTTCGGCGCCTTCGCCGCGGCTCCTTTGGCCACTTTCTTGGCCGCTTTCTTGGCGGCCTTCGTCTTCCTCTTCTTGGCCCCCACTACCTCCCATCCCTCCCGTCCGGAGGGATTTAAAGAAGCAGCGGGAGCGTTAGAGGAAGAGGAGGCGGCAGGGGTGCCGCTCTTCTTGCCGCACCCCTTCGCCTTCCGCGCCTGGGCCGCGGTCTCGGCCGGCAACCGGTACGCTGGAGCGGACTGGGGCGGAGCGGGGCTGCGGACAGCGGGTGTGCCGCTTGGTCCTGGAGCAGGAAAACCGCCAACAGCCGCCGCGTATGAGAACGCGGGACGTGCTAGCGGAGGGCGGCCCCGCATGGCCGCGTTCATGCGGGCAAAAACGCTCATAAGCTCCCGCGCGGGCGGCCCACCGATTTCCCGGCGACTTCGCTGGGACAGTTGGACCGAGGACGGAGGAGGAGTTGGCGGCCGCCTTCTGTACGCGTCGAGACGCGTACGCACCGTCTTGACCGGCACCTCCTCCTCCGAATCGCTGGAGAGGAGGGACCCCCACCCGGAGCCGCTGGTGCTACGGTCGCGCGGCGGCCCCCCCTTCTCCTCGAGGGTCCTCTTCTTCGTCGCAGAAGAGCGGCCCTTCTTCTTCACACTGCTGGGAGCTGACCCATCGTCAGTTCCAGCAGCATCAGTTCCTTGGGGCGTCGACATCGCGCTGCAACTAGGCGGCGCGGCGCGAGTCCCCAACATTTTATGCCTTGTATAAGTAATTTCGAGATTTTTCAGAGCGTGATACTTAGATATCATATCACATTTCAAAGTTTTATCACTTTTCATTTGACCTGCTTCTCATCTTATGCCACTGAACTTATTCAATGTATGATTCGTCAGATATGAAACGATCCTGCATACAAAAATATAGGGGACACATTATGTTCTGTAAACCAACGTGCAGTAATTTTGTTACAAAGTTTATCAATGTATAAAAATGCCGAGTCACTGAAACCGCAGTTACGTGACTTTTTGCAAGTTTCGAATTCACAGCAAGTTCTCACAGATTTACGGTACCTACTGGCAAATGTGCCGAGAAAT
This sequence comes from Nudaria mundana, assembly GCA_963556515.1. Taxonomy (NCBI): domain Eukaryota; kingdom Metazoa; phylum Arthropoda; class Insecta; order Lepidoptera; family Erebidae; genus Nudaria; species Nudaria mundana. Next base: position 1,592,888 of record OY748289.1, on the reverse strand, counting down.
ACTACGTGCTCTGGTTTTATTGTAACCCATTTCTTTAGACACAGATTTTCTTTTACATGTTTCATTCAAATCCTGGCTAATTTAATATGATCCAACGTCATACACGTCACTAAGTTAATCTTTATTGTTTGCTATAATATTTACCCTAGATTTTCACCTTTACCTAATCTTATTCTGTATTTAGTGCATAAAATATTCCTTGAATATAAATTTATTTATAAGTTATTTCAATACTGGGATCCTCATGTAAGGTATGTGTTACGATATTGAATAGTCACGCCAACTTTTCCCCAGCTGGCATTTGTTCGTGAACTAATATGATTAATGGACGAAACTCGTGCACTGCTCTTCGCTCTTAGTAAAGGCGTTATAATACTTTATCACATACTACGGTCGTTTAATAAAAGTATTAATCGGATAAGAGCAGTAGAAAGAGGGTCTGGTTTTATTAAATTTAATATATTGTGTCTTATATTCGTGGTTCTTTTGCATTATAAAAGTTTAACACAAAGTTTAACTTTAGATCTTTTAGAAAGAAAGAAGAAAGAAAGAAACGACGTTTATTTCACAAACACAGAATATAATAAAACTTTAATATGACTTTTATACCATTGCCCCTCGAAAAAGAGAACTTTATTCATCGATAACAGTGAATAAAACGCTCATTTACTCACAAGTGAATAATGACATTTGAATTTGGAACGAGCTTCAATAGACGAATTAAGTATACTACAAAAAAAAAAGAAAGCTGAACGTAACTACTGGCAGGCTGAATGAAGTCATTGACAAAAAAAAACAAAAGGGGCAATGGTATCGTGAAAAATTTTTTTTTATCTTGTTCCTTGTATCCCTCGCTCCGCTCAGGATTCTACTTTACTATTCTAGAATCCTTCCCTACTCTCGGGATCCAACTTCGTGACTCGAATGAAATTTTCTTTTTTTCCACTTGTTGTATTATTTACTATTATACCTCTATGTTTTTTAATATGGTTTGGTTTTACCTATAAGTAAATACATGTTTTATATTGATTTCAACTCAGAATTTTTGCACGATTAATCACAATCTTATTTAATCGTAAACCAAAAACAAACAAGGTATTTCTAACGAAATGTTCTAATAAATTCACGCGTGTAATTTGCACATACACGACCAAGACCGCATCGTTGGTTGTTTTATGTGTGACGGTCTAAGTCATAAAAATTATTGTCGATAGGCAAAATAATCATACAACCGCTGTCTTCATCTACAACTTACAGTAGGTACTAATCTCTAATATTAAATAGAAGACCATGTCAGAAAACTGATTATTTGTATCAAAACACTTTACTTTACTTTTAATAATTACCTATCAGTTCAAAAACATTTTCTGATAGGTGATAAAATAACCTAATAAATGATTCTAAATTCGTATGGTAATAAATTTTCAAATTTTTTATTATACGCAGTAGTACATAAATTAGACCACTTGTAAACGGATGCCATGACACCACTGATAAATGAACTAACCGCGGTTGTTTATTCCCAAAAAGCTACACTTTATGTGTATATTTGCCATTTATATCCTGTTTGCTACAATTTAGACAAAGTTTACAATTAATTTATTTCAATTATTTTTAAAGGAATGAATTAATTGTTATTATCTGTTAGTATGGAATACACTGGTCTTTTTGAGAAAACCTCTACGGTATTATTTAATGACAAAAATTGGTAAAATTTCTTCTGTATCTGATATCTTAAGTCCTTTGACTTGGAAATTTTCTAGGTTTCAGCCAAGAAAACGCTTTAAAATGCATATATCAAAATATTTTATAGTGAAAAAGAATTCCGTCGACGAATATACGATTTTTATCTAAGTACCAAAGTTTAGGCCTAATTGGACTTCAGAAACAATGACGTATGGTATCATTAAATTCCAGTTATTGCTTTTCTTTCGTTAAGCCTCCCTAAAGTCCTAAATAAACCATTAGACATAAAATTATTCAAGCGAACAGGTAAAATTGAATTTATTCTGAGTTATTATGCAAAGAGCTACGCGGCTTCAACATCAAATAGTACCGGCAACATTAGAAATCTCATTTTAATAAATAATGCAATATTACAAGTGTTAACTAGTGGTTAACTTTCTGAAATATATTTTTGAGACTTCGATCGGTTAACCCGTTTGGGGATTCCCACAAATACGCTTGCCAGAATTATTGCTGAACCATTTAGTGTACCTGGTTCCGCCTCTGATTTAATATGGGTACTTCATTGTAAGTAATAGTAAAATTGAGTCAGGTATACCCTTAAATTTATGACTACCGTTATCTCTATTTCATACGTGTTCAGAAATTTTTAAGCCTGATGCGTAGTTCGCATAAAAATATATTTTCTTTGTTTTGGGTAAAATGGAATTTATCGTCTGCTTAGCTACTAATAAATTTAGCGGCTTTCTTAATTGACAAACATTATTAAGATTTTATTTTCAAAATTAAGAGAGGTATTATAATATCATTTTGGTTTTCTTCTGACCACAAACTATGCCTTCCATTAAAGAAAGTGACTTCTTGTCTGCTGCCTACACAATTTTCTTTACAAAAAATGCGAAAGCTCTAGTAAGTATTTCCCATTCAAATATTCTGTAAAAATGGTGAAAAGCCATGACCAGGATGGTAACTGTTTTGCAAATATTAGACACCCATTAAAGATGGTGTCTTCTGATAAAAGAAGGACAGAATTTTAAATGGAACATTAAAGCAATGTTTTTTTTTTGCTCATCTTATAATATTCAAATTAATTGCTTTTTTATGGCGACTGTTGGACGCCGTTTTATTTCTTTTGGAGACAAATTTTATTGTTCTGCGGTTAAAAGATTTGAGATTTTATCAGAAGAGATTAGAATCTATAGGAAACTTCCCTTTTCCAGTGTGCTGATGGTGGATTTATTTATTTATTTCATGTGTACACATTATTTTTAACATAGTAAGTAAATAAAACAAATTCTTAGCTTAGATCTTTAAAACTATGCAAGGGATTTGGATGCGATTTTTTTAATAGATAGAGTAGTTCTCGAGGAACATGGATATAGAGGCACCACTTATGTTTAAAGATATCTCTTACAATCGGCCTTGAAGAGGAGATATATTTAAATGCAGAAGTTCACATATTTTTTTGATTTTTTGTTTTTTGTTTTATATTGGGTTCGCCAAATTGACGCCGCCTGCCTGGTGGTAAGTCGTGACGACGTCTAGCGATTGTGGGCCACAATCTCACAGCATACAATCTCACAGCACACAATACTATAGAGAGTGGCCCTCAACTTGACGACCTACTGATGTGCCTCTTCACGCTCCGCTTAAAGAACCCAGGGTTATATGTGGGAGGAAACACGTGCACAGGCAGGGCGTTCCTGGCCACTATCGTTCGGCAGAGAAACGAACGTTTAAAACGTTCGGTTTTCGCGAACATGCTATCTACTGTGTGGGAGTGGCATCTCTGCCCGGCACGCGTTGTTCGGGATCGGAAGGAAGAGGGTAGGATCAGATTGAAGAGCTCTTCAGAACACTCGCCGTGGTAAATATCAGACACTATGTTATCTTTGTAATATTATAATGAAATGTTGTTATGGACGCATATGGTTTTAGTGGACATTCCCACGCTGGTCTTTGCTGATGCGACAAGTTTTTGAGTGGTCAAACCATTTTCCTACTGCAGTAAGAAGTAACCTTGGATTGCCACTAGGAACAATGTGTTGACATCTTTTTTTTACTCTTTGTTACTCCTACTTTTATAGGTAATCCTTTTGAGCGCGTACCCTGGAAATGTAGGTAATTACGAAACTCAATTTACTAATTAATTACTACTTACAGTAAAATATTTCCTACCACAAAGATACACAATCGCCCTGATTTTCTTTATTTTTTAAATTTTACTGAGTTTAATTAACAAATTGCGATAAATTGCTATTTGCCGTTTGTTTTGATCTAAGATTTCTGATTATACGAACCATTTTGGTTATTGGTTAGCAAAATTTTTGTGATAAAATTTTTAGCGCAATTACGGTATTGCAATGTCTTATTTTGACAAATTCATCATGATTAGATATAACAATTTGAAATGTCGGTTATCAAAGTAATTTAATTCATAGCAATTTACTGACTGATGTGCTCAAAATACCAAGAGTGAATATAATTATATTATACCTACCTACTGTAAATATTTTTGAAAAATCAATACCTTACCTATGTAAGTTGAATAAATCGGTGCAATAAGCGAAGAGGTACTTAATAAGGAATATCTAATATTATATTCATACAAACACACAACAACACCCGTCTTTGCAGTCGGGTAATAATTCTCCTTGCATATTGTATGACAAGGAAGCAAAGAATTTACCTACAGTGTCATTCACAGTTATGTGCAAGAAATTTGCGTAAAAATATGTCGTCCCATAAATCTGGTTGCCAAATAATTCGTTACAGGAATAAGGAATTCTTTTTAGCCATGTTTCATATCAAAGCCAAGGAATAAAGACGCCCACGACGCATCTGTTCTAATCTGCGCGCAAATATTTATTATACCCTCTATTAGGCTGCGTACAATCTTGCTAAAGTGACACACAAACATTTAGATCTAATTACAATTTTAGGATATTTGTATGTTTTATTATTTCATACGTGGTTTAGTTGCCGAAGGAGTAGACAGAGGCGTTCATTGGTTCAGACACTTACCCTTCGAATAATATTTATTATTATTTTGGAGAGACGTTTCAATTTACTTTAAAATATTTTGTTCAAATGCCGAAAAGCATTCAAGATGGTATATCAAGAAGGTGTATTCCATAAAAAAACCTACATGAAAAACCTTCACGGTGTTTCGACATCGTGACTGTAGTAAAGTACAGAACAATTTAATCGGTGGTACAGGAAGCCAGAAAGAAGAGAGATAGGTACGTATGATTTAAACCTGATCAGAATACACTCCTATGCAAAAGATAATTAAATTAGCTTGCAGTGTTCTCCAATCTTTGTTTGAAATCAAAAACTTAGGATTCCATCTGACTTTTTTCTTGTTAAATTTAATTCACTGCTCCAAATTTTTGTGAAAGTAGAAAACCTAAAACAAAAATCGCATGAAACCAGATCCTTTGTGTACAAGCCGTTAGCTCGTCTGTTTGTTTGCACTTTTTGCAATCGATATCTCTGGAACATAGCAGCTGTGCCGACTGCGGCATACTTTTTGCTCACGTCCTCTCGTGTTCAGGATATTTTTGGTGTTCGTTACAAATCGGATTTCTGTAGTGACGTCACGTTCAGAATGTTAAAATAGATTCTGAGTTATTTGTCTACATATTTCAGTAGTATAACCTACTTAGGTGAAAAAGGAATATTTTTTTGAATAGACAAGATGTATAAAAAACCGTGATGGTTGATGGTTTTTTATCCACAGAAAGGGAACAAAACTACGTACCTTCACTATCTAAATTTTCGTGAGGCAAAATAAAACTTCACTTTTAACATTTTTGATTATTTTGTTCTCAAGCTTACGTGTGCTTCTCTGGGACTTGACGCTGAGATTTTCACGGGTTTTCAGCAGTGTGGTTTTAACTCGCTCAACTTCTACAAAACTTATTGTCAAGACGCAATATTAAAGAATAATGTAGCTTAGTTCATAATGATATGCAAAACAAGATAAACTGCAAATTCCAGGTAAACCAAAATATTAGTGTTGAGATGGAGTATACCTACGCCCATGGTGGGTATGGATAGATCTCCAGGATAATATTGTATTCATACATAGTTAGGTCAACGCACTATCTTCAAACATCGTCCCGAACTATTTCTAGCTAATAAAACGACCAGAGACAACTTCTATATACTAGTAGCTTCATATACCTATATAAAGCTACTAGTACATTTATTATTTAAAGCCCACATGTCTATATTGGTCGCAAGCGCTGCCACATCTTGTTAAGGTGGTGACACATGAAAACAAGTTGACAGGTGAGTAGCTGCTGTCGACGTCTATAAACCAATATATTTATTATAGGTACTTTACTTTCAAAAGTTAATTACCTACTACAAGCCTATTCTAAATAAAAATCCCGTGTCACAGTGTTTGATGCCAATCTTCTCCAAAACGGCTGGAAAGATCTTTATGTAAATTTTTGTGCCTATTATGTAGGTTTGAGAATCGGTTATTATCTATTTTTAACCCCGTAAGTGATAAGGGTGGCCCACCCTATGACATATCAACCCTTACGGGGTCAGTTAGTATACTCCCATGTAACGTCTTACTAACCACATCCATATACCTAATATTAAACATATATTTTACAGTTTCCTATTAAACGGCGTATGGTATAAAGTCTGCGTACTTTGAGAATTTAAATGGCTTTAATTTTTAAATGCTACTATAAAAAATATAGGTACGTAGCACTATGAGTTCATTGTTCAACGATTTTATCACAATAAAAGTGACTCATCGCATAGCTAAAAGCAATAAATACTACAAACGCATCACCATCTTGAACCGCTAAACTTGAAACTTTGAAAAACGTATTTGAATACCGACATAAATAGCCAATAACATGTCATGATATCGGTAAACCTTAATTTTTTAAACAAAATAAAGGAAACATTAGTTGTTTCGAATCTGGTCCAAGACTATCTAGAGAAAGACTATCGTTCTTTGAAAAGGAACATTTGCTGGGTGGTTCAAATCCAGTCTAAGATTATGATTTTTGCGATTCATATAAATTGTGAAATATTAGGATAGATTAGGACTCAGTTTTCTTATCTTCAGTAACAAGTATTAATATTTCAAGTTCCAAAGAAGTAAGGAAAAACAACACAACATGAGTTTACTTGAGTCAAATACAAAATAAAAGGAAATATCCAAATATTTCAATGTCCCCTGTGTTCTGAATCACTAGTTTAAAATAAATATAAGTAGAAATATCGTCGTAATTGGCGAAGTAGCTAGATGATCTATCTTATGTTTTCCTGGAAATCTGTTTTAGACATTCAACATGGCGAACCGTTTACATGTACAAGTATACATTGTATAGGTTTATTTTCATGTTATTAGGTTTAAAATAATATAGTTTGCAAACTCAAATTCATTATTTCATGTAAAATATCATAATGTTTAATTAAATTCAAGTATAATGTCCTCGATGAAGTACCTAGGGATCGTACTTGATAGCCGATGGAACTTCGGACCACATTTCCGAAGTTTGGTCCCCAAGGTGACGCAGGCATCGGTCGCGCTTTCGCGACTGATGCCCAACCTAAAGGGACCCAACGCCTCCTGCAGGAGACTGTACCTGGGGATCGTGCGGAGTATGGCCCTATACGGGGCTCCCGTATGGGCGGATAGGTTGGCGGTCAAGGGGTACGTGACTCTGTTAAACAGACCACTTCGAACCTTGGCCGTCAGAACCGTACGGGGGTACCGCACGATCTCCGGAGAGGCTGCATGTCTCCTAGCCGGGACCCCTCCATGGGACCTGGAAGTGAGAGCCCTTGCGTCATTGTTCCAATGGCGCAAGGAGGCGCTGGAGCGGGACCACAGGCCTGCGTCTCGAGAAATCGAGGACCAGCGGTCCCAACTCCGCCAGGATCTCATGGAGTCATGGAGGGTGCGACTTGAGCAACCCAAGGGGGGTGCCATCTTCATCGCGGCGGTAAGACCGATCATGGACGATTGGCTGCAGAGGCAGCATGGTGACCTCACGTACCGTGCGACGCAGATGGTTGCCGGGCATGGATGCTTCGGTAGCTATCTGTTTCGCATGCATCGTGAGGTCACACCCCGGTGTCAACACTGCGAGGTTTCCGGCGACGACACCGCACTCCACACGTTGGTGGAGTGCTCAGCGTGGGCGAGTCAGCGCCGGGACCTCGTAGTAGGTCTGGGCGTGGATACCCTCTCGCTGGGGACCATGCTTCAAGCCATGGTATCCAGCGGGAGTAGGTGGAACGCGGCCGTGTCCTTCTGCGAGCAAGTCATGCTCGCGAAGGAGGCGGCCAGGAGGGAGAGGGAGCGTACCCTCCCCGCCGAGTTCCGTAGTCGGCGGCCAGGCCGCCCCAGACTACGCGACTACGCCCAAGACTATCGTCCTCCTGATCGGGGCCTGAGGACGGCGGGATCGCCACCCACCGTCCTTACAGAAGCAGGCTAGAAGGGTTGCGTGCTGCGGGGCCTTTGCCCCATAGCACGCAACCAGATTCACTCACTGACGCGGGATAAAACCCGACCCCAATGACGCGGGATTCTCGTCCCGACCAAACACCCGCAGAGACCACAGGGGTGGTCAAAGTCGTCCGCCGGGCGCCACTGGACATACCCTCTGCTAGTAACCAGGGACGCCCGGCAACGGACGTTAGAGCGGCCGCGGCCTTGGGAATTAAAAAAAAAAAAAAAAAAAAGTATAATGTCCTCACATATACTTTTACAATATTGACTTTTATGCGCGATTTCGCCAGCTATACTAAGATTCGTTCTGCGAAGAAACGGCATAACAAATTTAATCCTAAGGACCCGTCATTATATTTTTAGTTCTACCATAGCATATAAGAATTATATTGTATTATCTGTGGTTCTACAAAGTGCTTAAGGTATCCTGTATCCTGATATCCTGTAGTACAGGATCAGTGTTACGTTTTTACATTATTCATTTGGATTACCTGTCTCTAAAGATGATATACAGACACACAGCCATCGATTATTCAGTATTTGGTAAATCAACTTCAAGTGCGACACTGAGGTGCTTTAGGAAAAGTCCGTGGGGTGAAAGTACACCTCATTTGCAAATTTGAAATGGTTCATGTGCCGTTCAATTGACAAGATGTCGGCCAGGGTTTAATTGACTGATAAGTTTGGAGTCGTCGTGCAGTAAATTACAAATAAAAAAATATAACATATATGTACTTAGTCAACATAATATAGGTTGAATGTGCATCAACTTATTATTTATTGCCTTCATAGTAAATGAACTTTTAGCTAACGGTTCAAAGAAACCTCAGTCGTCTACGAGGTTTCTTTGCTTCATCTTCAGCTATTCACAAGAATTTACCGAATTCTTGCAAACATCCGGAGCAAAGCTTTGTATCCTTCCTTACCGGTCATTATCCGAATGCCACGTGTTACGACATATAAATAACTCAGCGTTAGCCCCAATGGTTAAAATGATGCGCGTGCGACGATCATATACGGCAATAAAAGAGACACGTTGTGAGGATGAGTCTTAAGATAAATATGGGAGGATTAAGAATATGGTTTCTTCTTGTGTACTAATTCCTAACGCACAACTAAAGGTAATATTCTCTTTACCTTATTAGAGAATAATAGTTAGAAAACAACAAGTCGAAAAAATAGTAATTATAAATTGAACAAGAAAGATAACGACATACAGATAAAGACATTAGGTTTTGGTTAACCAAGTAATTTTCACCGTAAAAACTTGTGTTATCACAAAAATAAACAAGCTTTGCGTTAGCTTTCAAGTGCTATTATTTATTACTAGCAAAAATATAATCAACAAATATTATTTTATAATTAAGTAGCGAAATTATTGTTCTAAGATAGAATCGTTATTTGATTAGCGGTATTACTCTAGCACTACACAAGTATATAGAACTAGTAGGTTAAACTAGCTACGGAATATAATTGTTGTTAGCTTACAAATTAAACTAAGTAGGTACTTACTAAAGGATTCCTAACGTCCAAGATTGTAACAAAAAGAATCTTTTACAAAGAAATGTTCTCGTCTTTAGAAACAATCTTAGCAATGCACATCCCCTCTGCTTTGGCTGCCGTAGTATTTTGGTATTAGACTCGGGGACAAACTTTGGACGCTATCCAGTTAGAATCACGCGCCGGGAACGCGCAAACGCTGTTTATCGGCCGTAAATAATAAATATAATGTGACAGTTTATTTTTTAATTTATTTTTCCGGATCATAAAAAATATATAAAGATATTTTTATTATGTAATTTTAAATGAACACGATTCAGCTTATGATTTTCAACTTCATTGTGTTGACATCGATTATTTTGTAGTGAAATGTGTACGTATTTAGTTGTTAAAATTATAACGTTTATTTGCCTGATTAGAAACCTAAATACTAAGATCACAGAACAGTGCACAGTGCGTAGTAAAGCTGAGTGCAAACAAACTATAAAACAGCCACTATTTTGAGCACGTTGAGTATAAAACAAGCAAACCGAAGCTCATAAACAAAATGGCCACTAACCGGCACGCGACTTCATTTATAAATCGCAATATGTTTATTTATATATTCATCTCCCTCTTTCTCCTGACGGTGAATGAAGGTGCATCGGGTGTTTACGGCAATGCTCGTGTATTTTCGAGTGACAGTGGAAAGAGATTGACCCCGGAGTACCATTTGAGACAAGGTGCTTTGAGAGGTCTCATAGTGAAACCAAGTAGACAGTATGACTTCCAGTCAGTGGAAGTGTTTCTTGGTATTCCTTATGCAGCTCCTCCTACGGGAAATCTTAGATTCATGCCACCAGGTAAATTAACGACTTATATCGTGACACTAGAAGAATGATAAATGACTGCACATAATGTATTGTATGCTTTCATACTGGTAGAAGTACTAATACCTACATGTTCTTCTGGCTTCTGATTAACTAGCTTTTCACCAAATACTTATTTATTTCCTACCCTGTACAAAATTTTTGTTTGGCTTAATAAACCGCATAATGATTCATAACTTGTCAATCTATAGGTACTAATATTATAAAGAGGAAAGATTTCATTGTTTGTTTGTTGGAAGCGAATAGGCTCCGTAACTAATGATCCAATTTTGAAAATTCTAACATAGACTACTTTTTATCCCGGTAATGTGTTCCCATGGGAACCGAGAACGAGAAAACTGAATCACGCACGTGGAGCCGCGGCCATCTTCTAGATAAGATCCTCCGCGTCATTGCCAACTGAGAAGGTTCCCAGAATGCTGGCTGAGTTGTCATGTTGGATGGCGATACTTAAAGAACGAGAGCACATACAAATATCATAGAAGTTTCTTGGCGGACGGCAACTGAGCGAGAGTCGCCTAAGTCAGACGGATCTCGACAGAAAGGTAACGCGGTGCAATATCGACCAGTGGAGTCACGTGACACGGTTGAGGTATAAATATCCTCGCACTGGCTTTCCTCAGGGCTTAGAAACCCTTTGGATTTTTTTTTTTTTTTTTTTTTTTTTTTTTTATATTTGGTTCGCCAAATTGACGCCGCCCGCCTGGTGGTAAGTCGTGACGACGTCTAGCGATTGTGGGCCACTCTCACAGCACACATTACTATTGAGAGTGGCCCTCAACTTGACGACCTACTGATGTGTGCTGTGAGAGTGGCCCACAATCGCTAGACGATTGTGGGCCACTCTCACAGCACACATTACTATTGAGAGTGGCCCTCAACTTGACGACCTACTGATGTGCCTCTTCACGCTCCGCTTAAAGAACCCAGGATTATATGTGGGAGGAAACACGTGCACAGGCAGGGCGTTCCAGGCCACTATCGTTCGGCAGAGAAACGAACGTTTAAAACGTTCGGTTCTCGCGAACATGCTATCCACTGTGTGGGGGTGGCATCTCTGCCCGGCACGAGTCGTTCGGGATCGGAAGGAAGAGGGTGGGATCAGATTGAAGAGCTCTTCAGAACACTCGCCGTGGTAAATACGGTAGAATGCGGCCAAGGAAGCTATTGTTCGGCGCTGAGCTAGCGGCTCAAGGCTTCCCGTTACCTCCGGACAACCTATAATACGGATAGCCCGTCGCTGCATAGCGTCGAGAGCGTCCAGCAGATACTTCGCGGAGCCGTCCCAGAGGTGAGAGCAGTATTCGACGCAGGGTCTAATCTGCGTCTTGTACAGCAGACACCTCTGGTCCGGTGTAAAGAATCTCTTTACCTTATTCAGTATTCCTAGTTTCCGCGAAGCTAGCCCTATACATCTTTCGATGTAGTTTTTATTATTGAGCTCTCGACGAACGTCTATGCCAAGGATATCAAGGTTGTCCTTCATTGGTAATAATGCATTCTGAAGAGAGGGTAGGGGAAGGAAAGGGGATTTCTTCGCAGTAAATGCACACGCCTGTGTTTTGCGGGCATTGAACTCGACCAGGTTCTCGGTACCCCATTGAGAGATATTGTCGAGGTTACGGTCGAGATCAGCCACGAGTCGTCGTCTCTCCTCCTCAATCTCAGATCGCCCCGCCGTCGGACGAACCGAGTAACTCCCGTGCAGTGTGCTGTCATCTGCATAGCAATGAATGTTCCCGAGGGATAGCATATCATTGATATGCAGAAGAAAGAGAGTTGGTGATAGTACGGACCCCTGCGGTACCCCGGCATTCACTTGCAAGAAGCGAGAAGCCTGGCCATCGCAGAGGACCCGCACTCGGCGCTCGTTTAAAAAGCTGGCAATCCAGCTGCACAGTTGAGGAGGTAGACCATATGCCGGAAGCTTGGAAAGGAGCGAAGCATGCCAGACCCTATCGAAGGCTTTGGCGATGTCCAGGCTAATAGCCAAGGACTCGCCGTGCCTTTCCATAGCCCCACCCCAGACATGCGTTACGAATGCCAGAAGATCACCCGTTGATCGCTTTGGCCTGAAGCCGTATTGTCGATCATTGTTTAATGAGTGATCCTCTAGGAATTGCATGAGCTGCTTATTTGTAAGGAGCTCAAGCACCTTGCAAATGACTGAGGTGACAGCTATGGGTCGATAGTTGCCTGGATCGGACCGATCCCCTTTCTTGGGGATCGGTTGTACGTTCGCCTCCTTCCAGACCTCCGGCACGAGCCCTGAAGAGTATGACAGGCGGTACAGACGCGTTAATACTGGAGACAACTCAGCTGCACATTTTCGTAGCACCACCGCCGGAATGCCGTCAGGGCCACTGGCTTTCCGCGTGTCGAGTGACCGCAGCACTGCCCGTACATCACATTGCCTGATAACAATATCAGGCATTGTGTGGCCACAGTTGGCGATGGCGGGGGGCTGCAGGCCACGGTCGTCGACCCGGGAATTAGCCGCAAAGAGGTCTGCGAGCATATCCGCTTTCTCTTGGGCTTTGTGAGCCAGTGTTCCATCTGGGTAACGCAGCGGTGGCAGCGAGGGCTGACAAAAGTTAGATTGCACGGCTTTGGCCAGTTGCCAGAATCCACGGCTGCCCGTGGGATGGGAAGTGAGCTCCTGACCAAGCCGCGCGACGCGCTGGGCAGCCGCTCTCTTAAAGGCCCTCTTACTCGACTTTGTGGCCCGGTTGTACGCTGCTTTGAGGTGGCCCACGTTTGGGTCGCGCACAGCCCGGGCCCTGATCCAGGCGCGATATGCCGACTGTTTTTGTCGAACAGCTTTGGCACAATCTCGCCCGAACCAGGGACGGGCTCTGCGGATACTGGTGACATCAGTGAAAGGGATGTAATAATCCATCCCTAAACTGATATCGCCAGCAATAGCAGAAGCACTATCCGAAGGAGCCTTTCCTACAAAGCAGCGCTGGCTCCAGGGGACGGACGCATAATAATCGCGTAGACCGTCCCAATCCGCTGACGAGTAGTGCCATAGTCGTCGTGACGTTTGTACAGGACGTGCAGGAGGTGACACCTTCATGACAGCGTGAACAACACAGTGGTCGGAACTACCCAGTGGGGCTCCTACCGAAACACTGTACTGGGCTGGGCGACTCGTCAGCAGTAGATCCAGCAGAGCGGGCGCGTGATCTGACCTGTCTGGTATCCGGGTGATCCCGCATACCATCTGGGTCAGACCGTGGGAGAGAGCGAACGCATGGGCGGCTCTACCCGCATGATCAGTCCTGAGGGACCCCAGCCATTCAATGTGATGGCCATTGAAGTCCCCCAGAAATACTAGGTCAGCGTTCGGGAACCGCACCTGCGCTTCATCAGCCGTCTCGCTGAGGTACTGGAAGAGCTTTGTTGTCTCAGAATCCCCTGTGTGGGATCGGTAGACGCACACGTAGATCTGGCTCATAGAGCCATAGTCTACGTGCAGCCAAAGGACGGAATTGGAGGGGTTCTCTAGGCAGCGCAACCGGCGGCAGCAAACATCCGCCCTAACGAACACGCACACCCCGGCTTTGTCTCGAAATTGTTCCTCGATGACATAGCCGGGGTAACACAGGTAAGACGTGTCGTCAGGGCGGCGTATTTGTGTCTCCGTGAGGAACATCACAGCGGGCCGTGCCGTCTCAAGGTGGTGGTGGACGGTATCGAGGTTCGCATGGAGTCCACGGACGTTAGTGAACTCCACCTCGAAATGTGAAGTTGTGGGGTTTCCTAGGGCCGCTGTGTAACGTTTATTTCTTTTTTGTTGCACTGCCATTGTAGATTTTGAAGAAGAAGCGTGAAGACAGGGCGACATCTGGTGCAGCAGTAAGTGACAAAGCGCAGGGGCTAGCTTTGTCTAGAACCGTGTGGTTAGGTCGGAGCCGACTCGCCGGACGGAAGGGCTCCCAAACCCCCCTGATGCAAGGCCGCCGCTACCCCACACCGGTTACCACCCGGAGCGGCGATCCCACATCAGGATTATGCGCAACATGTGGGGCAGCCTCCTGGGGTGGTTGGCCCCAGGCGGGCCCCATGACTGTGTTGCGGGCGGCCGCGGCAACGCCGTTGCTAAGGGTCTCCCTGGCCGGCGAATCGACCCACACCACCCACACTAGACTCCGTTTCGCCCCCACTGGTCCCATGCCTGCTGCACCATACATCGCCCCGGGCCCGGCGGTGCAGCTGCTGAACCCCTAACGCAACCCAGCCTAGGCTGGGTTACTTGGGGGGCTTTAGCACAGCTGCACGGTGGTACCCCCCCGGACCAACACTGTTGTACCACCTGGTACCCACGTAGGGGCCGAAGCCTCTCCATAGGTACCGTAAATTAACGAGCCTCGTCCGTTTATCAGCAGGTGCGCCACTAGCAGGTGAGGTCGCTGGGGCCCTATAGATGTTGGTAGAGCCCCTTTGCACCCAATAAATGGATGATATTTCTTCCATTTCCCAGAACTTATTTAAAGTCTTATCAAGCTAATGGAGGCTCTTTTTGTCCTCAAAGCTGGTGAAGAAAGTAGCGGTATGTAAACTATTAGATGCGGTATTATTATTATTATTAAAATTTGCGGTAGTGGGCGCTTCACCCATTAAAACATAACCAAAGACGGTTTCAATAGCGGACGGTGACGGGGGGCATAGGACCCGACCACCTAGTAACAAATGCGGGAACAGCTGAGCGCCGAGTATTAATTCAACCTCACTGGGAACGTTCCACAGTGGATCTGCGAGCGGTAGATTCATTAAATGCTGCATTATCGCAGTGTCAATATACTCCGAAGGCATACGATCGGTTATGTTATCCACAACCAAAGCGGTAATATTATAAGAATTATTTTTATTTTCAGCAGTTCGTGGCTACGTACAGCTGCTTGTAACCGCTACAAGCAGCTGTACGTAGCCACGAACTGCTTGTGATGCGGATCCGATGCCTTTAATAAACGAATTGGAAAGCGAAATAGGTTTAATTTTAAGCCGTTCACAACAGGCTGCGGTAATTAAGTTATTTTGAGAGGCGTTATCAATTAAACATCGTACAGAAATGTTTTGTTTAAATTGATTTAAAATATTAACTTGGGCGGTTGACAAAAGAATCGCACAGTGCTGTCCAGACAGCACAGCACTGTGCGATTCTTTTGTCAACCGCCCAACCGCCCGTCAGTGTCGCTATGCGCCTATGGGACTGGTCCCATAGGCGCATAGCGACACTGACGGCGTAACATCTACCCCCTTGGGCGAGGCTTGGGGTTGTGTGTGAGACGCAACCTCACTACGAACAACCGGCGCTGGAGTAGCAGCTAATGTTTTTTGTTGATCGGAATGGCTATTATCAAAATGCAACAAAGTGTGATGATTCCTTTTACATGATTTGCAATTATATGTTGACTTACAGTGTAATGCGGAATGAGATAAACTTAGGCAGTTTATACAACCTCGCTTGGATTTAATATAATCAAAACGACCCTTAGCGGGGAGTGATTTAAATGTTGAACATTTATATAATTGTTGATGATCAGATTTGTTACACATACAACAAAGCTCGGCACTCTTGATATTACTAATAACAAATGTGTGCGACTTGTTTGTGCCTTTAGTAGTAACATTAGGCTGCTGACTCACTGACCCGAAACGCGAACGGCCCGTTTGCAGCGATGACGACGTAGCGGTACGGTCTAATATTTTTACTTGACTTTTAGTGAATTCGATAAAATCCTTATATGAAGGAATTTCCTTATCTCTGATAAACGTTTCAAAAGCAAATGCGGTAGCAGCGTCAATTTTACGCATAGCCATATTTAACAAAATAAAATCTTTCACGTCGCCAATCTGTAATAACTCTAAAGCGGAAACTGCGGCGTCGAACGTTTCGACGAATGAATTTAAAGATGACGAATTATTCGCCACGGGTTTAATATTAAATAAAATTGACAAGTAGTGACTCCCTAACGCTCTTTTATCTTGGTATTTCTTAATTAAACTTTGCCAAATAGGTAAATAATTTTCGCCCGATGGCACAACGCCGGCGATTAGTTTTATAGCGGAACCTGTCAACTTACCAGTTAAGTATTGAATTCGTTGAGAATCAGATAAATTTTCGTTCAAGTGTATATTAGCCCTAAAAGACTCATGAAAAGACCAATTCTCAATTTTCCCATCAAATGAAGGAATATCAATAGGTGGTAATTTGACATTGGGGTGGGAACTCCGATCTGGACCCTGAGACGATTTCTTGGATGAAGAACTATCTATAATACGCGTTCGTATCCTTTCAATACCGGCCATAAATATCCTCAAATGAATTAAGCGCTGAGTAGTTAGGTACAAAATCAGGTTTCAAGTCAAAACCGAGTTTATTAATGACGTCTAGATTTGTTATGAACTCCTGACGTATAACCGGTAATGTGCTAGAATCCGCCAGAAATGTCTCCACGGCACGGAGCCCCACGGTCCCTATAGGTATTTTCTTAGCGGCATCATGAAGTCTAGTCAAACGTTCAAATATCGCGTTGTTTTTTGCTTGTAATCTAACTATTTGTTTATCCGTCATTATAATCAGCTGACGAATACAATAGGTATGTAACAACGGAAATAAATGCGGGATTTAAATATAAAATATAATGTAGGTATTAACGTAACACTTTAGTATCACAAAGTAACGAAAAGTAACTTTTAGATGTAGGTAACCGGTACCACTTGGACGAATCGAATGAACAATACAGTGACAAATGTAGGTATTTCAGTCGAATAGATTGGTACTTACGTTTGGATGAAACTATTTATTCGTGTATAACCTGTACTATGCCTCTTCCCGGGGGGAAACCAGTATATCTTCGTAAGAAACACACTGCACAAATAGTTCACAATAATGCGGTAACGATACTAAGTAGGTACTTATAATTCTTTTACGACACAAAACACTATATCCCACGGGATTACAATAAAGTATCCTTGCCGTAGTGTACCAATACAGATATTTCGACTATCGTACGATATAACGGTTACTTTTATTTTAATGTGGGTACTTTGCAGAAAGGTATAAATTAAGAATTTTACAAAATGCGGTAGTATGTATGCACAAGTATGCCTACACAATGAATATAATAATGTTTTTGACACTATTAGCGGGTTTAGAACCCAAGTTATTTTGCGAATAACGAATATAAAATTCGGTTCGACAAGGACCAAAAGAATGTAGCGAGACTGCTTCCTCCGCCAGGGTCTTCACGCGCATGATCGCGCTCACGGTGGACCGTCCCCGACGAAAACCGTACTGGTTGTCCGCCAGGTCTGGGCCCACACGCGTGAGATGCTCGACGAGGCGTTCCGCGATGGTTCTAGCGGTGCGGGTTTCAGTGGACTGTATTTGCGGGGGATTGTAAAACAATCGAAAAATTGAGATTAAAAAGAAAAGGAATTAGGATCTAGGACTCACCTTCTGCTGTTTCAAACGGGCGCTCGTATTTTCTGCTTTACTTACTCCTTCAGGGCTAGCCAGCTCCTGTTTCCTGTTCCTTCACTAATTATTTAATCTCAAATCTTGAGACAAGATGCGGGAGATTGTTTTAAAGCGGTGTATAAAAAAGGCGGTTTTAATTACGTAAAAATACGTTGCGGTTGTATGACTCGACGAAATTCAAATTGCAAGTGAAGAGATTTGCACCTGTCAAATCTTTCGTTCTTCTGAGAGCGGTAAATATATCCATCTCGCTCGCTTCTGTAGGCTTGAGGTGAGTTGGAGTGAGATGAGGGATATGAGGACCAGGTGGTAGGGTTATAAGGACGATTACACACGTTACGTGTAAGGCCGATACCTCACCGAGACGCCATGGCGACGTGGCCAGCGACGTCGTAACATAGGTAGTGCGGCTGTGGGAATTTAAAGAATTATTAATGTTAATTACGTAAGTACTTAACACAAATTAATAGCTTAGGTAGTTTAAAATGTAAATGTTTAGTATAAAATGCTGATATCCGTGCATTAGGCCGATACCTCACCGAGACGCCATTCACTTGGCGACCGACTGGCAACGTCGCCAGTCGGTCGCCAAGTGAGTTAGCCGTCATATATCTCAATGAGAACTAGTTGGCGACGTCGCTGGCCACGTCGCCATGGCGTCTCGGTGAGGTATCGGCCTAAGGCTGAGAACACATTGGCGCAAACACAAACAAACAACACACAAACATATCACGTCTATATACCCGAAGAGGTAGGCAGAGGTGCATTACACACCCACAATTTGCCTTTTTTTTAAATTCCACGTAATAGGTGGCGAGCATATTGCCGTCACCAGGCACATTTATAATGGGTTATGTCCAAAATAGCCGAATGAATTTATTTAAAAGTAGCAGCTATATTGTAATTTGGAAATAAAAATTGAAACCCGTTGTCTTGCGATGACATGTATGACCAAGTCAGCTATTGAGTTATTAAGCTTTTCTATTCATTATAATATCGTAGTTTACTTTATCTCCCCGACCGCAACGTTTATATTTGAACGAACTAATAGATTTTACGGGTAGACTCAGTCAACCCAGACAAACGGTTGGCTAAGTCTAGCTAGACATTTTGCAAGTGCAGACTTGTTTTATGTCTACTCTTTTATCTACATTCTAACTCTATTCTACAAAAGATCTATTGTACTTTTTGATTAAAGTACGGGAGGTCAGGTGTACTATATCATTTCCTTTCGCAATACTATGTTAAACAGTTTAATAATCAAAACACTTTGCATTATATGAAATGTCTTCGTTTAATTATGTTGAACCCACTCCACCGCTTTTCTGTTTAATATTGAAGTTATAGCTTCGTTTTATTTTGTTTAATTTGCATTAAAACATTATATTTCCTAAAAAGAAAATAAAAAACAAATACCTTGATCTTAAGTTGTATCTTGAGTTGAGTGTTGAGTGGAATAGCACCAGAGTACCAATGGTAGTTTTGTTACTGACACTTATACCTGAACGTGAGTGTGTGTGTGTGTAAAACAATTCTGTAAACCTATTCAGGGAGAAATTATGTACCTACCTCAGTATAAAATAAAGTACGTGCATGCGATTTCCGATTGCTTCGTTAGTTAATGTTTTGTATGTTATTATTTGTTATACTTAAAGCAAACTGTCCAATCTCGAAATGTAAACGCTTCGCTAGCTCGGTGAAAGATTATTTTTCAAATGGTTTATTTATGTACTTAATTTAGTATTTTTATAATATTGCTTAACATGAAATTGTAAAAGAAAAATTATGATATTCATATGTGCTCATTATGTGCCTGAACTGAATAAACAAAATTGATTCTTGATTCTTGGTCAATTTTGTACATAAATTAGATATCTACACTTATAATAAATCTATAGAAGTGAAAATTCTGTAAATAATTTAAAAAAAAATGGCAGGGGTGTTACTAGACCGACACCGAAACCAAAAATGTTATTAAAAAAATTTTGTCTGTTTGTCTGTTTGTTCAGGCATCACGCAAAAACTACCCGTTCGATTACGATGAAACTTGGTATAATTATTCTTTAATATCCTGTGCACCACGCTGGGTACTTTTTATCCCGGAAAAGTATATACAATAAAAAACAAACTTAATTTTGCGGTTCGATCCCTAGACCCGATTACTGTACCAACCGCAAATACGAATAATAAGATTGTCGTAGGTTACGTCACCTGCAGTGGAGTTCACTAAGGGGCCCTGCACACGGCTAAGATACTATTAGGTATGCAATGCATGCTGCTGTTGCAAAAAACTGAGCGAAGTGTTACATTTTCGAACGACAACGATTTATGAGATTTTTTTTTGTTATGTCTTTGTTTCAATTTTATTTGTTCTGAACCACCTTCACGCCGCACGTTATCACTGTGGTAAGTTTGAAGGACATCGGTTCAGGCGTTTAGGGGGAGTATGCGGACAAACGAAATACATGAGTCGTCTAAGATTGAGCGAAGCTGTAATATTTTATCTTAAGATACAATATCGCTCAACAGCTATACATAATAAATCAGTAACTGGTGATCAAGAAAGCTACACGCAGGCGGAGCTGCGGGCAACAGCTAGTTAGCTAATATTAATTAATTTAGCACTTATTACCTACTACAGTGGATGTGTGTCAAAAATGGCATTGTATATTGTTTTATTTACTTGCAGTGAGTGCACCACCATGGTCTGGTACAAAAATGGCGACACGCTTCGCCCCCGTCTGCCCTCAGGCCTTTCCTACTATAAACAAGGAAAACCCACCATCTAAAGGCCGTCAACTCTACATGAGCCAGCTGAAAACGTTCCTGATGAACGAATCCGAAGACTGCTTGTATTTAAATATCTATGTTCCTAATAGAGGTGAGTTATTTTTATAAATTTCCGTACAGTAAGTTTATTGATAGGGTGCTGGGAGACTTTCTTAACATCTCCAAGCTGAAAATTAAGTAGGTACTGTGCAGTTCAGGCGGTTCTTAGCTACCTACTAATTTTGGAGATCCCGAACAACGTGTGCCGGGCAGATATGTCACTCTCACACTAACTCGAAAACATCGCGAGAACCGAGCTTTTTGAACGTTCGTTTCTCTGCCGAACGATAGTGGCCTGAAACTCCCTGTCTGCGCACGTGTTTACTTCCACATATAACACGGTACTTTAAGCAAAGCGCACACCACTCAAGTTGAGGGCCACTGTCTACTGTATTTTTGTAAACTCTGAGAGTCGCCCACAATCGCCAGACGTCGCCCCAGCTGACCATCAGGCGAACGGCGTCAATTTGTTTCGTCAAATAAGATACGAAACGGATATTCCAAATATAAATGTCATTCATCTTCTAAAGTTAGTCCTGTTTAGGTGGACAAGGATACGCAAAATGTCATGTAGGTACCAATAAACTTATCAGAACATATTTTTCCATTTAATTTTTCTGCTGTTTTACTTTATACATAATGAAAGCCATAAAGACTCAGCAACTAAGCATTTTCATTTCAATATTAACCCAATTAGGAGACGATAACATTTTAGAACTTCATCTTTTTTTTTTTTTTTTTTTTTTTTTTTTTTTTTTTTTTTTTTTTTTTTTTTTTTTTTTTTTTTTTTTAGTTCCGCGACCAAGGCCGCGGCCGCTCTAACGTCCGTTGCCGGGCGTCTCTTAGAACTTCATCTGAAATAAACTAATGGAAAGAGTTTCAATTATAATACCTCGCAACTCTCTATGTGTTTGGAGCTGACAACTATGCTGGATGACATGAAAGTGATGATGCGAGGTAAAGTTTTTTGGTACATACATAACCTAATATATTCGATTTACTTGAGCCGGGCGCCACTGGAAATACGTTCTGCTTGTAACCAGAGACGCCCGGCAACGGACGTTAAAGCGGCCGCGGCCCTGGTCGCGGAACTAAAAAAAAAAGTAGGTAAAAATGCTTGTACAAAACCCTTTTCACATATAACGAGAGGTTGCGTAAATATTAATGGACTTTTCAGTTGTTTTAACATTAATGAATTACGTATACGTGCTGTCTACCTACAGTGCGGTACAATGAGTTTCATAAAAAGAAAAACGATTCTTCAAAGTCTTAAACACCAAACAAAAGCTACGACTGGGTGCTGCGGGTGCGTTGCCTGAGGGCGTCGGCGTAACGTGCTACGCCGACGATACCCGATAAGGGTTGCGGGCTGCGGGGCTTTTGCCCCATAGCATGCAACCAGATTCACTCACTAACGCTGGATAAAACCCTACCCCAACGACGCGGGATTCTCATCCCGACCAAACCCCCGCAGAGACCACAGAGGTGGTCGAAGTCCGCCGGGCGCCACTGTAAATACCTTGCGTTAAACCAGAGACGCCCGGCAACGGACGTTAGAGCAGTCGCGGTTTTGGGCCGCTTTATCAAACAATCAGATAATAAGAAGTTATACGAGTACATAGGTATTGAAATCCTCAATTATCGCAACATAATACGCTACACACGACACGGCAGTGTTTACATATTTTTGTGTGAGATTCATGGTCTATTTGTGTTATAAACATATTATCTATTCATGTCCTACCCCCACAACTCAGTGATATGTCGTCAGCTGCGCACCAATTCCGTACTATTTTAATACTTCCGTCGTCGTTGTGTCCAAATTCTTTGTCTAAAAATAAATATTTGTAACTGTTACCATGAAATGGATTTTTGAGCAGAGCATTTTATTATTTAACAGATAAAAGCATAGTTCCACTGAGTCAATAATTATACTTTTGTACCCGTATTTATAATTTTAAGATATTAAGAAGCTCAGACTTTGAAAACTTAAGTGGATATTTTGTTTTCTTGTGAACTTTTCATTTCAGATGAATTTACTTGAATGTCAAAGTCAACTTAAGTTAAGGTTACATTCGCAATAAAATGTTTATTTATTTTTATTTCCCTTGTTTATGTAATAGACCAATAGATATAGTTCGTCAGGGATAAGCGGAGCTTTGCATTTGTGTGAGTGACCACGAAGAGTAAAGTAAAAACTCTTTTTGTATCTGTGTGTATAAAACATAATTATGTGTGTAAACTCACACAAATGCAAAGCTCCGCTTACGTCTTTTTATCTACACCTACTTATGCTTGCAAACAAGACCTACGAGGTGACAGATGAAATGTTGGGAAAAATAGGTAGCCAGAGAACCCAGAAACTACAACAAAATTGTTATAGACCTTATGGTGTCATGGTGACCAACAAAACAACTGGACGATGTCTGTATGTATCTGACAATTAATATATTATGTGCTATTATAAGTATTTATATCCACTCAAAGTTTTGTAAATAAAGAAACAAGAAGTGTGTAAGTACGTCCCTTAACGCATTGTCGTAGGTTATTTAAAATCTATCCCATCGAATGCTATTTTGCTAATACCATTATTATATCTATCTGATTCTATTGCCCTAATTCCATTTCTACGTATACAAAATGTCCAAACATTATTTCGGTTCAGTCGGTCGACATTAGTGTGATTGACATTATTTACTCTTACCAACCTTAGAGATGGCGCCAAAGTTATTTTAAACGACGGGAATAACCTGTATTAGTTTGCACGGAAATAGTTCTAGAGTGTTTTCTTCTTATTTTCTTTTTTCGTTTTTTCATTCAGAACACTTACTGTCTTTGTTACAAAGCTAAGTTTGGTTTTGACACGATATTGAGGTGGGTATTATTTATTGAAAAACAAAACCACGTTGACAGTAGTATCCCTCGCTGTATCATAGATGTTATGCGGCTTAAATTTGTGATTTTCATTTTATTCCTGCTTCTAAGTTTCCAAGATATACTCGTAGGTAGCGTACCTTTTAAAGTATCAAGAATCATTGTAATCTTTTACACTATCATAATTTAAAAGCAAACTAAATCACAATAAGTTCCTCTTTCCTCTTTTTGACGGGCTTAAAACTATACATCCAGATATTTTCAGTTGAGGCTGCATGTCTCCTAGCCGCGACCCCTCCATGGGACCTGGAAGCGAGAGCCCTTGCGTCATTGTTTCAATGGCACAAGGAGGCGCTGGAGCGGGACCACAGGCCTGTGTCTCGAGAAAACGAGTCCCAGCGGTCCCAACACCGCCAGGATCTCCTGGAGACATGGAAGGTGCGACTTGAGCAACCAAAGTGGGGAACCACCACCATCGCGGCGGTGAGACTGATCATGGAGGAGTGGGAGTGTGATGTAAGCCCACAACGAGGTCCCGGCGCTGACTCGCCCACGCTGAGCATTTCACCAGCGTGTGGAATGCCGTGTCTTCTCCGGAAGCCTCGCAGTGTCGACACGCAGGTGTGACCTCACGATGCATGCGTAACAGATACTCACTGAAGTTTCCGTGCCCGGTGATGATCTGTGTCGCACGATACGTGAGGCCACCGTGCTGTCTCTGCAGCCACTCCTCCATGATCAGTCTCACCGCCGCGATGGTGGTGGTTCCCCACTTTGGTTGCTCAAGTCGCACCTTCCATGTCTCCAGGAGATCCTGGCGGTGTTGGGACCGCTGGGACTCGTTTTCTCGAGACACAGGCCTGTGGTCCCGCTCCAGCGCCTCCTTGTGCCATTGAAACAATGACGCAAGGGCTCTCGCTTCCAGGTCCCATGGAGGGGTCGCGGCTAGGAGACATGCAGCCTCAACTGAAAATATCTGGATGTATAGTTTTAAGCCCGTCAAAAAGAGGAAAGAGGAACTTATTGTGATTTAGTTTGCTTTTAAATTATGATAGTGTAAAAGATTACAATGATTCTTGATACTTTAAAAGGTACGCTACCTACGAGTATATCTTGGAAACTTAGAAGCAGGAATAAAATGAAAATCACAAATTTAAGCCGCATAACATCTATGATACAGCGAGGGATACTACTGTCAACGTGGTTTTGTTTTTCAATAAATAATACCCACCTCAATATCGTGTCAAAACCAAACTTAGCTTTGTAACAAACACAGTAAGTGTTCTGAATGAAAAAACGAAAAAAGAAAATAAGAAGAAAACACTCTAGAACTATTTCCGTGCAAACTAATACAGGTTATTCCCGTCGTTTAAAATAACTTTGGCGCCATCTCTAAGGTTGGTAAGAGTAAATAATGTCAATCACACTAATGTCGACCGACTGAACCGAAATAATGTTTGGACATTTTGTATACGTAGAAATGGAATTAGGGCAATAGAATCAGATAGATATAATAATGGTATTAGCAAAATAGCATTCGATGGGATAGATTTTAAATAACCTACGACAATGCGTTAAGGGACGTACTTACACACTTCTTGTTTCTTTATTTACAAAACTTTGAGTGGATATAAATACTTATAATAGCACATAATATATTAATTGTCAGATACATACAGACATCGTCCAGTTGTTTTGTTGGTCACCATGACACCATAAGGTCTATAACAATTTTGTTGTAGTTTCTGGGTTCTCTGGCTACCTATTTTTCCCAACATTTCATCTGTCACCTCGTAGGTCTTGTTTGCAAGCATAAGTAGGTGTAGATAAAAAGACGTAAGCGGAGCTTTGCATTTGTGTGAGTTTACACACATAATTATGTTTTATACACACAGATACAAAAAGAGTTTTTACTTTACTCTTCGTGGTCACTCACACAAATGCAAAGCTCCGCTTATCCCTGACGAACTATATCTATTGGTCTATTACATAAACAAGGGAAATAAAAATAAATAAACATTTTATTGCGAATGTAACCTTAACTTAAGTTGACTTTGACATTCAAGTAAATTCATCTGAAATGAAAAGTTCACAAGAAAACAAAATATCCACTTAAGTTTTCAAAGTCTGAGCTTCTTAATATCTTAAAATTATAAATACGGGTACAAAAGTATAATTATTGACTCAGTGGAACTATGCTTTTATCTGTTAAATAATAAAATGCTCTGCTCAAAAATCCATTTCATGGTAACAGTTACAAATATTTATTTTTAGACAAAGAATTTGGACACAACGACGACGGAAGTATTAAAATAGTACGGAATTGGTGCGCAGCTGACGACATATCACTGAGTTGTGGGGGTAGGACATGAATAGATAATATGTTTATAACACAAATAGACCATGAATCTCACACAAAAATATGTAAACACTGCCGTGTCGTGTGTAGCGTATTATGTTGCGATAATTGAGGATTTCAATACCTATGTACTCGTATAACTTCTTATTATCTGATTGTTTGATAAAGCGGCCCAAAACCGCGACTGCTCTAACGTCCGTTGCCGGGCGTCTCTGGTTTAACGCAAGGTATTTACAGTGGCGCCCGGCGGACTTCGACCACCTCTGTGGTCTCTGCGGGGGTTTGGTCGGGATGAGAATCCCGCGTCGTTGGGGTAGGGTTTTATCCAGCGTTAGTGAGTGAATCTGGTTGCATGCTATGGGGCAAAAGCCCCGCAGCCCGCAACCCTTATCGGGTATCGTCGGCGTAGCACGTTACGCCGACGCCCTCAGGCAACGCACCCGCAGCACCCAGTCGTAGCCGATGTTCCACAGAAGCGGCCCCAGGACCGACCCCTGTGGAACACCGCACTACACATCTCGCCGAGCTGGCCCGAGCCAGCTGGGGAAAGCTATGGCCCTCTCCGAGAGATAGGCCTCGACAATATGACGGAGGTAGAGAGGCGTTTCGTGATACACGATTGCCTCCCTAACGCAGCTCCATGGCAAGGTTTTGAAAGCGTTGGCACTGTCAAGAGACTCCGCCACCACCACCTTGCCCTGCGAGACTGCTTCCTCCATCAGGCTCTTCACGCGCATGATCGCGCTCACGGTGGAGCGTCCCCGACGGAAACCGAACTGGTTATCCGCCAGGTCTGGCCCCACACTCGTGAGATGCTCGACGAGGCGTTCCGAGATAATTCGCTCAAAGAGCTTACACACCTCGTCGAGTAACACGATCGGCCGGTATCCGGACGGTGTGTCCACCGGCCTTGCGGATCAGAACCAGTTTCTCCGTCCTCCGCTCCTTGGGAAACTGGCTCCTTTCGAGGCATGCGCTAAAGAGCCCCATCAGTCGAGCCCCGAGTTCTTCGACGGCCAGGACCCATGCATGGCCAGGAATGCCGTCGGGTCTGGGGCAGTGTTTTTCCGGCGTTTCAGCCGGAGTACTGCTGCATCTAGCTCCCCCCCCCTGAATTCGGGTACGTCGTCCTCGCTGGTGTTATCCGCGTTCGGCAAGACGGAGCCATGCGCGGAGGGACGTGGAAGCTGTTGGGCGCCCCCATGGGTTCGGCTGAATGGTCTTCAGGAGCTCCTCGCAAGCCGCCGTCTTGGCCCGCTTTATCCTCTCCTGGAGACTGCCTTTAGCCTCCCTGTATGCCTGATACGAGTATAGCTACGCCTCTCGGGCTACCGCATCGTTTGGGCAGCGATGCCTCCGGCGAAACAGCTGTGCAATCTCCGGTGACCACCAGTACACCTGCTTCCTTGCCGGTCTGGGTATAGGCACCCTAGGCATCGCCACATCACAGATTTGCGACATGGCTCTCCTGAACCACTCCGCCTCGGCATCCACATCGGCAGGCCGGTCCGGCGCCGGAAACTTGTACTCTGATTTCCATATCGTAGGTACAAGATAAAATTTGTGAATTGGGCAAAATGATCCTCGTATATTACACTACATTACACTATAGAGTATCACCTCGTATACACTACACTAGAGGTTACACTTTAGCAGAACCAACTATTGAGCGACCCTAAATCGTTTTGGAAGTATATCAAAATTAAAGGAGAATCTAGAACTCCACATAAGATTCTTAAGAATGGGGATGTACTCTCGGCAGAGCAATGCGTGTTGCAATGGAGTTTGCTGAGTATTTTCACTCAGTGTACGCCAATATACGTGCCAAGTTAGATGTTGGGGCGGCAATCACGGTGGCTGGCGGAGGGACTGGGGCGGCTCGTATTCACTTAACCGAATTGCAGTTGAGTGAAGTTCAGAGCGCATTAAAAAGCCTTAAACCGAAGAAAGCGGCTGGTCCTGATAACATTCCTCCATATATACTAAGGGATTGTAGATCGGTGCCAGCAGAGCCTCTGCTGCATATTTTATAATGAGTGTCTCAGAACAATGGTGTTCTTCGAAACGGTGGAAAACCACTAGAGTGGTCCCAGTTCCGTAAGGAGAATCAGGAGACACAGTTGAGGGGTACAGGCCTGTAGCAGTACTATCCGCATCAGCTAAAGTATTGAAGTCAACTATACATAAAAGTATTTTTTCGCAAGTACAGGCTCAACTTACTGATGCTCAGCATGGATTTCGACCAATGAGGAGTAACCACTAGCAATCTGTTGAACCATGTGGACCAACTGATATTAGTGGTAGATGGTGGAGGGCAGGTGGATTCCGCTTACTTCGACTTCAAAAAGGCGTTCGATTTAATCGACAATGACAGGCTGCTTATGAAGTTGGCAGGGTTTGGCTGCACCCCACACTTGCTCCGGTTCTTTGCTAGCTACATGAGAGATAGGCGACAGTACGTACAGTACGCAGGTCACGTATCAGCACCGTATTTCACCTTTTCTGGCGTAAGTCAAGGCTCCAATCTTGGACCTCTCCAGTTTATAGTCATGATAAACGATCTGCCGAGCGTTGTCAGGCATGCCAATTGCCTGTAGTTTGCGGACGACCTCAAACTGTCAATGACTATAAACTCTAAAGACGACGTTGAGCTGCTGCAAGGTGATACAGAATGAGTTGTTATGTGGAGTAAAGACAATTGTCTACCGTTTAATCTCAACAAATGCGTTACTATAACTTTCTCACGTTCGCGGACTCCAATATCGCACGCCTACGAGGTTGACGGTAGTTCAATGACACGGGTCACAGAGGTAAGGGACTTAGGGGTGAACTTCTGCACACAGCTGACATTCCGTAATCATGTTACCAAGTGTTGCAAGAAAGCATTTAGGAGCCTGGGTTTCGTGCTGCGCTCAGCTCGTGCCTTCTCAGATATTAGGGCGGTTATTGCGTAGTACAACGCATTGGTGAGGAGTCAATTGGAATGCAATGCAGTTATTTGGAATCCTTATGAAATCAAATATAGTCTTATGTTAGAGCGGGTTCAAAATAAATTTAAAAGGTTTTTATATTTAAGGCTATACGGAGTATAGCCCCTTTATCCGCTTATGTACCCAACGTTATAACGAGCTGAGAGTGAGAAGGGAGTTCACGCTGATTCTGTACCTATTCAAGATAATTAGAGGTAAATTACACAATGCAATCATATTGAGCGCTATAAAATTGAATGTGCCAGATCGATTCGTGTGGCGCAGATGGCGCCCTTGCTTGCTGGCTGTTCCTAGGGCACGTACTTACCAACCTACTGGAGAGGCGCCGCTGTCTCGGGCGTTTCGCACTTCAATCTAGTGGCTGAGGAGATTGATATCTTTGGTTGTTCGTTGAGTGAGTTCACGAGAGTCACAATGTATGTAATTTGTTACAAATAGGTTAGTTTTTAATTTAAATATAATATATAATGCTGTCACTACACTACCGTATTGGGTTATACCTGTAAAGATAGATGTAGTTCTTGATGAAATAAATAAATACATAAATAAATAAAATAAATAAATAAATTTAATTTGTATTTATTTCAAGGTCTTTTTGAGTTTTGAGGCTTCTCGGATATAACAATAGACAGGAGAAACACTTTAATGACTTAAATAAACAAAAGATCCAGTCGAAATGCTCAAAAAATTAAAAAAAAACATTATTACTGAATTTCAGTTAAAATTAGCTTGCAGCAGTATTAGTCAAATCCTACACAGCAAATAAACTGAATGTAAAATATGAGAAGTTTAACTTTGTGAAACATTTTGTGTAATATACTCGAATGCGGACTTGAGTGCGTCCTGTTTGAATACTTGCTTTGCTGTTAGTATCTCTTTTTGTAGCAATTCTTGTATTGTACTTTAAGTGAAACTTGTCGTTAACCGTTAGGTACCACTTGTTTTTCGTTTGTTATACCCATGTTAGGTATATAAATATATGTTCACCAGTTGCAATACCACCTAGCGGTTGATGTGTTTAATCTTACTGTGATCTTTATATAATAATGTAGGTAGTTACTTCATGGATATTACCCGACGACAAAGCCGTGAATCTGTCGGAATTCTCTCGCTCGTGAAGATGATCCCTTATGAACGTCAAGAGACTTCCGCATTTACTTTTACTGTTATAATCGCAAGACAATGTTAAAACCAGTGAGAAAAAGATCTGGCAACAAAAACCATGTCCTCTCTTTTCTAATCGATACGACATTGGATTGGTTTACAAAATGTAGGTGACCATAAAAATGGCCTACTAAATATTGTAAGATAAAGATAGTTAATGCTGTAAGTTGCTCAATCGATGAAATGAAACCACCTGTTCCAATTCGGATGAAAGAAACACAGAAAACCTTCCTACTTTTTATTCAACGCATTTGGTTGATTAAATATCAGTTTCGTTTAAAAAGACGAAAAGAGAAAATTCCTAAAAGTAAATCAGCTCTTAGAAACTCTTCAATATCTTACACTCCATTTAACACTAAGTAATTTGGATTCATTTCATAGAAGTTCGACGTCATTTTTTATCACTGTTGCGGACCAATTCTCTATAATTATAATCAGCTCAATAGGTATTGATAGAAGATTTTAGAAATTTAACGAAATTATTCGACTAAAAAAAATTTTATTCGACATCTATAAACTTTGTCGCGTTATCGATAGAACTTGGTTACTTCCGCAAAATACTGCTTGTAAATAACATTGTATACATTAAGTAGATTTTTGTTTAGAAAAGTAACATCTGTCTGTAAAGTCTGTAAAAGTAACAACAGTCTGATAATATAATACAATACAACTGATAATACAATACAATGCTTATGGAACCATTTTTAAAATATAACATTTTGTTTTGTAATTATCTTCATTTCAACAAAAACTCACTAAACAATACTTCAAACAATAGTTACATTCATGGCTGTTAATTAACAAAACTACAAATAAATTGGGGCATAAAATAAACCATTTCCTCACATTCCGTGCAAATGAGATATCTCTATCCTGTTCTGATATACGCAATTAAATAGAGATAGCGATGGTTTTTTATGAATATTGCGTTTTACGAACTTTTTTCACGTCAAGGCGAGGTTTTCTTTGAGGAGTTGGCACTATGCCTTTAGGGTTTGGAGTTCTAATGACTTCAGTACTCTTATTAAAGCTTTGAGACTGACATAAGTGATGTTAGTTACTCTGGTTACATTTATGAGTTTGCTAATTTGATACTATAGACAAAACAATCTCAGCAAATTATAGGGTACCTCCAATAATATATTATTATATAATAATTGCTAATTAACCTATAATTTGCTGATATTGTTTTAAAAAATTACTTTATTAACTATCTCGGTGGCTTAGTAATCGTAAATGAAACTGCAAAATGAAAGTTTAACTTTTGGCTTTATCGAACGAAATTGCGTAACATCTAATAATTTTGTATTGTAAATAAAAATACTGGCCAAGTGCGTGTCGAGTCACGCATAAGATAGGGTTCCATAGTTACCCGTAAAAGCTTCTATAACTCTTAAACTAACAAAGTTATAGCATCCGTTATAGTGATATTAAACTTCAAAGTCTAGGACTATCATCATGATTTTTTTCTTCTTTACGTTTATATTTTAGAGATTTTACTACGGAACCCGGAACCCGGAAAAAACCGTAGCTGGCACCTGGCTGTCGTCAACATCGTACATCAAGCAAACCAATTTGTGACGTAAACGTTTGTTGAAAAATCAAAGCCCTCGAGACTGACAGAGGCAAAGCTTTGTCAAACTTAGCAGTTTGATCTTCAAATAAATGAAAGACTTTGTTAATAAAAAACGTATTACTGAGCAAATGACTAAGGTTGTAATTTATTATAAGCGCAGATGGCGACCTTGCTTAATGGTGACTAATGCTAGTCCGCCACACTTTATGGGCGCACTCACGACTCCAGAGAGAGCAGTTTTTCTGTGCTTAACCTCAGTTATATTTATTGGTTTACAAAGTTACATTATTCTTGGCACTATCCTAAATTGCTTTTAGACAATTTATTCAAATCTTCTCGAGACAAACGTAAGGTTACATTGATATTCTGAAGTCCTTGTGATCGTCAAATTATTTTCTGATTATTGTTTATTGATCTAAGAAGACTTGAAAGCGGCAAATTTTTAAAAAGTATACAGAATAAATAGGGCTACTGTGATAGAGACAAAACGGTCAAAACTTGTGTACTTAACGTTATTGTTAAAAGAAAATCTTAGTCTTTATTCTCACAATTTACATACACAATTTACAACAATAAGTTATAAATTGTTTAAAAGTTAAAAACAACTCCTCATAATAACGAGGAGTTGTTTTTAACTAGTCAACTACTATTTTATCGTTGTTGTTTGCGAATCATAAGTGCCGTTTATATACGAGTATCAACTAGCGGCTTTGCCCGCTTGACAAATTGTATACACAAAAACCTTCCTGGAGAACCGCTCGTATCCATTGGTGAGAACCGCATCAAAATCCGTTGTGTAGTTTTAAAGATTTAAGCATACATACGGACGGAAGCGACTATGTTTTATAATATGTAGTGATAAATATCATAAAAGTTTATCTACTTTTGCCCTAAACTAGAAACTTTGGAGATACTTAAAGGAGATCTTTGAAAGCCGTCACCTGAACTACGCCGCAGTTAGAATTCCCTCTTTTCCGTCGAGTTACTCATTCATATACTTGATGAGTGTTTTGTGTTTTTTTTACCTTTGAAGTGTTAATGAGTTGTGACTTAAAAAGGCAAGCTTTAATTAATAAGACTTAGTTATGCACAACTGTTTATTTTTTTGGAAATGTTTTCAAATGTTTTCACTTGGAAATTTAACTTGTAACCTTAGTTAGGTTTAGGTACGTGTAATAAAACTTCATTTAATTAATGTAGACTATATATAACACACAGTAATTTTTGTTTATTAACTTGCACTGCAAGCACTAGCCTTTTACCGGTGCCGCTTCTCTGAGGCCTGCTGTTAGAGATGCATCTAAGGATTAGTAATGCCCATGTTCTATGCTCACTGTATTCTTTGTACCTACCTCTATATTAAGTTTCGCTTGCTTATGTGTGTATGTCACTAGAATATTGTTAATGTATCTTAATCTTCTTTACTATAACTACAACTACATATTATAAAACACAGTCGCTTCGTTCCCTAGGTCTACTTAGATCTTTAAAACTACGCAACGGATTTTGATGTGGTTCTCACCAGTGGATAGAGTGGTTTTCGAGGAAGGTTTTGGTCAAGCAGGCAAATTTTTTGTGTACAAAATCAATATTGCGATTTTGAATGTCCCATAATCAAAATAGTAATTTCTGTACAATACTATTATGGACGTCACTATATATGGAGAACTATAGGTACTATACAGCCTTAACCATTCATCCATCCATCAAATTATTTTTTTTATTAAATTTATATTTTTTATCTCAGTTTTCTCAAAAGCGGTTCAAGCGGTTTTCTTTATAAATTTCCATCAATTATATTTAAATGGATATCATCGAGCATTAGCATGAAAGTTCTGGTTTTTAAGTTATGAATTTTTACACGCAATTTTCCAAATGAAAGTACCTTCTACTTATTGTCCCATGATGTTAATACAGTTAATATTTAGTAGGTACTGGCAGATAAAAATTGACTACAACGCCATCTTGTAATTCTCATTGCAACTACTAAGTCATTTATGTTCCTGAAAACATAACGCTTGCATTCAGAGCTTACACGACAAGTGTGCGAGGAAGTTCATAAAAGTTATAGCAGATGTCGCTACTGGTATCAATATGAGCTACTATCTAAAGTTTTATAATATTTAAAAAAATTATAATGGAAATTGGCTTTTAATCCTGTATCTATACTAATAATGAGCATGAAGTGTCTGTTCGTAGGTTGTTCACAAAATGAATAAATGAAAATAGGTACTTATCCTATACGTACCTACATAAATAAAAATCCAAATATTTGTATGTGTCTGTCCATTTGTCTGTTGTTCCGGCTAATCTCTGAAAAGGCTGGACCGATTACAGAACTTACACTAACAGATAGCGGATGTTATAAGGAGTAAATTAGACTACTAGCTTTTTATTCTAGGTATGTGTTCCCGTGAGA
The DNA here is from genome assembly GCA_963556515.1 of Nudaria mundana. Classification (NCBI taxonomy): domain Eukaryota; kingdom Metazoa; phylum Arthropoda; class Insecta; order Lepidoptera; family Erebidae; genus Nudaria; species Nudaria mundana. The sequence continues at coordinate 1,558,640 of OY748289.1, read as the reverse complement.
AAAGGGAACCATAAACGTATTCCACGTACATGCACCCATTTACTTCCAACCAAATGATTTGTAGAAAAACTCCCAGCAATCTTTATTAGGATTATTAACTGAATAAAATGATTGAGATGATAAAGTAGAGCTTCTATAAAATGTTTCATTTAGTATCTACCTAATATTTTGTATGATATTTTTTTTAGAACAGAAGATCAAAAAGTTTCCAATTCTGGTGTTCATCCACGGAGACTCGTTCGAGTGGAGTTCCGGGAACCCTTACGATGGCAGAATGCTCGCTTCCTACGGGGATGTCATGGTTATCACTCTCAATTTCAGACTAGGAATATTAGGTAAGCTAAACCTACTAGGTAATATTACATATGTGGCTTATTATTTATTAGTACCTATTAGAAATGAGTTCTAAATATTGGTCGGATTTGACTGACAATTTGCAAAACCTGAAAGAATGTCAATACATATAATAAAATTGTAAGTGTTCGATGTCTGTACATAAACATAACAAAAACATAGCATCACGCTTTTTTTCCCGAAGGGGTAGGCAGAGGTGTGCAAACACACCCACATCTCGCCAGCTATGTTAGGTCCCATGTAATAGGGTGCGAGCCTATTGCCATTTACCGGGCACAAGTTCCAGACTCTGGGATAATTATCTGGGTAAAATTCTAAAGAGAATTATACATTATCAATCGAACCCGAGACCTCGAGCGTGGCAGTCCGTACATAGAACCATTGTGCCACCGAGGTAGTCGAGGTGTCTGTACATCGAAGATACGAGTATAATAGAAAATCTGTTGTTTATTTTATGAACGCAATAGAACCCAAAACAATGGTTATTAGAATTTTTGTTTGTTTGTCTGAATGTTTGAACACTCTAATCTCAGAAACGGCTTAACTGATTTGAATGCGGTTTTCAGTAATGCGTTGTGGTTTATTCAGCTTAACATTTAAGGTTTGTTTTATTTCAATCGGTTCATAAATAAAAAAGTTATGTCGATCTAAAGTAACACGCAGTCAGAGCTCCGGGCCACAGCTTACTTAATATATTATAGAAATGTTTCGTGTCTTGGATTGGTCCTTTCTCCGAAATGAATAAATAATAAGCAAACTACGTTCGCATAGTCTATCTGGTTTACATTATAACAGCTACGAGGCAACTATAACTTTGGACAGCAATAGGTGGAATTAATTTGCAAGGAAGGCAAAGCAAGGTTTTTGGGATTTTGTTATAAGTATTCCAACAATAAAATATCATTTAATTTATACGAAGGTTCTTACAAAATTTAACAAAGAATAAGTTCAAACAAAAAGTTCAAATATTATAACGAGATATAGGCAAGCGACAACCCCCGAAAAAATAAAATGACTGACCAATCAGTGAACATGTGATTTCCCCAATACAAATTTGTACTTTTTGTAAACCTTGGACCAAAAGGTCGATTGGTAAGAAAACAAAATTTGTGCGGTTGGGCTATTAATTGTTATAAACAAATTAATTTGTTAACTGATAAAAAGTTGGTTTTTATATTGGAAAATGATTTCTAAGGGTAAAACGGGCAAAATGGAACACTTTTTATGAAAAAATGCGTTTTAAAGAAGTTACAACCATTTTAAAGCGCAAAAATGGTCACATTCAACATTTTTTATCTCGGCGAGTTTTGATCGAATTCAAAAAATCCTGCGGCAGAATACTTATCAGATCTTAAGCTTCCACTGACTATTTTTCAAAATGAGAAAATATACATTTTTCACATCGTAAAATCTATTTATACACATAGCGTTTATAACAATTAATAGTCCAACCGCACAAATTTTGTTTTCTTACCAATCGACGCCTTTTGGTCCAAGGTTTACAAAAAGTACAAATTTGTATTGGGGAAATCACATTTTCACTGATTGGTCAGTTATTTTCATTTCTAAGCACTTTTTCGGGGGTTTGCAGCTTTCCTAATATAATTAAACCACCTGGACTGCAGAGGCATTCTGTAGTTCGGGTATTTTATTTTAGACAGCACAGATGGGTACGTATTATAACAACGGTTGTGTGGGAGGTTCAATAATAATTACATAATGTTTATTGATTTTCTACTGTATCTATTATCGACTAAAAATATTTACATTACAAAATATCGTTTAAAAAATCCTCCGCGTCATTGCTGGCTGTGTTGCCACGTTGGATGGCGATACTTATTCTTTGGGCCTGATAATAGCCAGCCTTCTGGTCCTGAGAAGCATCGATTAGGCGTTTAGCAATGTCTCTATAAAGGCGGCGAGCACTCAGACCCCATGACCCCAGTGTCTCAACCCCTAACGGCTCAAATATGTAATCACCTGCTAGGTTAGCATATTTACGCCGTTTAAGGCCTTCAGCCGATGCAGCAGCAGCGCCGGCACATCCGGATGTGCTTGGAAGGTGTGAAGGTGCTAAGGTGTCAACGCATGTAGCGTCCCACACCAAAGGCCTTCCCATCTTCCACGGTAGCAACGACATACCGTCCGGTCTCTTTCCATCGCTTCGTGCTAAATCATTTGGTTCACGTACGGCCGGAAGACCTGCGGTGGAAAGAGCTCTACGAATTATGTCGTTTAGAATAGCGTGCCGAGGTATACGACCTGCGCTTCTGCTACAAGAAAGGCCATGGTGTCCCAGATTATCGACGGCTACTCCACAGGTGCAATGATGCGGGGATACACAAGGTGTACCCAGCCGAAGGCAAGTGGCAATGCGGAAGGTTGTGTCGTCCAACATTGTACCGATGTTGGGCGATGGGAGCGCCTGGATCCATAACCCTGACTCCCATTCTCCAACAGCTAGTAGGCGTGCACGCTCTGAATTATTGACAGAAGTGTCAATTAGTGTATTAATTCTCAATTTACAGAGCGTTGAATCCCACAGTCGCTGTGAGCCTAGGCGTGAGGGCAGGTCAGTGTCGGGGCAAGACATCCTCCAAACATTTATGGCATCGGTCTTGCATCGCACCTCGGAATCAATCAGTGTATTTGACAAAATTTTCCTGACTAATTCTTCGGTGCTATGGACCGACGACAGAAATGCTGGCAGACTGACATCTGTGACTCTACGAATACCTAGCCCGCCCAAGCGAACTGGAAGAGACGCTTGGACCCAGGCCCGGTCATTAATATTGTTAGGTCAATTAGTCATTACAAGTCTATATTTATATAATGTTAATGATCTGGCGCTGATGTAATTGTAAGATAACTATTTTAAGCACTGTCAGTATATATTGTCAAACTGGTTTGACAATATACGCTTGTAATTTATTAAGTGGCAACACTATAATGTTGACACGAAACTTCAACGTCAAAGCCGTTGACATTTGGTGGCATTAGTCTAGGATTCATTCGTCGTACAACTGTGAAGCAGACTAGTTGTGTTTAATAAATCCTCATAAATCTGTAGAATCGTTGTTTCCTTTCTGAGGTATAGAGTTGATCCTTTATCTCAGAAGTGGGATGTATCCAGAAAGCCCACAATTTTAAATATTTATTGCTAAAAGTGAAAATCAAAGTACCCACAAGTGAACTTTAAAAAAATAAAAGTGTGTGAAAATACAGAAAATTACATTCTTACATCGGTTAATAGTTAGTTGAAGTCTCCAAAATGGATATCAGTGACAAAAATACGCGGAAAAGTCACAGTGAGCAGAGAACACCGCCTCGAAATGTTAACAATAATAAGCGTCATCGTAATCGCAGCAAGACTACTTCGCGAGGCTCTTACTGGCCAAGAAGAACACGACCGAGATCTAGGGCGTCACGGAATAGTACAGTGAGTTCCAGTAGCGAGAGATCTGCAAGACCCAGTCGCAAGCGTAACCGCAGCCACCGGAATCGTCGCGTTCATCGCAGTAGCAGTAGTCCGGCAAAGGAGCGTAGATCCAGGAAGCGCAGCCGTCGTGACCGCGATGTAAGCGAGGACATCAGTGAGGTTACACCACCAGCCTGCGGGGAGGAGCATAGTGGCGGTAGTAGAGGAGTCGCACCTTCAGGTCACGTGAGTAATTTCAATGCATTTGACAATGACACAAGGGCGTTTCTGTCTACGTTAGTGGATGCATTAAGTAGTCGACCACCCTCAAACAAGTTTCCTATGTTAGGAAACGTTATTCCCGAGTTTGATCCTATGGTCAAGGGCCAAACCATTCACATGTGGCTTAATAACTGGGGCGACGATCAAATTATTCATTATGCGCTCCCCAAATTGTCAGGAGTAGCGAAAACATGGTACCAGGCTCTCCCAACCATGTCATTCTCATGGGCAGAGTGGAAAATCAAGTTGCTAGAGTCCTTTCCGAGTAGTGACGATTACGCGGAGCTCCTTACGGAAATGTTATCTAAACGCGTAAAATATAATGAATCTCTAGAACTTTTAATTTACTCAATCGTTGCGAGATACATGGTAAACGCGCTGTTGACTGTTTGCTTTATGGTATAGACGATCGGTCCCTGAGGTTAGGTGCTAAGGCTGTGAACTGTCAGGAACCAGAGCAGGTTTTAAAGTATTTCCAAAGTATTAAGCAACAGTCTCGCGACACCGATAGGTCGAAAGCTAACTACGATAGACGCAATACCAGTAATACGTCTGCGTCTACTTTTAGCTCTAGGCAAGCTGTTGACAGAGACGAGACAAAGGTTGTGCGACGTCCAGCTAATTCACTTTTGTGCTACAACTGTAATGAACCTGGACATCTCAGCTTCAAATGCACAAAGAAAATATTAAAATGCAACATCTGCCACAGATTAGGGCACACAACTATCAGCTGTCCCAGATTACCTGGTGAACAGACTATTAAGACGGCAAGTTCTAAGGACAAGGAAGTATTGCGGGTCGAGACTAATAGCTACAGTGACACTAAGTACTTAATGTTTTTAAAACTAAATGGCGAACCTATTCAGGGTTACATAGACTTAGGTAGCCAGTGTACCCTGATCCGACGTAGTGAAGCTATTAAGAGGGGAATCGACTGGACCGACATCGACTTGCCAACTATGAGAGGGATAGGTAACAATATTGTCATACCATTAGGCATGTCTAACGTGCAAATCGAAATCCAAAATATTTCAGAAGAAGTGTGCGCCTATATTGTGGATGATAACGTTATTAGAAAAACGAAAAACCTGGTATAATAGTAACAAAAACTACAGAATCGCTCATTTTTAGCCGTGAACATTTACTTAAAGTACAAGCAGTTCTGAAGGATGACATCATGCTTCCACCCAAGGAAATGTCCCTGTTACCAATAGTTTGCTCAAATTACTCAGGCGCGATACGCGTAAGGGGTTCGCTGCGTGGTTTACTACACAATGAATTTTATTTAATGCCTGGAGAATACGAGATTGATAGTGGACAGGGTCAGTTACTTGTGCAAAGTTTTAGCGAAAAGGCCATATTACTAAAACAGAATGAGCTAATTACGCGAGCTATTTGTATTAGAGATAGTTTGGTAGTAAATAAATTAGACTTTGATAATGCGGATAGTATTGTGAATCTAAACTACGGGAAACAACTTAATGAGGGTGAAATTAATAAACTGAAGGAAATATTAAAAAAGTACGAGACATGTTTTTCTGATAATTTAAGGGAATTAGGATTAACTAAAGTAGTCGAGACGAAGATTGACCTAAAGGATATTCAGCCGGTAGTATACCGTCCGTATAGGCTCTCGTTTCCTGAGCGTGAACAAGTTAGGTCTATGGTTAAAGAAATGATGGACGCGGATATCGTTGCTGAATCTAACTCATCGTATGCCAGTCCAGTTCTGCTTGTTAAAAAAAAGACAGGAGAGAGTAGGCTATGCGTAGACTATCGCGCTTTAAATAATAAAACGAACAAGGAGCACTACCCCCTGCCCTTAATCGACGATCAGTTAGACAGGTTGGCAGGTCATTCTTTATTTATAAGTTTGGACCTAGCATCGGGTTACTATCAGATCAGCGTAGAAGCAAGTTCCCAGGATAAGACTGCGTTCGTGACCCCTGATGGCCAGTACCATTTCAAACGCATGCCATTCGGTATCGCTAATGCTCCATCTGTCTTCCAAAGAACCATGAACAAGATACTGTCTAAAGTCAGTTACGTCATAATATATATGGATGACGTGTTGATCCCAGCACGATCATTCGATGAAGGCCTTCAACGTTTGGAGGAAGTACTAGATCTGCTAGGAGGTGCAGGGCTAACCCTGAAGCTAAAAAAATGTAACTTCTTTTGTACTGAGCTTGAATTTTTAGGATTTCACGTTAGTGGTGACGGTATTCGCCCTGGGACACGTAAAACACTTGCCATCAGAGATTTTCCAGTCCCACGTAATACTCATGATATTAGGAGGTTTATTGGGCTAGCTAGTTTTTTTCGAAGGTTTGTTAAGGGTTTTGCCCTGATAGCACGTCCTTTGACAGACCTCTTGCGGTTAAAATTTGAATGGAAATGGACAAGTGTTGAAGAGGAAGCTTTTAATAGTCTGAAGGACAAATTGGTTGAACGCCCTGTATTAGCTTTGTATAACCCCAATTTAAATACAGAATTGCACACTGATGCTTCGAAGGTAGGGATTGCGGGTATCCTTCTGCAGAAAGATGCGGAGAGTGCACTTAAGCCGATAGCATACTTTAGTCGAAAAACTACGGTAGATGAACAGAAATTTCACTCGTTTGAGTAAGAGACACTCGCTGTTGTTGCGTCACTAAACCGGTTTCGCGTATACCTACTAGGTGTAAAATTTAAAATAGTCACTGATTGTAATGCCCTACGTACTACTCTCACAAAAAGGAATCTCATACCTAGGATTTCCCGCTGGTGGGTGCAGTTGCAGGAATACGACTGCGAGATCGAATATAGGCCAGGCAAACGTATGGCCCATGTAGATGCACTCAGTCGTGGACCTGTCACTGAACTCCCAAGCGAAGAGACGGGTGAAATCCTTGACGTGTTGAATGTAGACATTAGGGATGATAGTGAAATAAAACGCATAAGGGACATTTTGGAAGATGATAAAATGAAGTTTGTAGCTGATGTTCGTAAGAATTATCAGTTAAAAGGGAACCATGTGTACAAGATTTTAGATGATGGTTTACGGTGGGTAGTTCCAAGAGGTTGCAGGTGGCAAGTGTTGCGCATGAACCACGACGATGCAGGACATTTTGGATATGAAAAGACATTGAATAGGCTAAAGGGAACCTTTTGGTTTCCTAAAATGCGTAAATTCACAAAAAAATATGTGAGAGCTTGCTTAGAATGTGCGCATCACAAAGCACCTGGGGGTCCTAAAGAAGGACTACTACACCCTATACCAAAAATAGAGAAACCGTTCCACACACTTCACGCGGATCACTTAGGTCCGTTCGTTCGTTCAAGAAAGGGAAATACATACGCGTTAGTTATTATAGACGCATTTACAAAATTTATTAATATACGCGCGCTAGGGGATACTAAAACAACAACAGCTATAAAGGTATTTAAAGAACATTTTACTTATTTTGGTGTGCCCTCTAGACTTATAACGGATCGTGGTTCATGTTTCACAAGTGGTAGTTTTAAGAATTTCGTAACTAAATTCAACATAAAACACATCTTAAACGCGGTTGCCACCCCAAGGGCGAATGGTCAGGTCGAGAGGTTCAACCGTACTATATCTGACGCGCTAAGCACCACGTGTCATGGTAAAAACGATAACTTATGGGACGATCACATTGGGGACGTACAATTAGGTATTAATACTACTGTGAATAAAACTACAGGCAAAAGTCCGTCAGAACTATTATTCGGCTGCAAATTGGTAAATGCTTCCGAAAACTTGCTAACCGATGTTATAACAGATGTATCAGACCGTATCGAGGGTGAAGATTTGATGAGGTTAAGATCAGATACTAGGGAAAGGATAGAAAAACAACAAGAATATGCTAAAACCCAATTTGACAAACATAGGAAAAATAAGGCTAGGTACGAGGAAGGAGATCTTGTTAGAATTGAAAGAACTGTAATCGATAAAGATCATGTAGGGAAATCTAAGAAACTCATCCCCAAATTCCAAGGGCCCTATCGAATAGTAAAAGTATTACCTAACGACAGGTTTCTAGTTGAGGACACACCTATAACTAGAAAAGGTAATAAAAGATATGAGAATGTCATTGCGTTAGATAAAATTCATCCTTGGTTAAACTTTAAAGGGCATACTAGTGATAACTCTGACACCGATCATGAAACCGACCCGGTTGATGATTAAAATGTATTATAATTGATTAGGAAAGTAGAATGAAAGAATCTATTGCGTGATTTTGTATCTTGTTACTGTATTACTTACCACTGCGACTGAATAGTTACTGAGAAACGATGTGTCATTTTTGAATGTGTTGAAAATTTCAGATGATAAGAGCAATCAGTGCAGAAAACGAGAACATTGAGAAATCAATGTTGCACAGATGATTGCAGGATAATGATTGAGATTTTTGATATGAGCACAGTTTGTCATGAGCGGTCAGTGCCGATTTCGAATAGCATATATTTGATGACGCATCGATGACCGTAGATTGTGATAAACTGAGCAAGATTTTCAGATTGTGATCAAGAATAAAAATGTAAATGAGAATAAGAGACATGAGATTGGACAAATGATTATGAAATGATAATTAGTAATGAAGACTAAAGAACTGAACTGAAATTAGATTAGAGATCAATGAACTTTAGTTAAGTAGAAAATTATGATTTGAGAAGTACTCTTGTTTACCATCATGTAATCTGAAGTGTTGATTGAACTATCGAAGTAATTTGTTGTAGGTATTCTTGAATTGCCGTAAAAGTACTTATATTTTTGTAAAAGTACCTTATTTGCTAGTTTATAAAAATAGGTTGTTGATCATGTACTAATAACGTAGAAATAATTTTCTTTTGAGTTGTTTTGAATCTTTTGAGTTGCACAATACAAGTGAGAGGACTCACTTAAGTAGGATGGCCGAGCTGTTAGGTCAATTAGTCATTACAAGTCTATATTTATATAATGTTAATGATCTGGCGCTGATGTAATTGTAAGATAACTATTTTAAGCACTGTCAGTATATATTGTCAAACTGGTTTGACAATATACGCTTGTAATTTATTAAGTGGCAACACTATAATGTTGACACGAAACTTCAACGTCAAAGCCGTTGACATTTGGTGGCATTAGTCTAGGATTCATTCGTCGTACAACTGTGAAGCAGACTAGTTGTGTTTAATAAATCCTCATAAATCTGTAGAATCGTTGTTTCCTTTCTGAGGTATAGAGTTGATCCTTTAATATTTACATTTAAAATTTTACACAAAGAATTTTGTATTAAGTTGTCTAGTCTGCCCAAAATTTCTACATTTTTCCAAAATTGTCCTGTACGGAGGGCATGTGTAAATTTGGGTACGAAAAGACAAAAACGAAGAATAGTGAAAGCTGAATGAATACTAATATTACATAGACTATCAATAACCTGATCAAAATTTTGAATTTTTTCCTCGATAAAAGTGGAAAAGCCATCTTCTAAAATCGGGGACCCTAGGAGGCGTAAAGAAGTTTTGTCCAAAACTTTTATGTTGGGGGCCAAACAGTTGAATTTGGAGATTGTTGTTAATTTATCTGTGTTTTCAGATATAAAAATCTCACATTTATTCGGGTTCAGTTCTAAGCCAATTGACTGAAACTCGTTCTTTATTAGGGCTAAATCTTGTAAAACTGTCTCTACTTTTCCCCCTAAAGTCTAGGTACCAAAGTCCCGTCGTCTGGTACCAATTTGTAATGTAAATATTTTTAGTCTATAATTATGTTTATTTTTTATATTGTAATTCTTATTTTCTTTATTACTCTTTCATCTATTATCTATACTTATAATAAATCTGTAGAAGTGAAAATTCTGTACATTGAAAATATCAAAAAATAAATGGCAGGGGGTGTTACTAGACCGACACCGAACCCAAAAATGTGATTAAATTTTTTTTTGTCTGTCTGTCTGTCTGTCTGTTCAGGCATCACGCAAAAACTACCGGTTCGATTACGATGAAACTTGGTATAATTATTCTTTAATATCCTGGGCACCACACTGGGTACTTTTTATCCCGGAAAAGTATCACTACATAGTATAAAACAAAGTCGCTTTTTCTGTCTGTCTGTCCCTATGTATGCTTAGATCTTTAAAACTACGCAACGGATTTTGATGAGGCTTTTTTTAGTAGATGGAGTGATTCAACAGGAAGGTTTTTATGTAAAATACATGAATAATATACTAGAGTAATACCGATAATTTTAGAGGTTTCTAATGTAATGTCGTAAATAAACGCATTTTTTGCGCTTTCATTGCAAACGCTGACGAAACCCTACGAGACAGATCAAAATAATGTACTACAGTATTGTACACCATAGAAAGTCTACAAAAATGTCCGCGATAGCATGTCTATCTCTTAAGGATAACTCACAGTAAACATTTTTATATTTTATAAATGACAAAAAAATAATGTATTATTTGCCAAGCTATTTTTAACAATGCAGTATTATTCCTTATCTAATTGAATACTTTACATATGTTGTGCATTTAATGTAGACCAAAATTGCCATTCAAACCATATAATTTGGACAAATGACTTAAGAGATATCTCGTGATGAAAAAAAATAACAGCGCGGCGACGCGGCCAGGCGGTGGCCAATGACGATTTTAAGCAATACAGCATAAATCCTTATCCAATTAAGTACCTTAAATACATTTTGCATTTAATATAGATCGATATGGCCATTTACAGCATGTAATTTAAATGAATATTTTGGAAAGATATTACAGATTTAAAATACAGGGACAAGCGGTAGCGGCGGCGGCGGTGTGGCGCGGACGGCGCCGCTTGCCTATAAATAGCGCGTCGACGGCCGCGCTTCGCCCGTTCGCCCCACAGCACTTATAAGCACTTTATCTTTCGCTGCGATCGCACGCGTTTTTTGGAGTTCTCTAGCGAGGAAAATAACACAATAATATCTTAATAAAAACGTACTTTTCAGCGTGACAACGTAATCCGTACTTATCCGTACGTTACGATATATTAATATATTTTTAAATATAGCATTAATAGGTAGTATATTATAAATTGTATGTTAGTATTTTCTTTTTCATTCAAAATTCATTTTCATTCATTCAATTTATGCGATATTCATAGTAGGTACCTTTGTTGGATAGGAATTAGATTAAAACTTTTTTAATTATGTATAAATAATTCTTTGTTCATACTTTGTATGTTGTATGTAAATTGTATGTTCGTACTTTAGTCGGTAATAAGGTTCATTTTTAAACCGCACTTCTTTGGTGGATAGGATTAAGGTAAGGTATTTAAGTTCAAGAATAGGATAGGTATAAAGTCATGTCTGAAAGACGTCGTCGTTCAATAATAGGTCGTAGTACAGGGAATGCCCAAAGAGCACGTTCAGCTAGAGACGTAGAATCGTCAAGGGAACGTGAGGCTCGGCTCAGCCTGCTTCGGGCTAGATATAGAGCTGAAAGAGTAAGAGAATCCTTAGTTGAGCGTGAGGCTCACCGCGCAGCCAGGATTAGGAAAGACGATAGTGTTCGGAGAGCCAGAGAATCGTCTGCCGAGCTTGAGGCTCGCCTCAGCCAAGATAGGGGTAGGCATCGATTACAGAGAATCGCCTGCAGAGTTTGAGGCTCGCCTCAGCCAAGATAGAAGTAGACATGAAATACAGAGAGCCAGAACTAATTCGTGGGTAAATAAAGAAAATTCTGCCATGAATTACGATCCATCGATTCCTTACAAGGACGATCGTATAATATCAATAGGTATCATGTCAGTAGTGTGTGAACATTGTTTGGCATTGAAATTCAAAGACGAATCGAAAGGCATGTGTTTCTTACAAGGAAAAGTAAAATTAGAAGAAATTCTTCCTCCACCTGAACCACTTCACTCTCTCCTTAAGGGTGATCATCTTAAATCAATCAAACTCTTCTACTTTCCTTCCTTCCTCCTAGCGTTCATCCCAGTCGCAATCGACGCTTTCACACCTCGGAATCTAGGGTCCACTTATCCTTAAATGCGGATTTGGCTAAACTTCGACATTTCGATATCGAAGTATTGCAGTTAGACCAGTATTTTTGGATTTCTTCGGGGTTCAACTACCCGTAACGACTGCCATAGATTTTCGTATGACAACTGGGACCAACGTATTAACGTGCACTCTGAGGCACGCACATACCAATGCAAATAGCATACAAATATTTGAATTTTAAGACTGACATGCTACATAGTCTACATTGCACTCGTGCGAAGCTGGGGTGGGTCGCTAGTATACAATAAAAAACAAACATAGTTTTGCGGTTCGATCCCTAGACCTGAGTATTACTCTACACTAAAATAATAAGTTTGTCGTAGGTTTTTTTTTTTTTTGGATTCGCCAAATTGACGCTACCCACCTGACGGTAAGTCGTGACGACGTCTAGCGATTGTGGGCCACTCTCGCAGCACACAATACTATAGAGAGTGGCCCTCAACTGGACGACCTACTGATGTGCCAGTTCAAGCTCCGTTTAAGGATATATGTGGGAGGAAATACGTGCACAGGCAGGGCGTTCCAGGCCACTATCGTCCGGCAGAGAAACGAACGTTTAAAACGTTCGGTTCTCGCGAACATGCTATCCACTGTGTGGGAGTGGCATCTCTGCCCGGCATGAGTTGTTCGGGATCGGAAGAAAGAGGGTGGGATCAGATTGAAGAGCTCTTCAGAACAAGTTACATCACCCGCAGTGGAGTTCGCTAAGGGGCGCTGCACACAGCTAAGATACTATAATATTTTAACTTAAGATACAATATCGCTCGCTATACAATTCAATGGACTATCACACACGACGTAGATAATAAATAATATTTCATATTTTCGTATTATTCGAAATGTATGAATTTTTATGGTATAATAGAGAATATAATAGAAGATATAGTAGATAAACTGGTGTAGGGGGGCTTTATGAACGCAATAAATTCCAAAACAATGGTTTTTAGAACTTTTGTCTGTTTGTCTGAATGTTTGAACACGCTAATCTCAGAAACGATTTGATTTTTTGATTTAAATTTGCGGTTTGGTTTTCAATCGCTTCATAAATAAAAAAGTTATGTAGCTCTAAAGTAACACGCAGGCGGAGCTGCGGGCAACAGCTAGTATACTTAATAATGTTGATCGGTTACGGCATTAGAGCCACATAACTACTGGACCCCCTCGGGGTATGTACCTATGTATATAGTCATAAATTCTAGACATCAGGATGGACAAGGAATGTACTCGTACAATATGATAAATTGTGTTAACCATTTATCTCTGTAGACATTAGCGTAGTATCACATATTACATGCATTGTCTTGTAAAGGACGTATGAATGTAGATAGATACCGACATTCTAGTCATTGCGACACTGCATTACGCTTCTACTCCATATCGTGTGTCTTACCCTTAATGATCTAGTTTGCAATGTTGGTACTGTAGAGATATAACTATAGAGCTGCATTCCCACTGAAACCAAAAAGGTAATGAATAACGTAGACTGAAAGATAATTATAGTTAGGTACATAAAAGTTAGCTTCTTTCGAAAAACTATAGTATTATACAATTTGACCCGACTACGATCACTCCCGCTTTCAGTTATTATTATTTAGGCTGGTTACTTTTTTGCTCAAATAATAAGCATTGCCATACAACGTGGCAATGCTGCCAGCCTTCTGGGAACATTGCCAGTCGACGACGAGGCGGAGTTCTTTGACGCCTGTATATAGTGTAGATTGTAATGTGTATTATATAGTTTTTAGTAGGTGTAAATAGGATTTTCATCTACTATTATGTATATTGTAATTGATAAATAAATAAATAAATATTATTTATAACTTAAGAATTACCTTTCTTTTACAGGATTTATGAAACCAAGCTTAACAGATCATGTATATGGCAATAATGGTCTACTCGACCAGTTAGCGGCCCTTCAGTGGATCAAAGATAATATTGAAGACATGAACGGTAATCCATCGTCGGTAACGTTAATGGGACACGGCACTGGAGCTGCTAGTGTTAGTTTCTTGATGTTGTCTCCAATATCTGACGGTAATTGATATTTTCGAACCAGCATGTGAACAAACCTTAATATTAAATACATGCAGTGTTAGTCCAATTTATGGTCTCAGAGGGGTATTTAAGTCAAACACCCTATTAAGTGAAAAGCTCACAAAGATACCTACTAATGAACTGGTACTATATAATGGTACCACGGTGAACAAAGGGAATATTATAAACTCAACAGTATAGCTTTTCATTTATAAGATATCTTTGTCAGCTTTACCTACACGTTTTAGAACTGAGTTTCAGGAAAAAAAGTTGTTACTACTCTTAATAATCAACGTTTTAAATATTACATAAAATAATCGTTTGCTTGATTTTATTGAAAAACTTTCAAATAATCATCTATTTTACTAGTACGATGTCTTGCGCGGTTCTTCGCGCCGCACCACGCCATAGGTTTTGGCCTATAACTTTTGACCCCTTAGGGCTAGGTCAAATCTATCTGGTAACAGTTAGGCTATCCATAGAGGGGTCAACCATCATTGGAGCATAAGCAGTTCTCGAGAGCTAAGGGGAGGTACATTCCCCATTTTTATATTTAGATAGATAGATTTTGTATAGTGGAAGCTCTAAAGTGTTACCACATTTACAAATAAGTAGAGATCCACAGTAAAAGAAACGTGTCACAAGACAGATGCTTCGGATTACGTTCAATATTTTGTAGAAACAACTGCACAAAGTTTTATGCTGTTCGATATTTTACAATCTAAAATGTGCTGGAATTCTTCTGCGTTTGAATATCTCACCGACTATTATTTTACTCTTACAGGATTATTTCATCGAGCAATACTCATGTCAGGTTCCGCATTATCGGATTGGGCGTTAACCAAAGATCCTACACCTTATACTTTGCAAGTTGCGCAAAGCCTAGGTTGTAAACCGAACTCAAAGAATATGATGGCTTGTTTACAGAAGAAGCCGTGAGTATGAGTCAATCTTGTTTTATATTATCTCTCGAAATTTGGGTATCATCATCATCATCTCAACCCATTTGAGGCCCACTGCTGGGCATAGGTCTTCCTCAAAGAGGGGAGAACAGCCTACATATACCACGCTGGCCAGACAGGTTGTTATAGGGTTTAATGTTGAGGTTTCCTTCTCTAAACATACTTTGAAAAACATACTTATAGAATTTATAAATACATACTAATGTGGGTGTATTAAGGGCCAATACCTAACTCCTTCAGGGTTAAAGACGTTTTTTTGATGTGTCAATAATATATGCAACTCTCTCGTGCATAATTTATGATTTGTAGCTAGAGGAAAAATATTCGAAATCGCATATAACTTTTGTAATGGAGATATGATCCTTCCCTATATACCAGGATAGTTTTCGTGACTGATATTGAATAAAAACGCTTAGGACGATTTTATACATATAATTTTCGAGATAATAGGTTACAAGATACACTGCCACGGCTAAAGGGGCGTGGATGATATGATTCTACACAATGTTAGGTACTTAGATTGATATAGGGTACAGGTCTCAGAGTCACGGCGCGTGTGCCGAACAAGAGAACAGCAACATCACCTGAATGAGTTGTGGGTCGCACAAGAGGTCGAGTCACCGCGTCCTTTGCTTATATAGAAGGTCGACATACGCTGGGGCGACCGTTGAGGCGCGGGGCAGCTTCGTCGCATGCACCGCCCCCACCAAGCGGTGTGACGTCACACGTCGACGTCACACTTTGAAGTACAACAGCGATATTATAATGACGATAGATTTAATTATTGAAGTCAACTAAACCCTTTTGCGTATCTATCTGTAATAATAAACTTCGCAGCATTAAATTTCTGCACTCCAACTCAGCGTTAAAAGCTTTCACCGTTTACCGAAATTTTAAAAGGTACATAAAATAAATGTACAGTCTTTTCTGTATTTTAATGCTTTATGAAATGAAACAGGGAAGTTCTGTATTAGCATCGAGTATTTTCTCTTCTCTAGGAATATACTGGATATTTTTAACGATTTCATGGAAACTAACCAAAAATATTCTGAAGAAATATCTGTCTTCAGATATTTTTGACAGTTACGGTTGTGTCCCTCCTGAGTCCTCTCAACCCTATAATTTTATGAGTGCACAGCTATCTATTTAGGTAATAATTTACACGCTAAACTATACACCTACCAACTTCATTTGAAGTTAGTAGTAATAAGTATTTACTCATTTTTATCTAGACAAGTGATACACAGAGAAATTTTAATGACAATTATTATTTTAATAACGGATCAGATACATTATGTAGGTACTACTCGTAGTAAGTATTCAACGTGGTAGCAGCCACGACTCATCACTTTCCGTCATAGCTTATATGTATAGTACATTACAAATTCCGAGATGAACAGCCTGACATCGACATGGGCAATCAGTTCACGCTTATTTATGAAAATCAATTAGAACTCTATAATAGTCAAATAATGTTACTAGCTGTCCCGGCGAACTTCGTACCGCATAAATTTTTAAATATTTCGCACACTTATTTTTTTCTTTCAGAAAACCTTCTCCTGATAATAACGAACACAACAAAAAAGAATTAGCGAAATTGGTCCAGCCGTTCTCGAGCCATTAATCTCTTAACCAACGACTTTATTTTTTTATATAATATAGATTTTCTTTTTACAGACTATCTGAAATAAAAAAAGTCCAAATTCTCGCTAGAGACTTCGAAACACCATTAGGACCTGTAGTTGCCGGCTCCTTCATACCCAGTGAACCAGCCAAGACTGTTGAGTCATATCCAAACTTATTAAGCAAGTGAGTATTATTTACGTTTTTCTTAAGTTTAAATAGAAAGATTTTCTTAATGTAACGGAGTCGTTTTCCCTTTGAAACGCAGAACCAACGCTGTAACCACTGGGATTCGTTATTTTATACTGAGTGAGTTTCAATCGGTAGAATAAAACACGTGAATGTCTACCTCCATTGTTTCATACTAAAGTGCATATCAGAGAGCTTTTTTAATAAACCTCACTTTTTGTTTTACCTACACTTTTTAAACTACGTAATAAATAATATTATTAAATTTAAATCTGAAATACTTCTAATTTGATTCGTCGTCTAATCCAATATTCATTCCAATTGATTTCTCCTTAACACCTTATCTTTAATGAAAATTACGTTCCACTCCTGAGCCAAGGCATAATAAATAAAAGTCAAGATTACGTTTCATTCGCGTCGTAATTGATCTGAAAATTTTAGTACTTCTCAATCCATAATCCTCTTTGTAAATTGAATCTTGATTCATTTTAATCTAGGAGAATAAAGTATAAGATGTTCTCTCACAAAAATTTGCCTCTTTTTATTTTTTTGTATTAAAAATGTAATGCAATAAATATGAAATAAAAAATCAAAATTTTGAAAAAAAAATCTGAAATCTTAAATTGCATCTTATAAAAAAAAAAAAAAAAATTTCTAGATACCAGTTGCTGAGTGGAGTCACAGAACACGAGAGGTACCACGATTTTGGAGTAATAGAATTGGAACATGGAGTCTTAGAAAATCAGCGCGATGATTTCATAAAGAAATACGCGAAGATTATTTTTGATGGAGCGGAAAATGAGGTTTTGAAAGCAGTGCTGAAAGAGTAAGTTACTTTTTGTAAATTTATAACTTATTTTTGTAATTCAAAGCAATGAGTTTGCTTAAACTAAACTTAATATTAAAAAACTTAAATATTAAGATAGAAATTAGAAACGAGATCACAAAAACTGATGTCATCGGCAGGACTCCCACCCACGGCTTTTCCCTTATAGCGGGAATGCTCTGACCACTGAGCTACGATAACCAATTTATAACTTTATAACTTGTTAATGAAATTGAAATGAAAATTTATAACTTGTTATTAAAGAAAATCTATGATTTTATCCTCCCAGAATATTAACGAATATCGTTAATATCAGCTAAATCGCTCCGTGGTTAACCCGAATAACGGATTATTCCCGTTTGCCCCACCAGGCTTTGTCCCACCAGTGGGACGAACGGGAATTCTATAAATTAATTAATTTTCATTCCCGTTGGCCCCACCATCAAGTTCAGTGGGACGAACGGGAAGTATATTTTATACGATTCCCATTGGCCCCACTAATTTAAAAATTGGTTTTTGCAGTACAAACATTAATGTATCATCATTTGAGACTAAAATTAATGTCTAGTGATAAGTAAAATAAAAAACATCAGTATATGCGTAAAATCACAGATCAATGACTCTTCTTTATTTAATAACCTTAATTATAATATAACTAGTGGTCCCGGCGAACTTCGTACCGCCTCAAATTTTACTTATAAACCTTCCCTGAACCTTCACGATTATTTTAAGACCCAAATTAGCGAAATCGGTCCAGCCGTTCACGTGATGTCGTGACCAAGGGAAATAGGGATTAATTTTTATATATAGAGATAAAAAAATTTTTTTTTGCCAAGTTTATGAACTTGGCAACAATAATGTTTTTCTTTATACTTAAAAATATACAACTATAAGTAAAGAAATGAATATACAAAAATTATCTCGAATAGATCGTTTTAATAAGATTGTAACAGTTTCTAAATAATTTTTATGGCTAAAATCACAGATCATCAATTACTCTTATATAACATAGTAGAACAAGGTACACCTTTCGTTAACATAATATATGTAATCCTAAAATGTTTTGGCACAATGAATTTGGCATACTTTTTTGGCATAATTATACATGGTCATAATTGATTTTTAGCAGCATATGTACTGTGGAATAATTATATTTAGGTCTAATATATTTATGCATAGTTATAATTTGCAAATGTTTTTAGGCATAGTGTACAGTCGCCTAATAGTATATATTACTAAAATTGAATAGGTATAAATTAATGAAATGAATTAAAAATAAAAAAGTTACTTTAACCCGTATTTCCTATATTATATAGTGTCAAAGTAGGTTTAGGTGCGGCAGGGGTGGCCCTTGGGCTACCCCTAAGCCGCCTCTTAATTATTTTACATAGTTACTCATTCTGCGTAAGATGATTATGACTATATTCATTATAGTTTAATACGTTTATGCCTTTATAAAGCTATGCTTACAAATTTTATGCTTAAATATGATTATGCTAATTTTATTTATGATTAAGACAAATATGCTAAATTTGTTATGAATAAAAAAATTATGCATAAATATCATTAGTCTAAATTACCATATGCCAAAATATTTTACTGTTATTTTTTTTATGCAAATGGATAGTGAACCTAGAACAATTATTAGATCAATCACTTTTATTTTCTCATTCTCATTTTATATTTACTTTTAAGATCTTTATCTTTAATCATTTTTTAGAGATTTCGGAACGAAAATCTCTTATAGAACAGTATTGTCCGTCCGTGAACAACTTTCAACTCAAGAACAGTAAGAGCTAGAGACTCAGTGTAAACGCCAATCGACTTAGCATAGTTGAAAACCCCCCAAAATGAACTTGACCTTGACCTTTGATCTCAAGGTCAAGGTCAAAACGAGGTCAAATTGAGAACGGTAATAGTTAGAGACTCAAGACCAGTTGCAATCAACTCAGCATGGGCAAAGACCTCTAAAATGAACTTGATCTTTGACCTCTGATCTAAAAGTCAAGGTCAAAACGAGGTCAAATCGAGAACGGCAATAGTTAGATTGCAATCAACTCAGCATGGTCAAATACCTCTAAAATGATGTTGAAATTCATGTCATGTGCCATTTTTAGATTTTATGAGTTAATTTCACTTACAATACAAAGTTGTTATAACACGACATCAGTACTTTTCAAATTTTAGAATTGCACTAAATTAACAGGATAAAAAAAATAGCGAGCGAGCATCAGGGATAAACCAATAAGACACTTGCAATGAACACAATGTTATCGGTGCTATTGACATGCATGCGTCTCTTTTCCTATGCCTTAAAAGAATGTGTAAGAAAGGCGCACTTTCGGTGAATCCTGATTCACAATTCCAGACTTTAACACCACAGAGTAAAATTCCAAATACAAGCACTTAAAGTTCAGGGAATATGAATTGACCATTTGGAATCTTCACTATCGTCTTTATATAATTCTAATCCTTAGCAAATTCGGAACAACCCAAAAAAATTAATTGAACATGGATCAGAATTTCTTGATGTGTAATTTCTTACTATACCATCCCAAAATTGTTTTTCATTTCATTGAGTGGGACAAACGGGAAATAAATTAAATATTTAATTTCTATTCCCGTTTGTCCCACTGAAGTTGATGGTGGGGCAAACGGGAATAAAAATTAATTCATTTATAGAATTCCCGTTCGTCCCACTGGTGGGACGAAGCCTGGTGGGACAAACGGGAATAACCCAGAATAACAACAAACAAACGTACAAACATTCTTTTTCATAATTATTTTTATATAGTTTTTTTTTTTTTTTTTTTTTTTTTTTTTTATATTTGGTTCGCCAAATTGACGACGCCCGCCTAGTGGTAAGTCGTGACGACGTCTAGCGATTGTGGGCCACTCTCACAGCACACATTACTATTGAGAGTGGCCCTCAACTTGACGACCTACTGATGTGCCTCTTCACGCTCCGCTTAAAGAACCCAGGATTATATGTGGGAGGAAACACGTGCACAGGCAGGGCGTTCCAGGCCACTATCGTTCGGCAGAGAAACGAACGTTTAAAACGTTCGGTTCTCGCGAACATGCTATCCACTGTGTGGGGGTGGCATCTCTGCCCGGCACGAGTCGTTCGGGATCGGAAGGAAGAGGGTGGGATCAGGTTGAAGAGCTCTTCAGAACACTCACCGTGGTAAATACGGTAGAATGCGGCCAAGGAAGCTATTGTTCGGCGCTGAGCTAGCGGCTCAAGGCTTCCCGTTACCTCCGGACAACCTACAATACGGATAGCCCGTCGCTGCATAGCGTCGAGAGCGTCCAGCAGATACTTCGCGGAGCCGTCCCAGAGGTGAGAGCAGTATTCGACGCAGGGTCTAATCTGCGTCTTGTACAGCAGACACCTCTGGTCCGGTGTAAAGAATCTCTTTACCTTATTCAGTATTCCTAGTTTCCGCGAAGCTAGCCCTATACATCTTTCAATGTAGTTTTTATTATTGAGCTCTCGACGAACGTCTATGCCAAGGATATCAAGGTTGTCCTTCATTGGTAATAATACATTCTGAAGAGAGGGTAGGGGAAGGAAAGGGGATTTCTTCGCAGTAAATGCACACGCCTGTGTTTTGCGGGCATTGAACTCGACCAGGTTCTCGGTACCCCATTGAGAGATACTGTCGAGGTTACGGTCGAGATCAGCCACGAGTCGTCGTCTCTCCTCCTCAATCTCAGATCGCCCCGCCGTCGGACGAACCGAGTAACTCCCGTGCAGTGTGCTGTCATCTGCATAGCAATGAATGTTCCCGAGGGATAGCATATCATTGATATGCAGAAGAAAGAGAGTTGGTGATAGTACGGACCCCTGCGGTACCCCGGCATTCACTTGCAAGAAGCGAGAAGCCTGGCCATCGCAGAGGACCCGCACTCGGCGCTCGTTTAAAAAGCTGGCAATCCAGCTGCACAGTTGAGGAGGTAGACCATATGCCGGAAGCTTGGAAAGGAGCGAAGCATGCCAGACCCTATCGAAGGCTTTGGCGATGTCCAGGCTAATAGCCAAGGACTCGCCGTGCCTTTCCATAGCCCCACCCCAGACATGCGTTACGAATGCCAGAAGATCACCCGTTGATCGCTTTGGCCTGAAGCCGTATTGTCGATCATTGATTAGCGAGTGATCCTCTAGGAATTGCATGAGCTGCTTATTTATAAGGAGCTCAAGCACCTTGCAAATGACTGAGGTGACAGCTATGGGTCGATAGTTGCCTGGATCGGACCGATCCCCTTTATTGGGGATCGGTTGTACGTTCGCCTCCTTCCAGTCCTCCGGCACGAGCCCTGAAGAGTATGACAGGCGGTACAGACGCGTTAATACTGGAGACAACTCAGCTGCACATTTTCGTAGCACCACCGCCGACCGCGAGCATATCCGCTTTCTCTTGGGCCTTGTGAGCCAGTGTTTCATCTGGGTAACGCAGCAGTGGCAGCGAGGGCTGACAAAAGTTAGATTGCACGGCTTTGGCCAGTTGCCAGAATCCACGGCTGCCCGTGGGATGGGAAGTGAGCTCCTGACCAAGCCGCGCGACGCGCTGGGCATCCGCTCTCTTAAAGGCCCTCTTACTCGACTTTGTGGCCCGGTTGTACGCTGCTTTGAGGTGGCCCACGTTTGGGTCGCGCACAGCCCGGGCCCTGATCCAGGCGCGATATGCCGACTGTTTTTGTCGAACAGCTTTGGCACAATCTCGCCCGAACCAGGGACGGGCTCTGCGGATACTGGCGACATCAGTGAAAGGGATGTAATAATCCATCCCTAAACTGATCTCGCCAGCAATAGCAGAAGCACTATCCGAAGGAGCCTTTCCTACAAAGCAGCGCTGGCTCCAGGGGACGGACGCATAATAATCGCGTAGACCGTCCCAATCCGCTGACGAGTAGTGCCATAGTCGTCGTGACGTTTGTACAGGACGTGCAGGAGGTGACACCTTCATGCCAGCGTGAACAACACAGTGGTCGGAACTACCCAGTGGGGCTCCTACCGAAACACTGTACTGGGCTGGGCGACTCGTCAGCAGTAGATCCAGCAGAGCGGGCGCGTGATCTGACCTGTCTGGTATCCGGGTGATCCCGCATACCATCTGGGTCAGACCGTGGGAGAGAGCGAACGCATGGGCGGCTCTACCCGCATGATCAGTCTTGAGGGACCCCAGCCATTCAATGTGATGGCCATTGAAGTCCCCCAGAAATACTAGGTCAGCGTTCGGGAACCGCACCTGCGCTTCATCAGCCGTCTCGCTGAGGTACTGGAAGAGCTTTGTTGTCTCAGAATCCCCTGTGTGGGATCGGTAGACGCACACGTAGATCTGGCTCATAGAGCCATGGTCTACGTGCAGCCAAAGGACGGAATTGGAGGGGTTCTCTAGGCAGCGCAACCGGCGGCAGCAAACATCCGCCCTAACGAACACACACACCCCGGCTTTGTCTCGAAATTGTTCCTCGATGACATAGCCGGGGTAACACAGGTAAGACGTGTCGTCAGGGCGGCGTATTTGTGTCTCCGTGAGGAACATCACAGCGGGCCGTGCCGTCTCAAGGTGGTGGTGGACGGTATCGAGGTTCGCATGGAGTCCACGGACGTTAGTGAACTCCACCTCGAAATGTGAAGTTGTGGGATTTCCTAGGGCCGCTGTGTAACGTTTATTTCTTTTTTGTTGCACTGCCATTGTAGATTTTGAAGAAGAAGCGTGAAGACAGGGCGACATTTGGTGCAGCAGTAAGTGACAAAGCGCAGGGGCTAGCTTTGTCTAGAACCGTGTGGTTAGGTCGGAGCCGACTCGCCGGACGGAAGGGCTCCCAAACCCCCCTGATGCAAGGCCGCCGCTACCCCACACCGGTTACCACCCGGTGCGGCGATCCCACATCAGGATTATGCGCAACATGTGGGGCAGCCTCCTGGGATGGTTGGCCCCAGGCGGGCCCCATGACTGTGTTGCGGGCGGCCGCGGCAACGCCGTTGCTAAGGGTCTCCCTGGCCGGCGAATCGACCCACACCACCCACACTAGACTCCGTTTCGCCCCCACTGGTCCCATGCCTGCTGCACCATACATCGCCCCGGGCCCGGCGGTGCAGCTGCTGAACCCCTAACGCAACCCAGCCTGGGCTGGGTTACTTGGGGGGCTTTAGCACAGCTGCACGGTGGTACCCCCCCGGACCAACACTGTTGTACCACCTGGTACCCACGTAGGGGCCGAAGCCACTCCATAGGTACCGTAAATTAACGAGCCTCGTCCGTTTATCAGCAGGTGCGCCACTAGCAGGTGAGGTCGCTGGGGCCCTATAGATGTTGGTAGAGCCCCTTTGCACCCTCAGTGTCACCCTAGTTTTTTAAGGACAATATTTTACTGGTTACCTTATCCCATTTGTCATGGATTAGTCGAAAACTTTAGTAGATGATAAAGTGAATATTTCAAGAGATGTATAATATGTCTTTTACAGATATTCTCCATTAAAACTGGACCCTCAAAGATGGAATGTAGAAACAAATCGTGATGTGATTCTGAATATGTTTAGTGATGCTCGATCCTTGGCACCAGCGGTTCAGTTTGCAGATTATCAGTCGAATGCTAACAATCAGTCTTACTTCTACGTGTTTGGGCACAATTCTGTCAGCTCTGACTATGCTGCTGTAAGCATACCTTTTTTATGTAAGAACTTCATCAAGAACTCTCATCATTGTCACCATGCAAACTCACACCTTACTTCTCAGAATCAAATTGGCAAAAGATTCACCCAATTACGTAACTGATTAGAAAGTAAAGACGTAACTTTGTATGCTTTCCTGTTTCATACCAGTATCATTAGGACCATTGGTATGAATCGCACCGGTCTCTTTTTGAAGTGGGTGTTTTGGACCATGGGATGAAAAGGTCAGCCTCTTCCTCATTCGAATGAGGAAGTACAACTTTTGGGTTCGTTAATTCGGACCATGAATTAAACTTCGACTTTCTAGTGTGTGTGTACGTAGAAAGATACAGCACAAACCACAAGTACCTATTATTATTTTCTGAATCTCCAGCTTCTAACATGGAACCTGAGATCAATCGACAAGAGTCCAAACAACTTTCTATCTGACTGATCTGTTCACAAATAACTAAAGAAACAACATTCATTGTGTCCATATGTGAGTACAAAAATTCACGGGTGATATGATTGTACCTCTTGATATCAAATCGACTTTCATATTTCATTTGGAAGCTTTAGCGCAGTAAACGGACCGTGTTCTTTATATTGAACAATGGAGAGTAAAAAACTGTTAAAGCATAAAGTCATTTTCTAGCTTTTCGTGTATTGTAGTTTAACTTGGATAAAAATCATGAATGATATTTATTCATACTTTGTATTTTGGCTGTTAGCTTTTGTTGCTGTTAAATTTTATTTATTCTCCGACCACTTTTTGCCAGTCTTTTTGCAAGTTCCAAACTCCCGTACGACAACGACACGACAACTACACAACATCGCAGCCACAAAAAGTGGTCACGTGTTAATAGTGCCACTTTTTCGAGCTTTGCAGTTTTGTAGGTAGTAACTAAAATATCGACACGATGTCGATGGTGGTTGCGATGTCATGTCGTTGCGATAGCAATCACGTCGTTCGCGGTCGTCGTATACGCTGTCGCCGTTTGTTTTGTGACGGTGGATGTCGTGTCGTTGTCGTACGTGTGCTGTGAGCTTAATTGATGGCTTCAAACAAACCTATTGCTGTTTCCGAGAACTATTATTCTATTTTTTTCATACACTGTCCGTCTGTCAGAAGGGTTACCAAATACAAGCGAGGATAACTTAGACCCCAGAGATTTCGTAAGTTCCAATTAGGACTCATTTGTAAAATCTGCAAACATCCTGTTTTGTTCACAGCTCAATAAAAGTGTTCAAGGGGAGGAATTGCCGTATGTTTTTGGAGTTCCCTTGGGTCTCACGAATACTCATTTTGCAACTGACTATACATTACATGAAAAGCTACTCAGTGAAATTATGATGAAAATGTGGACAAACTTCGTTAAAAATGGGTATTAAATTGTTATATATATATTTTTATTTTTATAATGGCAGTGCATTCCTAAAAATGAAGCAGTTTTTTTTGTTTTTAACTTCGTTGTCAGTTCAATGAGCAGTTGTCATAGAGTTGCCGCGAATAGTTGTTATAGCGAATAGTCAAATACCGATTAATCACCATTCACTTTGGCGAATAGTCGAATAACTCGACATTACTATTCGACATAAATAAGGCATATTAAAATATTTCTAATTTCTTCTAAGCTTGTGAGAAAAGAAAACAATAAAGTTAAAGAAACTGTTTCATGTTATACATACCTACATAATATATGTAATGTGGTAAAAATATTATGTAAAAATGTATGTAGTAAAATTAACTTGGACGATCTATACTTTAGGAAGAAATATTACTTGTCGACATTTTTAGACCCCCGCTACAAGGACTTTTACTTTGACGCTACCCAAGCTGAACGGATCCGTAGAGCTGCGCTCAGAGAAGGTCTTAGGCTTCCTTTAGATGACGAAAATGATGATTCGGATCCAGAAACGGAATCCAAAAGGTCTCGTTTACACAATGAAAACTGGCATGTCGATTCAGAAACTCATAAACTATTTTGGGCATGTTTTGAAGAATCATCTATAGAGCAGCCTACTGAAGAGCAACCCAAGAATACAATTGCTGAAGAAATCGCCCACTACATCGCATTAGCAAAGGCTGACAGAAAAATAAACCCATATGAATGGTGGGCTTTGAGTATCAATAACAATAGATTTTCTATTTTAAGTAAGCTTCAGAAAGACTATTTTCCGAGGCAGATTTAATTTATGAGGAAAAGCGAAACCGACTTGCTCCCGAACGTGCAGAAAAAATAGTTTTTTTGCACCACTATCTGCCTCTGTTGGATTTTAAATATGAATTAAAAAGCCTAACTAATTTAATTTCATGAATATGATAGGCACAGGCACATATTACAGATAATAATTGATACGGTGTATTGTTTTATTAAGGAAAATAATAAAAATTTATTAAAGTTAATACTATCAGGCGCGCCGTGCGCCGAGTCATCGACATCTCTTGATGATGCCCCTAGTTGGGGGCGAAACACGTGTCGAGGTTTTTTATTATTTTTGCACGATAACACAACACTCATATTTATTCTATTTTCAAAATTAGTTCTCTATTCTTTCGGCCTAATTTTAAGTGGGTTTGGAGGGAGATCCTATGCATGAATAAGTACGAGAGTTGGGTAATTTGCATGTGGCGGAATATTGCAAAGTAGTTAGATTTATTTCATTTAAAAATTGATGATTTTTTATCTCATTAGTTTTTTGTTCCTTAAAAGTTTATTTTAAACGACTATTCGCTGAATGCCGAATAATACTAGCTATTATTCGGTATTCAACGAATATCAAACAAATGTCGAGTAATGCCGAATACCGAATAATAGCGAGTATTCGCGGCAACTCTAGTTGTCACTTTGAAGACCTTTTTTTTTATGGAGACATGGATTCAAAGGTTTTACTGTTTTTTGTTACCAATATAATGATGTAACTATTAAGTCATGTAATCATAATTATTTTAAAATTGGTGAAAGTAATTTTGGTACCATCTTTAGTATTGCACGATACCATATATATCATAGATACCATAGGTGATACTAATACGTAAACATACACCAAAATACTGAATGGAGTCAGGCGTTACCCGGCGAAAGTCCATGATAAAACAATGGAAAATATGATGTTGGATTTTAGAGAGAACTTCTGCTTCTCTTTAGATAGTCTTGATAATGCCTCGTGAGTAGGTAAAACATATTATGTCGACGTTTATAATGTCTTCTATTTAGCGAAATCATTGCAATTATCTAGAAATTCAACATCATATTTTCCATCGTTTTATACACCAAAATAACAATTACATACAATTCATTCAGAAAACTAATTTATAACAGCTGACTTTTACCGCTTATTTTGCCTACAGGTCACCAAACACACAATTTCCTGTAAAATTCTTTAACCTCGATAAACGACAATGGAGTCTTTATAATCAAAATTGGCCTGAATATGACTTAATACACCAAATTTATTTAAGGTTTGGTGAGTTTTATATTTCTACTTGTTTATTGCATGTCTATCTATTTATTTAAATAATTATGATCATTTAAATAAGATCTAAATAAAAGAGATTGTATTTTTCTTTCATTTTTGTAGATATTCCTCCAGGGCAAGATGCGTCTTATAGAAAAAGTTTCACAAAATTCTGGAGTGACACATTGCCAAATAAAATGAGTAAATTTATAGTTGACCCACTTTTTGGATATGCTCCAAAGTCATCCACCACTCAGCGTTCTAAGCCAGTAGCGGCTAGACCTGTCCACAGAAGCACTAACAACCCTACAGGTTGGTATCTAACCTTATCTTACCTAAAAATATATTTTTAATTTGAAGTTTCCTGTTTGTCCGATGTTCTACAATTGAATTATGATACACTTTAGTATTTGAGAGGTTGTTCTACATATAATTGAATCATTCACATTGTTAAACGAGCTATTGACAATAATAAGTTAATAATTCCATAGTAATATACCTAAACTTGATACATAATGGATCCGATAGCAATTATTTACATGGATACACTGCTACGTTACGCTACGTTACGTATGTTTGACGTACTGTTTCTGAGTAATATTTAGATAGTTTACATTAAAATATATAAATGTTGACAAGGTTTCGAAAATCATGAACATTTTAGTATAGCTGTGGGTGAATACCGGTCTCATCAAGATTTGATTCAGCACCTGCTGATCTATCTATCGGGGGGTGAATAAACGCATAAAATGTAAGCCTATTATGAACTCATCCTTTCAAGAAAAAAAGTGTACCTTTAATATATTTTAAATTTAATTCGACAGATCAAATTCGCAAAATATGGGCACCACAAACGTCTCAATATTCTCCGTCAACTTATGGGAGATTCCGACCAAACTCGCCGTCTGCTTCAAAACCGGATACTGACGATATATATAGAGAAATTATGTCAATTGAGAAGCCATATTCCATGCCATCAGGCTTAATGGAAAAGACTACAGCTCGTGCAGTCCTTACAGTGAAGCCACAAGCCGATATACCGATAAAAACGTCTAGTACAACTATTACATTAATAGTATCGTTAGGTATCATTTTTCTCGTCGTAAATTTTGGTATATGTTCCATTTTATATTTTAAAAAACGTAAACTTAGACTTCGTGAACAAACACTCGACAGTTCACGGCAACCCCGAGCTGAAATTGGAGAAGTTGATGTGATTGGTCAAAAGTGTTCAAAAGATGATAAAAGTGCATTACGAACTTTAAAAAATGGGTGTAGTGTAATTAAGTCAATGAGCTTCAATAAGGCAAAAAACAATCCAAAAAAGCTAAAAAAGAAACCTGATGTCTGCAAAACACCACAGTCCGACGATTCAGGAGGCTTTAGAGAAAGATTTCAACTACGAAGACACTTATCAACAAGTACATTAGACGCTCATACAAAAGTAAGGGATTGGATTACTAACGAAGTTATGCACCGATGTGCACCAGGTATATTGAGAAACTCTAATTTAGATTTAAACGCAAAACAAGTTAATATTACTAAGCCGTTTACAAGATCAGAAGAGTTGTTATCAGAAGCAAAAAGTCAAAAGGAAGATTTAAAAACGAAAGATTGTGTCAACACTAAAAGTGTGATTTCAAAAACATATAGTAGAACTAAAACCTCAGAAAAAACTACTTCCACATCAGCCCTTGGTTCACACTCGTCAATAGGAAGTAATGTACCGTCTCATAGTAGTATTAAACAAATTAACAAATCAAACGACTCTTTAAAAAGCAGAACCAATGAAAGTATAAAATCTAAAAAGGTTTCAGTAGCCATAGATGCAACGCCTGCTGCTCGTACTAATTCAATATTAAAACAAAAACCTATTGAAATAACAAAGTCATTAGATGAAAGTGATCAAGTACATTCCAAATCTAATTCGCTAAATAGATTCACTGAAAGTATCTCAAAATCAGACAACGACATAAAAAAAAATGAAAAAACATTTAAAAACGTGATAACGCTGTCAGTTGAAGAAAAACCCCTAATTATTTCCCATAAACATTCCTCATCGGATCCTGTCACTGATGTAAATTACGACAAAATTATAGATAAATTGGAATATGGTAATACATTGAATATACTACCACCAATTACTTTTAGAAACGATATAAATGTAACGTCTAGAGACGAAACATCCCAAAAACCAATGTCTGCCGAACAAGCTTTATTACACATTAAAAAAAGAAACTTTCCAAAGGTATTGCCTGATTTGCCAAAAGCACAAAAAAGATTGTCACTACAACCAAACTCCTTGCAAACCTTTCGGGGTTACAATCTCAATTGTCCAAATGATCGTCCAAGATGTCCCCCACAGCCACCTCCGAGAACTACAACATTAGAAAGACGACTCGCATATAAGAATACCAAGCCTCTCTCATCATTTATCAGAAACAAGACAAACATAAAAACACTTAATGATGATGTAGGCACTAAAAATTATGAAAACATAGATAACTTGTCAACTGGGTTTGGTAATGTGTCACAAAATATTTCATGCGATAGAAGTATGTCTGCTGATAAATCAGAATCAAGTGTTGTTCTTCCCAAAGAAAGAGTACCGCGTGTGATAATAGCTTCAAGTGACATTCTATCATCACAAGATCCTAAAATTGTAATAACGCCATCTCCAAGTCAAATTGAAATACCAACAAACATGCCGCGAGTTCGTCTACCTGACGACTTTCATTCAACGCAAGGATCGGTTACATCATTCTCATCGTTTTATTCCGATGAAGATGAAGATACCGTTGATGGTGAGGAATCCTACGAAGATTTTGAAAGCAAATTGATTAAAGAATTAGTCGGAGGCGTTGAATCACCCACAAACATGGAAGAAATATTTGATTCAAAAGGTCCGGAAACAGTTTTTGAAAAAAAATTAGAAATAGTTCCTGTTAAATTAAATCAAGGCAGTATTATCAAGAAACCGAAAGAAGACTATGTGTGTATCAATGATTTACTGCTTCCAGATGTTAATGATTTGGAAAGAACCGCTCAAATTAAACCTAATTTGAGCCTGAATAGACTACAGCATCGAACTGAAAGTATTCACAAACCACCAGAAAAGACCATAAAAGTTAAACAGAAAAAAACTATAAGAACACCATCCATTTTAAATAGATCAAAGACTAAAAAAGACAGTGAAAGAAACAGAAGTGACTCAGTGAAACTGGAACATTCCACATCTGGGTCTTCAAATGATACAGAGACTAGTACAGGAACTGTAAGAAAATTTGAAACCAAGAAAATGTGAACTGATTTATTAGTAAGAAGTTCTATAAATGCTTAAATGTGTTCTGTACCAAATTAGACCAAAGTAGCATCACTTATGTGTAGTACATACAATACTATAAAATAATATTTTACCAATATAATTTATATTGGATAGAATCAGGCGTTACCTGGCGAAAATCCATGACAAAGTAATGGTAAGTAAGACGTTCAAACTTTTTAAAATAATTGCATCATTCTCGCAAAAATAAGACATTAAAAACGAAGACTGTCTCAGAGAGAACAGCCGGCTGTTCTATCTGAGACAGTCTTGAGAATGCCCCGTTTAGAGGTGAAACATTTGTCGACGTTTTAATGTCTTATTTTTGCGAGAATGATGCAATTATTTGAAAAAATTTGGACATCTTACTTACCATTAATATAATATATGTTTTCGATTGTCGGCCCTTGGTGGAACATAATATAGTAATACATTTTGAAATGACTCACTTATACAGATTATAATTAAGTCACGCCAGTGTTAGCCTCATGATTAATTTATTGATTAAAATATGTGAAGTCAATTAGTGTAAAACACCTTTGAAGATGCCATAGAGCGAAACCGGAAGTTCTATGGCCCACGTACTATAAGTTATAAGTAAGGTTTGTAAAGGACTTAAACAACACACAGAGCACTATTCGATTAAACGAGGGAAAGTGTTAGGTTAG
This sequence comes from Nudaria mundana, assembly GCA_963556515.1. Classification (NCBI taxonomy): domain Eukaryota; kingdom Metazoa; phylum Arthropoda; class Insecta; order Lepidoptera; family Erebidae; genus Nudaria; species Nudaria mundana. The sequence goes on along the minus strand of OY748289.1, from coordinate 1,526,813 downwards.
GACGTGTAAAGTTAGGAGACTGGCTCTCCATTAGATCTGATAACTTTTTACAGTGCAATCAATACGTACTTGACCTTTGGCCTTAATTTACATGGAATGTTTTGGTGGGATTAATATTATAGCACCTTTAATCTTAATCGATATTCTATAAAACTGCCATATTATTATTATGTTTTTCAATGATGATCTCTGTAGCTGTTAGGGTAGATATAGACCTGAGCATTTCTATGTAATGTAACGTCCGTAAGAACGCCCGGCGCTCTGTTCGGTGTAACGTACACTGAGAGTGTGCATTTACCCGTAATGCATTTTCTTGTACTTTGCAACCACTCTTTGTTGAAATGCTCACACAAAGGCTCGGGGAAATGTTAGACACTCAGTGAACGATTACTACTACGAAATAATGGTTGATTTAATTGTTCATGTACGTCTCTGATTGGCTAGCAACGTACAGTAACTGTCGCTTATAGGCGAAACAACAGGCCGGCTACAAAAACCGAACTACACACCTTCTTCGCGGCAAGATTTGCCTAGCAACAGCTAGATCTGCGTTGGGTCATTTTCGAGCGTGAAAAATGCTTCTATGTTTTTTCCGTTCACAGTAGACACTACGCTCATTAATTTGTACGATTAGGCTGTAACAAAACGGCGAGCGTGCTCGATGTTTGTTTTGTAATTGGGCGATACACTAGAAAGTATTGTGAATGGCTCGTGGTTCTGTTAAATGCTCAGTTCTATATCACCTGTAGACATCGAATACTTTGCCATTTTTTGTTAATATTTATATATTTTCATCGAATACTGTATATAATTAGGCATTTGTAATTTGTAGTGTATATTATTACTTTAGTAAATTATTTTTTATAAAGTAAATTCTACTTTACCTACATACATTTAATTTTACACCGTAATAAATATAAAGCACCCAACGAAGTTTAAATGAATATTTAAAAATAACAATAACCTTTGCACGAAAAGATGATAATGGTCAAAGCATGCAGAATAGATAATGGTCAAAGCATGCAGAATAATTTCTGAAACCTTTGAAGCTAAATTTAACAAAAGTTCTTGCCAACGTTCAAGCCAACGTGGAAATAATACCTGTCATAGTTAATAACAGTTCCTATTGTGTCAATCTATTACAACCGGAGCAATAATGGGACCGTTTTGACATATTCGAGGAGGGTTATTACAAAGCATAATAATTTGAATAGTAAGGATTTGTCTTGTAACCCACAAGACTAGTAGATTAAGGAAAATGTAAAATAAAATATTACAGTACATTACTGTATTAGCGCGTATCTACATTTAATGACATTTAAAGAGACCTGCTGAAATATTCCTTCTCCTTATTAACTTTTTTAAGGATTGCGACAAATACTTCTTTTAAAATGCTTGCAACTATATATTTAGAGTGCTGTATTCTTATTTGTATCAACCTCTGCGTAGAAATTTGTATCGCGAAACGATGTACAAAATTATTTAGTAAGAACTCACACAATAAGATTTAGAATTTTACTCAATAATCGAGTGAATCTCACACCAAAAATATGCCTAATATTACCGACAATGTACACTTGAAATGTTGAGAACCGTTTCAACAGAATATCGTTGCAAATGGAAATGTGGAGCTGAATTTTCATGCGAATTTCCCAAAGGTATTATACCTGCACACAGGCTGTGAAGTGGTCGTTAAAATCTCAGAGTGAATTCTATATACTCTTACGGTTACATTATAACAATTTGTAAGGTTTTTCTGTATATTTCAATTCTAAATTTAGCCTATTGTGTTATTTTGACCTGAACTGTAAATATTTTCGAACATACTTCACACGTCCATGGTGGTTACTGGACTTTCACTGGCAGATAGCCGATGTCGATGGAAGATGTACAGAATAACTTAGCCTGCTGTTTATCCCGAGAATATATTGCTAAGGTATACGAAGTCGTGAGCATCAGTTAGTCTTTAATACCTAAATATTGCCAGACGAGTCGATTCACTTTACTAAAATACCGCGGTACAGCTTTTACATAGAATTATTGAACCTAGAAATTGTATAGATCCATTTACTGAATTGTTCCAATTTTACACACTCTGGCGGTAAAAGTTAGGTACAATAAACTCTTTGATAGACCAGAACTGGAATGAAGCTTCAGAAATAATTTGATTTGACTGGCTGAACTTTACGTTTTGTAAAAGAATTCAAACTACAGTTAGTTCGGGTTACTAATATTCCCGTTATCTTTTTAGATAAGCTAAAAATAATTATCGAAGGGGAACGACCACGTTACCAGTAACCCATCAGGGCGAAACCCATCCTCTTTTTTTTTTAAGTGGTGGTAAGTCATGACGACGTCTAGCGATTGTGGGCCACTCTCACAGCACACAATACTATAGAGAGTGGCCCTCAACTTGACGACCTACTGATGTGCCTCTTCACGCTCCGCTTAAAGAACCCAGGGTTATATGTGGGAGGAAACACGTACACAGGCAGGGCGTTACAGGCCACTATCGTTCGGCAGAGAAACGAACGTTTAAAACGTTCGGTTCTCGCGAACATGCTATCCACTGTGTGGGAGTGGCATCTCTGCCCGGCACGCGTTGTTCGGGATCGGAAGGAAGAGGGTGGGATCAGATTGAAGAGCTCTTCAGAACACTCGCCGTGGTAAATACTGTAGAATGCGGCCAAGGAAGCTATGAGCTAGCGGCTCAATGCTTCCCGTTACCTCCGGACAATCTATAATACGGATAGCCCGTCGCTGCATACCGTCGTTTAAAAATTCACATTAGTATGTATTATTTATTTTATATTTGAGCTAGCTATCCCGTCGAATTTCGTACCACGTGTAGCTTATGACAAAATCCTATGCATACTAAGAAAATAATGTAAATTAAGTAATGAAATTCTAACGATACTCCATTAGCCATGTAGCAATGAACTTAACATTAGTGAGGGCGTACTTAATTGTCTGAATTTCAGGCGACGGTACTTAATCATTTTGTAAAGCTGGTCACGCACATCGATTCGTGTTTCATTATCTTTGAGTCTATAGTATATTTTACTATTTTAACCAGATAGGCTCTGGGTGAGTATTACCAGATATTTCTCCGATATTTGTAATAATGATAAAAAACACAAAACAAGGTATGTGATCTAAAACTGTACATTTTAGAAATCAACAGTCTATCAATCAATTCATAGGTGAGAAAGTATACTCGTATTTTAATTTTTAAATTAATATCTTTTATTTAATAATACTAATCCCAGTATACTTCTTTACCTACCCATCTGACGGAGAAAGATACTACTTTATGCGTAAGTAATATAATATTTGAATCTCTTAAGTGGTTCCAGGCCAGTGGAGTTACGTTCTTACATCTTATCGTATTTAACACGCAAGGTTTCCAGTTCTATTGTTTATTACATTTTAAACCTATTTGCGTCCGCCTCTTGAATTATGAGGTGTCAACGTGGCGTGATTTATTTGTTTAGACACGTAGCGACAAACATTTGGAGTAACAAAGATTCGGTGCTACCTTTAATTTATCTTTGTACGTTCGCATTGTTAGAGGTTAACAAAGTATAAAAAAGATTTTCATAAGTGAAAGGAAAAGTTGGTTCCCTAACAACCTACCTTACAACAATGTGTATACTCTATGCCTGGCGAGAGGATAGTGGATCATCTGGGGCTGTGTCATCACATCCATGATCCACTTAGTATTAACTTATTAATATCGGCATTTGATGCACTCACTGACTGGTAGGACACTCTTGCAAATATACACTTGATTAATGTGCCCGGGAACGACAATAGGCTCGCATACTATGTGAGAACAACCAAGTGACCTTATGCGCGATGGCTTAAATTTATTTATTTTGTATTTTGTTACATTGATATTATACAAAAGAAAGTTTACTCGTCATAAAATATTCGAGCAAAGACAACAAAAATACTAGTTACCAAAGAAGCTCTTGAAACCAAATAGGTATAACAACAATGTAAGTTAGGCAGAAACTCACAATAAAGGCTTGAGATATAAACATTCAAAGCGTCTACATTTTCAGTGAAAAGTACCCCTTTTTAAAGTGCCCATTCAACGTAGAACACAACAAAGAAATCAATTGAGTTTCGCATTTAGGTACTTCTGCGATGTTAAAAAGTAATACTTTTAAATACCTCTGAACTTGACTTTGTACATGAAAGAAGAAAGGAAAGATCTTTAGTTAAAGTGTTCTGAGTAAAATGTCTAATTAGTTTCGCTGAGTAGAAAAAGACTAAGTTCACACAAAGGAGTTAAAGACAATCTCAAAACATGAATAGAGACTTCGTTTACCGAGGTTCAGTTTGCGAGGGATAAGCGGAGCTTTGCATTTGTGTGAGTGACCACGAAAAGTAGAATAAAAACTCTTTTTGTAGCTGTGTGTACAACACAATCATGTGTGTGTAAAAGAGGTCACATATACGTTCATGTACACTGCACTCACACAAATGCAAAGCTCCGCTTACGCCTCGCAACCTGTACAGGGTGTCTCTTTGGCTGACCTGAATTTGTCCCACAAGTTATTAAAAAAATAATACCCGCAATCTAGATAATATCGGTCCCATTTATTTAATTACCGCGAGATATTGCTTCTGTAATAACTTTTTCATACTCAATGGAGAAGATTGTGAGTAGGTAATTACATTTCACATTTGTCATAATGTCAACCATAGAAATACGTTTGTTAAAACTTATAATAGAATCAAACTATAAAAAGACGCTCGAACTGCAGATGTTATATTTAGTGGTATGTAACAACTGTCCTGGCCGTGGGAATTTCGATTTGAATTACAGTGTGATTCTGAATATTCTGTTGTGCCCGATTGCGGCAATAGGGTTGCCCCCTTTGACGTGGGACCAACAAAATTACGAGCAAAGTGTGAGTGTGTAATGCACCTCTGCCTACCTCTTCGGAAATATGCCTGTCTGTATATAAAAATAACACAGTAATTAGAAAATGCAACGACCCACAAAAACAAAAGTTAACCTTTGAAATCCATATGTTAGAACAGAATGTTCAAAAGTGAAACTGCCAATAAACTAACGTTTAATGTTAGGTAAAACTTCCCCTTGGTAAGTTATAGCCATCGTAAAAGAGACAAGTGCCAGATGTAGATTTAATGCCAGGTGTTATCGGCAGGTGTATATAAAAACTACGTGAACCTCAACGAAATACTACCGTGTAATATAATATTTCAACTTATAACTTGACTCAACTTACAGTAAATCTCATAGCATTTAGGTTAACTGGTAACAAACGGTGCTCCTGATTGACCTTACATCAAACGCTCCCTTAAACGCGAATAAATGTCCAATTGTGTAAGAATATAATTTATTTAATTTAAATAACAAGATTCGTCTTATACGTCTCTCGTGTCGCATGTCGGGGGCAAGCTATAAAATATTCAAAACCACTCTGTAAATTCAAACCCAATTTCCCACAGCAAGGACAGACGTTGCATACCAATAAAATATAATCTCTTATTATTATGCAGTCTAAGCGACTTACACCCGTATTCACTGACACTATGAGGCTCGTGAACGCTAAGCGCTGTAAAAACAATACGTTTTGACGGCGCTTAGTGTTCCCGCATCTCATAGTGTCGTTTGTGAATACGGGTGTTATATTGTAAAACAAATAGTTTTACGTTCCCAATTCGCAATGAGAGAGAACAGGGATAAAAACACCCGGCGCCACTGGGAATTCTTTCAGTGCTTACCGAAGGCGCTAGGCAATGCACGTAGGTGCGGCCGCGGATTAAAAAAAAATAGTTTAAGTTTTAGTTATAGTTTTAGTTTAGTTTTTAGATTAAAAAAAAAGAATAGTTACATAGATTTCTTTATATCCCATTTTTTTCAAACGAGAAACACAAGAGAACAAACAAAAGAGACAGAAGACAGAAGAGAAGAAACAAAAGAGAAACGGTTCAATTAAAATACTACAACATTATCATTATTGATAATGTTGTAGTATTTTAATTGAACCGTTTGATCCTTCCTTAAATATTAGTATATTTAGTATATAAATCATGGTGGATTAACTACAATGCTCCCGCTCCGACTGTTACATTTTTACATATTAAACTCATTATTTTTGTTAAATGCCTCATTTTTTCTTCCAATTTTTTGTATCCCATAACAGCGTACCCCTAATATTTAACGTCCCAACTGAGCGTTGATTGATTACCTCATATCAGTCTTGGGTCAAACATTCCCACATTTTGTCAGAAGTTGATGAATACGCTACCGACAATAACTTATCCATGAGACTTTTACTTACCTTCCACCAAAGATTAAAAAGAAAAATATATTTTTTGTAATCCCGGGTACGAGTTTGGAAATACTTTCCATTAATCTCATCTATTTTCCCGCAACTAGACTTAACAGGAGAGTAATTTCAATTAATTTTGATTAAAAACACTCAACGCGTACAAATGAACATCGCATTTTCCTCTAATTAAATTCGAAGTTTGGGGAGTTTACGAGAAGTTGATTTTAAAATCGTAATGTTCGAATGATTTTAATATTTAAAAATATTAAAATCATTCGAACATTCCGAAGTTTTTAATGAAATTATTTGTTTATTATTATTATAAGTATTTTAAACATTAAAACATTCTGTAAATTAATTAATTCGGCGTCTATTTCAATTAAAGAAGGAGTAGAGAGAGAGGTATACAATACTTAGAAGCTCAATAAAGGTTTTGTGATAAAAACTTAAATCAATCGCTTTGCGACTCTAAAACGTCTGATTTATTGATAACTGTTGTCATTAATTTCAGAACTAGCCCTTCTACGCGTAAACAGTCATCAATTTCTACTGCCTTTTAAAATAATACTTGTTAGTAAACTGTACTTAAACAACCTTTGTATTCTACCTGTTCATAACTTCGAGCATCAATTTGCTACATCAATAACATACTTACACAATCACTGTCTTATAAGTTACCACACCACTTGTAACTTTGCACCCTCAAGTATAATAAGTAACAAGTCACGGCCAATATATCACGTTATTATAACTTTAAATGGTTCTATCATATTAACAATTGCTATAATGGCCCATAAAATGTATGAGCAGATGTTACTAATTGCAAATACTATTTCAGGGTTTTGAATTGGCTTGTTCATGTAGTATTTACAAGAAGTAAAATTGGTAAAAGTGGTTGTGAAATGGGTGATAGGTATCAGAGTCATGAAGACACTTATCTTAGAGAAAAAAATAATCTCTATTACAAAGATGGGTTATTTTGTTTTGGGCTTGCAAGGAAAATGACGTCTGATGTAATATTGGAGTTGGGATACCACAGACCAACGAATTTCGGACCTGCGTTACCGGCTTAGAAATGACCTTTAGATGTTAATAGGTAACTATTTCATTTTGGGGCTCGTGGTAACCGACAATGTTAACACATTGCAAAGGTTAAGCAACATCGACTCAGGCCCGTCTTAGGATGGGTGACCATTTCTTAAGACATTGAGTCCCCTCCGTGCCTCGGAGAGCACGTTAAGCCGTCGGTCCCGGTTGTCATACTAACATCTATGGCAGTCGTTAGGGGTAGTTGGAGCCCTAAATCAAAAATCCGACCGGTCTAACTACAGAACTTCGATATCGCCCATGGGTTGTGAAGGTCAGATGGCAATCGCTTCACGGAAAATATCGAAGTTCAGCCGAATCGCAGTTAGACTGGAAAGCCGACCCCAACTGAGTTGGGAAAAGGCTCGGTGAATGATGAGGTAACTATTTTATTTTAAGTTCCTCCTTAAAGTCCATTGCCGAGTATCCCGGGTACACCCTCGAAAAGTTAAGCCCAGGGCGGTTATTCAAAGTTTTTTAAAGAGAATTGATACCGAATTTCTAAACGATGATGACATCATTATATAACAGTGCTGATAAATGTACAAATTATAAGATTTTTGTAAATGTTTACATAAAAACAATTTTCCATACCGATGGGAAAATCTAATAGCATAGGAACTCATTGATTTATAACACGTTAGCGTTGAACCGAGCATCCATGAAATTGTTTGGAATTCAGGTCGATGTGATTTATTATGACAGAAATGGGATAATACCCATATTTTTCTTTCTTTGGACTGTATACACAGTATACCCACGGGACAATTTCTAAGGTCTGCTCCATGATTTGTGAGGCGCAGGATCTCGTTGATACTCGTATCAATGGGATCAGCACAACAGAAGCAGCACGCAGTACGCAGTACGCAGTGAACAACACATTACTCATCCTAAGTTTCTTCTACGTGGCTTAAAATTAGGTGGACTCCAAATAGCTGCATTAAAGTAGTAGGGCTGAAAGGCTCTATTATATAAGCCTGCTTAATTACGGAAAGGTCAAACTGTACAAGATGAGTGAATTGACGTTGAAAACTCAACCATTTCATCTTAACGAGGGTAGTATGCTAGTAGATCTTCTGTGATAATGTTTGTAGTTTATCTTGGTTTCCGAATAGTTAAACAGTGCGTAATTGCTAGCATGAAAGGGGGTCTACTTTCTCAAATAAGTAAAAAAAACTATTGAAGACCGTTGCCAAATAATTTCCATTTGAATTAAATAGCGCAAAAACTTCAATTCCCTAGTCAAAGATCAATGTCGTGATCATGTCTCACCTTCTTCGATCCAAACATCACAAGTGTTTTTGTCATATCATTAGATCTGTGCAAAATATATCCGAAGGTTCTTTGGTACAAGCAAATTACATGTCGACCCTGCTCACTTCAAATTTTTTATTTTAACTTATCCGAAAATTTCGTGTAGATAATCTTTTAATATCTTAAACGTATATAAGAATATGGAAATCATTGTGCTTACGTCATATTCGTCTTTCGACTTTGAATGACGCATTGAGTCCCAGTTTGCGTTGTATAGCACCTAATGACAATTATTCTACTATATCGAAATGAAATGAAATGAAATGTAATAAAATGGTTTATTTATTTGTATGGGTCACTAAATGGCTCTTACAAACGTCATTAAGCAGGTACTTAATGACGCAATGACATTTTTTTATTTTAAGTAGGTACTTAAAATAAAAAAAAATGTCATTGCTTCTTTTTTTTATTTTTTTTTTATATTTGGTTCGCCAAATTGATGCCGCCCGCCTGGTAAGTCGTGACGACGTCTAGCGATTGTGGGCCACTCTCACAGCACACATTACTATTGAGAGTGGCCCTCAACTTGACGACCTACTGATGTGCCTCTTCACGCTCCGCTTAAAGAACCCAGGATTATATGTGGGAGGAAACACGTGCACAGGCAGGGCGTTCCAGGCCACTATCGTTCGGCAGAGAAACGAACGTTTAAAACGTTCGGTTCTCGCGAACATGCTATCCACTGTGTGGGGGTGGCATCTCTGCCCGGCACGAGTCGTTCGGGATCGGAAGGAAGAGGGTAGGATCAGATTGAAGAGCTCTTCAGAACACTCGCCGTGGTAAATACGGTAGAATGCGGCCAAGGAAGCTATTGTTCGGCGCTGAACTAGCGGCTCAAGGCTTCCCGTTACCTCCGGACAATCTATAATACGGATAGCCCGTCGCTGCATAGCGTCGAGAGCGTCCAGCAGATACTTCGCAGAGCCGTCCCAGAGGTGAGAGCAGTATTCGACGCAGGGTCTAATCTGCGTCTTGTACAGCAGACACCTCTGGTCCGGTGTAAAGAATCTCTTTACCTTATTCAGTATTCCTAGTTTCCGCGAAGCTAGCCCTATACATCTTTCGATGTAGTTTTTATTATTGAGCTCTCGACGAACGTCTATGCCAAGGATATCAAGGTTGTCCTTCATTGGTAATAATGCATTCTGAAGAGAGGGTAGGGGAAGGAAAGGGGATTTCTTCGCAGTAAATGCACACGCCTGTGTTTTGCGAGCATTGAACTCGACCAAGTTCTCGGTACCCCATTGAGAGATACTGTCGAGGTTACGGTCGAGATCAGCCACGAGTCGTCGTCTCTCCTCCTCAATCTCAGATCGCCCCGCCGTCGGACGAACCGAGTAACTCCCGTACAGTGTGCTGTCATCTGCATAGCAATGAATGTTCCCGAGGGATAGCATATCATTGATATGCAGAAGAAAGAGAGTTGGTGATAGTACGGACCCCTGCGGTACCCCGGCATTCACTTGCAAGAAGCGAGAAGCCTGGCCATCGCAGAGGACCCGCACTCGGCGCTCGTTTAAAAAGCTGGCAATCCAGCTGCACAGTTGAGGAGGTAGACCATATGCCGGAAGCTTGGAAAGGAGCGAAGCCTGCCAGACCCTATCGAAGGCTTTAGCGATGTCCAGGCTAATAGCCAAGGACTCGCCGTGCCTTTCCATAGCCCCACCCCAGACATGCGTTACGAATGCCAGAAGATCCCCCGTTGATCGCTTTGGCCTGAAGCCGTATTGTCGATCATTGATTAGCGAGTGATCCTCTAGGAATTGCATGAGCTGCTTATTTATAAGGAGCTCAAGCACCTTGCAAATGACTGAGGTGACAGCTATGGGTCGATAGTTGCCTGGATCGGACCGATCCCCTTTCTTGGGGATCGGTTGTACGTTCGCCTCCTTCCAGACCTCCGGCACGAGCCCTGAAGAGTATGACAGGCGGTACAGACGCGTTAATACTGGAGACAACTCAGCTGCACATTTTCGTAGCACCACCGCCGGAATGCCGTCAGGGCCACTGGCTTTCCGCGTGTCGAGTGACCGCAGCACTGCCTGTAGATCACATTGCCTGATAACAATATCAGGCATTGTGTGGCCACAGTTGGCGATGGCGGGGGGCTGCAGGCCACGGTCGTCGACCCGGGAATTAGCCGCAAAGAGGTCTGCGAGCATATCGTCTTTCTCTTGGGCTTTGTGCGCCAGTGTTCCATCTGGGTAACGCAGCGGTGGCAGCGAGGGCTGAGAAAAGTTAGATTGCACGGCTTTGGCCAGTTGCCAGAATCCACGGCTGCCCGTGGGATGGGAAGTGAGCTCCTGACCAAGCCGCGCGACGCGCTGGGCATCCGCTCTCTTAAAGGCCCTCTTACTCGACTTTGTGGCCTGGTTGTACGCTGCTTTGAGGTGGCCCACGTTTGGGTCGCGCACAGCCCGGGCCCTGATCCAGGCGCGATATGCCGACTGTTTTTGTCGAACAGCTTTGGCACAATCTCGCCCGAACCAGGGACGGGCTCTGCGGATACTGGCGACATCAGTGAAAGGGATGTAATAATCCATCCCTAAACTGATCTCGCCAGCAATAGCAGAAGCACTATCCGAAGGAGCCTTTCCTACAAAGCAGCGCTGGCTCCAGAGGACGGACGCATAATAATCGCGTAGACCGTCCCGATCCGCTGACGAGTAGTGCCATAGTCGTCGTGACGTTTGTACAGGACGTGCAGGAGGTGACACCTTCATGCCAGCGTGAACAACACAGTGGTCGGAACTACCCAGTGGGGCTCCTACCGAAACACTGTACTGGGCTGGGCGACTCGTCAGCAGTAGATCCAGCAGAGCGGGCGCGTGATCTGACCTGTCTGGTATCCGGGTGATCCCGCATACCATCTGGGTCAGACCGTGGGAGAGAGCGAACGCATGGGCGGCTCTACCCGCATGATCAGTCTTGAGGGACCCCAGCCATTCAATGTGATGGCCATTGAAGTCCCCCAAAAATACTAGGTCAGCGTTCGGGAACCGCACCTGCGCTTCATCAGCCGTCTCGCTGAGGTACTGGAAGAGCTTTGTTGTCTCAGAATCCCCTGTGTGGGATCAGTAGACGCTCACGTAGATCTGGCTCATAGAGCCATGGTTTACTTGCAGCCAAAGGACGGAATTGGAGGGGTTCTCTAGGCAGCGCAACCGGCGGCAGCAAACATCCGCCCTAACGAACACGCACACCCCGGCTTTGTCTCGAAATTGTTCCTCGATGACATAGCCGGGGTAACACAGGTAAGACGTGTCGTCAGGGCGGCGTATTTGTGTCTCCGTGAGGAACATCACAGCGGGCCGTGCCGTCTCAAGGTGGTGGTGGACGGTATCGAGGTTCGCATGGAGTCCACAGACGTTAGTGAACTCCACCTCGAAATGTGAAGTTGTGGGGTTTCCTAGGGCCGCTGTGTAACGTTTATTTCTTTTTTGTTGCACTGCCATTGTAGATTTTAAAGAAGAAGAATCGTGAAGACAGGGCGACATTTGGCGCAGCAGTAAGTGACAAAGCGCAGGGGCTAGCTTTGTCTAGAACCGTGTGGTTAGGTCGGAGCCGACTCGCCGGACGGAAGGGCTCCCAAACCCCCCTGATGCAAGGCCGCCGCTACCCCACACCGGTTACCACCCGGTGCGGCGATCCCACATCAGGATTATGCGCAACATGTGGGGCAGCCTCCTGGGGTGGTTGGTCCCAGGCGGGCCCCATGACTGTGTTGCGGGCGGCCGCGGCAACGCCGTTGCTAAGGGTCTCCCTGGCCGGCGAATCGACCCACACCACCCACACTAGACTCCGTTTCGCCCCCACTGGTAACATGCCTGCTGCACCATACATCGCCCGGGCCCGGCGGTGCAGCTGCTGAACCCCTAAGGCAACCCAGCCTGGGCTGGGTTACTTGGGGGGCTTTAGCACAGCTGCACGGTGGTACCCCCCCGGACCAACACTGTTGTACCACCTGGTACCCACGTAGGGGCCGAAGCCACTCCATAGGTACCGTAAATTAACGAGCCTCGTCCGTTTATCAGCAGGTGCGCCACTAGCAGGTGAGGTCGCTGGGGCCCTATAGATGTTGGTAGAGCCCCTTTGCACCCAAAAATTCTATATTTACATGTACTGCCAGATTCGCAAAGCAATAAGTAGAACCAAGAGAAAGAACCTGGCAATAAAACTCTCGGTCACTCTTTTTCAATAATTAACTCATTTATACATTTTCTTAAAATCAAAAAGGTCCCGTGGTCCTTAAAATCAAATAGAAAAGGGCGTGTATAATGCACCAAAAAAAATACAAAATATGCTACAATTACGGCATTTTAGGAGGCGCCTGAACGTGCTCAAGCCAGACACTTTTATCATTAAGGTAATCAATTGTCTTATAATATGCTTTTAGACATAAAGTGGTCTTTATAAAAGTTTAAAATTTATTGTCGGGCATACAAATGACCGATTCAGGTAGTTTATTATAAAAGAGTATGCCTTCCCCCTTGAAAGAATGACTAACCTTGCTAAGCCGATAACACGGAGGGAGTAGTTTATTTTTATTACGTAGATTTCTGTCTGTAACGTCACTTACTTTAGTATAGCTAGATATATTTTTCCTGACATACAGTATGTTATCAAATATATGGGAAGCTACAGTTAAAATATTAATATCTTTAAATTGCTCCCTAAGAGAATCTCTCTCACCTAAACAATAAATGGCACGGACTGCCCTCTTTCGTAATATAAAAATTGGTTCTATATCTGCTGCATTTCCCCAAAGTAGTATTCCATAGGACATCAAGCTATGGAAATAACCAAAGTAAACTAGCCTAGCAGTAGCTACATCTGTCAACTGCCTAATCCGTCTCACAGTATATGCAGCAGAGCTAAGCTTATTAGCTAAAATGGTGATATGGTCACCCCATTGTAATTTAGAATCTATTGTTATTCCTAAAAAGTTAGTGTTATTTACAAATTCTAACATTTGGCTACCCAGCACGACATGGACGTTTGCTTGTCTGACATTGGGCATTGTAAATTTAACGCATTTGGTCTTTTCTGCATTCAACAATAGGTTGTTTGTAGAAAATCAATTTGAAATATCATTTAAAATATTATTAACATTATTCGCATCTGTACTATGCCGATTTACTTTGAATATAAGTGATGTATCATCCGCGAACATTACTATGCCAGCTTGTGCCTCGGTCATGCAAGGCAAGTCATTAACATAAACCAAGAAGAGAAAAGTCCCTAGAATTGATCCCTGAGGTACGCCTATTTTGACGTTAGTTCCGTTTGACTTAACGTTGTTCACATGAACAGTCTGCAGCCTATCTGTCAGGTAAGATCCTAATAGTTCTAAGGATTTCTTGTCAAAACCATACCGACGTAACTTAAGCAAAAGTGTCTGATGGTCAACACTATCAAATGCTTTAGACAGATCGCAGAATACCCCAATGGCATCCTGTGATCCCTTCCATGCGTCGTAAATCAAGCTAACAAGGGTTACTCCCGCAACGGTGGTAGATTTTCCGCGAGTAAAGCCAAGACTTGCATTTGATTTAGCATCACTCTCTCAAACACCTTACTCAGAGCTGGCAAAATAGAAATGGGGCGGTAGTTACCAAGTTCCGACTTAGATCCCTTCTTAAATAATGGTATTAGTCTACTATTTTTCAAGAGGTTAGGGAATATGCCCTCATCTACACATTCATTAAAAATTAGTGCCAAGTCAGGTGCAATGATATCAATTACATTACTGATTAAGCTAACTGATATGCCCCAGTGATCTTCCGACTTTTTAATTTTGAGATTTTTAAATGCTTTCAAGATGTCACTGGGGTCGATATGTTTGAAGTTAAGTTTAGATGAAGAACCAATATTACTTTCAAGAAGGGCCACCGAACTGTGGGCACATGAATTAACAGAAGAAGTGACTTTAAATGGAATGTTGGTAAAATAATGTTCAAATGCATTTACAATATCTTTCGGAGAGGTTATATTCTTGTTTTCTGATTTAATTTTAGTAACAGTATCCCTCATTTTACATTTACCTGACTCTTTGTTTATAACTTTCCACGTTTCTTTTATTTTGTTAGGAACCTCAATTATTTTTCTTTTGACGTGAATGGATTTAGCCTGTCTACATACTTTTTTGAATACTTTGGAGTAATTCCTAACATATTATTAACCCTTTTCAAGTTATAAGGCTATGAAGATTTTTTTGAATAAATGCTGATTTCTTGTCTATTCGCTATATATTTACAAGCAGGGTCAACCCTCAGAGGACAATAGAGGCAGTACCTAACATAATGCTTTTGTTGTTACTACTACCTGGGTAGCTTTTATCAAAGTTTTTATCCAAGACTTCCAATAGCAGCGTAGCTTGTTATACCTTGTTGAATAGCTAATGAAACGTAGATATTTTGAAGCGTGTCTGCAGCCTAGATGTGATAGTTTTTTTTTTACTATTGCTGGTTGAAGTTTGATTTGTACTGATTTTTTATTGATGCTATAACTATCAATATTCTATCTACGACCCATTTAGTTGAGGTAGCTCTAATTTTATTTTTCATAATGATGAAGAAACTAATCTGCTACACAAAAATCGTATAAAAATAAAAATTAGAACAAAAAAAACGAAAAAGACATATTCAATGAAACTATTATTAAATCTGTATCGTTTTTGTGCATATAAATCAAACAGCGTTCGTCTACTTTTATAAATGCCTACTGTTGCCCGCTCACAGAATTTGGTTTTAACACTACGATTTTGGCATTTTTGTTTGAATGTATCTGAAAAAGCATCAGATAATGTACTAAATAGACTATTATAATGGACCTCAGGATTATTACCTATATAAACTACAGAATTAAGCTTTTTCTCGAACAAGTTTTCGAATTTCTTTAATTCTATTAGAGGTTATGGGCCTACACAAAATTTTCTCATTATACTGACTATTATTACTCTTGGGAAAGGATACTATTTGACCACAGTGATCTGATGGCAATTTACTAATTACAGACTTGCTTAACCACTCACAATCCGTAAAAAAATTATCAAGGCAATTGGCTGCCGTTTTCATGACTCTAGTCGGCTCACAGAAAATATTTTCCATATTGTAACAACCAAATAAAAAAAAATTGAGTACTCTTCTTACACTGTTTTAGGATGTTTACATTGCAGTCTCCGCACACAATTAACTTCTTCCTATTATTTGACGCAACCCCCAGAACCTGGTCCATGACCTTGGTAAATACACTAAAATTACTGTGAGGTGGACTGTATACGCAAACTACTATACTGGCCAAGCTCGGCACAAGCCACCTCAGCACATCGCTCAACAGAAAGTCTAACTTTGTCAGACCGCTCTTTGCTGTGGAGACCATTTTTAATTAAGACCATGGAGCCACCTTTAATCGCAGACTTCCTGTTAAAGCAACTTGCAATCTTGTACTTGTTTATATTGAACATCATCTAACTCTCCTTGGGCCAATGTTCAGTTAAACACAAAATATCTACATTTAATTCCTCTAGGAATAAGTTCACTAATAATTCCTTGCCAGAAAAACCTTCTATATTTTGATGAGCCATCTTTAGCTCTGGTATTCCTGTTGTCTGGATATTCAGTTTAAATCATTTGTTATACATACTAAATTATTACTACAAGTACCTAACCAATATGTAGGTATATTATTTTGTTTACAATGTAGACTCGTCCACAAATTAATATTACTTGCTAGCAATGTAGCAATTTTATTTTTGTCTGACTTCATAAGATAAATACTATCTTTGGTCTTAAAACAATAATTACTTATAAAATTATTATTGTCAAAAAAAATAAAAGTGTCACTATGACGACATGTCCAAGTATGAATAAAATTATTCAGATTTTGAGTGATTCCTCTCAGAGGCTGGTTCTTTTGTAATTTGAGTTAAAAGTAGTGGTAGTAAAAAAATAAGTAGGTAAATAAACCTACTTATTTTTTTTATTTTAATCGTAAGTAGCATTTCGTGTTCTGTGGCTATTTTTTAAGGAAA
Organism: Nudaria mundana; assembly: GCA_963556515.1. NCBI lineage: Eukaryota > Metazoa > Arthropoda > Insecta > Lepidoptera > Erebidae > Nudaria > Nudaria mundana. The sequence continues at coordinate 1,510,067 of OY748289.1, read as the reverse complement.
CTGACGCTCATTGGATTTTCATCTAACAAATTTGTTAATGTCATCTGAAAATTAGGTTTGATTATACCTACAGGGTTACCTGGTATGTCGTGCGAACCCCGTTCAGAGGTGGTAGTTCCCACCATTTTTGACAAATTTCGCCTAGGACCCCTGCTCCCCAACTTAACCCTTTTCAAGTTATAAGGCTTTGAAGATTTTTTTTGAATAAATGCCGATTTCTTGTCTATTGGCTATATATTTACAAGCAGGGTCAACCCTCGGAGGACAATAGAGGCAGTACCTAACGGAATGCTTTTGTTGTTACTACTACCTGGGTAGCTTTAATCAAAGTTTTTATCCAAGACTTCCAATAGCAGCGTAGCTTGTTATACCTTGTTGAATAGCTAATGAAACGTAGATATTTTGAAGCGTGGTTGTAGCCTAGATGTCATAGTTTTTTTTTACTATTGCCGGTTGAAGTTTGATTTGTACTGATTTTTTATTGATGCTATAACTATCAATATTCTATCTACGACCCATTTAGTTGAGGTAGCTCTAATTTTATTTTTCACAATGATGAAGAAACTAATCTGCTACACAAAAATCGTATAAAAATAAAAATTAGAACAAAAAAAAAACGAAAAAGACGAAGAAGGCAGTGGTCTAAGGTGAAAAATGTCAGAAATGGTGGGAACTACCACCCCTGAACGGGGTTCGCACGACTTACCAGGTAACCCTGTATACTGCAGTCAATATTACATAAAACACCTTGCATGATTTAGAAAACACAGAGCATTAACTTTAAGTTTATTATACTTACTCAATTTTACAAGAACAAAAGCACCGCAATATTATGTTAAATGATCATGAATTTCAATTAACAAGGTCTGCTAATTGACAATATATTATAGCGCATACCTAATGCGAACGTACTGTGTACTTACATGTGTAATACATTGTCTAACATTCCTGCTGGCGCATCTGAGTCTCGATGTATGCAAATGGCAAGGGGCATTATTGTTTGTGTTGTTGGCTTTGATATTAGATTTTGAATTATACGTGACCAGGTTGTACACTTGGGTATATATAGTTAATAGCAAGGTATTTAATTAGAATCATAGAATTCCATTAACTGCATGCTGCTAGGTACAATTTTTTTCTACTTGTAAAACCACATTCTCGGCCGGCGAACGCGTCGAGCAAGCTATTTCATTATAACCCCGGTACCGCACGAATTACGGCAAAACTATGTTAACCACTAAATGTCCATAATGTTCCAATGAACTGTAATTGTTTTGAGAAATGATATCCTAATATTTGGATCATAAAGTTTGAAATTAACACCTAATCGATATACCTACTAGTATACAGAGTGAATATTTGGAAAGGGGTTAGATGGCCAAATCCGAAACTATAAGGAAACAGCGAAAAATGCTCAAAGGAGTCACTTAAAACCTCATCATTAGATTTTTGAAAAACCAATAATCCTAGCTGGGAATCGAACCCATTTATTTAAAAAAAACACACCCTATATTATTACACCATACGAGTATGCTATTAAGGATCTTATTCTGGGAGGTAATGACATACGGCAAACTAAAGGATAGAGCTCATCTTTAACAAAATACATTTTATTTTTCTTACTTTAACTGATTAATTGATCAAAATGTAGACCATTGTTTTCAATACATAGCTGGATTCGAGATCTCAAGGATCGTACTGCATTCAGTATTACAATGTTATTGATTCCGAACGAAATTAAAAGCAAGATTATGTTCTACTTTAAAATTTTACCAGCCTGCCAGAATCATTCAGAACATAATTTAAAACACGGAATAGTTACGATCTTTTCTGGGATTTCGAACGAAACAAATTATGATACAAAATTTAGGTACATGAAATATGAATTTTATTAAAATTCCAAGTTTTCCTTAAATTTGCCGTATATCATTACTTCGCAGAATTTGATCCTTAACAGCGACACTATAGTATGGTGTTATAATAAAGGGTGTGTTTTTTTTTTCAAAATCAACGGGTGCCATTCCCAGCTAGGTGTTAGGTTTTACTGATTACTTTTATTTTAATATATTTAATTCATTGTTCTTGCAACACCGAAGCGAGAAATAATGTAATGTGGGTAAAAATGGGAGGGTAGATAAATATAAAAACACCCTGTCAATGTCTGCCGACTCCCACCATTGGGACTTGCATAAAAGGGAGTGTGGTAGTAAGATCGGGGGAGTTCCTGTTCAGTTTAGACTACGAATTAACAAGTGTGTTATTCACAAATTATTACCATAAGAATGTACTTGATGTTACGGATCGACTGTTGTCGATCCGTGAGGATTGCTTCTATATTAAGATATGTAAGTGTATTGCTAATATGTTTAAATACTTGTAAGATATTATAATATGATCCTACCGAGTTTCTTGCCCTTCTTCTCGGAATGTGGTAATCGAACGGGTGGATTACGAATAAATATAAAGTATAACCTTACAGACGGAGTTTTATTTCAGATCAGAAGTGGCAAGTACCTACATAGGTACGCCTATTTTTATAATGCTATGGCCTAGTTTATTTTTACTTTCTTAATTTAAATTTAATATAAAGGTTCCCGACATTATTACATTATAATATAATTGAAAGTTCCCTGATTTTCACAAATCTTTTATTTGTTGGGGATTGAAATACTTGGTAGTTATTATTGAATCTTAATAGCATAGAATACGCGTATAAGAAATAGCTACACGTATGTATGTGAGAATAGAATAGTAATATATCGATTTTCTTTCTTAAAAAGGAATATAAAATTCTAATTAAACATATGATCACGGATCTGATGCACAAATAAGAGATAGCATAGTGGTAGTGGTCATAGTAGTATAGTATACGCTCTTCTGGGCCTGAAGTTTACAATTTTTGTCTTTTGTTGGGGTTTGGCAAAGTTACTGCTTAGGCACCTATTGAAACTCAATTAGAACAAAATACGTGTAGGAATTGCCTACACGCATGTAGGTATATAAGAATAGAATTTTATATTAACTATAGGTATGTACTTTATAAAAGGTACAACGGACCCTAGTGATGGATATTACGTGCCTTAGACACTTCTACGTTGTTTGTTTTCACCATTGTGGTTAAGCTTCACCATTGTTAAAACATTGACCGACCGTTTTCGGTGCTTCGTAATTTCATATACTAATCATGTTTGTCTTTTCTCAACAACTGCGCCGCCCGGCGAGGGTTCGCGCCTGGGTGGAAGATGTACACAAGGGGGGAAGTCCTAGACCAAGCCGCTGCCGTCAGGGCCGCGGCCGTAACTGCCTACACAGTCGCCTTCGTAGCCGCGGCCAAAGTCGCTGCAGACGGCCTCCGGAGTATAACACCCCGGGACCCCTCGGCCCCATCGTGGAATTCGAGGTACGCAAAGCACGCAGACGTTGATTGTCGAAGTGGCGACAGTCCTGGTGTGCTGGTGAATATTAACTACCACTAATGTTCCGGTGGATTCTGACACGCTCCACAGAAATAGTAATAATAATATGTACGTTAGTACATTAGTAGTTACCTCTGTTTAATAATGATTATGATGAAAAAGGCGAACAGAGATGCACAACGTCTCGTTTTAGTACAAACGATGTAGTTAAAGTATTAAGATCAATAAAAAATTAGCATCACTCACATAGCTTACTCTCAATCAACATTAGCTACAATAATGAACCGTGGTAACCATTGTAAAATTATATTAGTTACCAGAATTTCATCCTTAAAAAAAAATACCTTTTCAATATGTTGATGAGTGCTCTCTGTTTATGGCCGGGACGAGGGTACGACTATTCATTACGCATTGCATAAACTACAGGGCTTGGTCAAAACATGGTAGAAATATTGAAAGTTTTACTCTATTCTCTTTTGTTGGTCAGAGTGCCAAGAAATAATTAGTAACCGCTTTGCCGTTTCAACAATTATGGTCAAGCCTTGGTGGAAATGCTTGAGCGTTAGATTAGGTACCTAGGTATTATATTATGAGCCTATAGAGAATTACTTTAATGATAAGTTTGCTATTTCTAATCAGTGTGTTATATGTAGGGTATATGACAAACGTGCAGTTGTCTGTTATTTACTTCTGTATTTCAAAGCAATGAGTTTGCTTAACCTATTCTTAAAATGATTAGATAGAAATTGATTGATATTGTTATATTGTAACTAATTGTATTATTTACGGCATTAGTGACAGAACTATAAATTCTGCAGCTCTAGCCCTATGCAGAACAGTATAATTACCATAATGTATATATCCCCTTTACATAGTGCATTCTCTAGGTGCCCTAATTCTCTAAAGATGTTAGAAAAGTGCGGTGGACTTGGTCATAAGGATAATTATCTATTATAATACTCATAAAGTAATCTGGGATAATCTCAGCCTTTAAACCAAATTCTAAATTTAACAAAATAACATTCAGCTTTATAATCAGTGTTTAAATGATTTCAGTGGTAAAGTATAACTATAGTTACAACACATAGGACTTAGCAGAATGGCGTGAAAACAGTTGTAACCGGTTTGGTTTTGGTAATGAATTAGTACGTTCACTTGGAGAAGTTTATGTCAAACTTTCGGTATGTAACGTACATGCTAATATTTATTTCTACCGCGAATCTGAGTGGAGAATCCTCTGTTAGACTTTACGTAGAGTCCCAGAAAATTTACCTTATTTTATTCATTATGTGGTAAATTTATTTGTAAGCAAGATCCTCAGTGTTTATCGCGGGTGGAATATACACTATTAAGTATGGTAGATGTTTATCGAGTTGACACTCTTCTTCTTCTTAACTCTTTGGCTCTATTAGACCATTACCCGTAGGGTTAGGTTATGGTTAGGGTGTTGAATAGGATCTACGAACCAGACACTTAAAACATGAACATTGAAGATACTTTTGATGTAAGTACTAGTGTAGTAGCGTGTAATAATGTATTAATAAATATTTTGATTTGAGTTTGAGGTGGCAAGTGAGCTAGATAAATCACATACAGAAATATCGTCATTGTGTTGCTTCCTCTCTGACGTTATAGAAATGACCATCGAGTGGGATAATAAGACACCTCAGAAGTACTTAACGTAAAATGGTAAACTAGATCCTGGACGCGGGTAATTGCTTCGGTGACGTAGTCCTAAAAATTTGGTATAATCTATGTCAATATTTGTTTTATTTAGATGTTTTATGTTCATGTCACTTAAATTATGTAAAGTATTTCCGAATCTCATAATGTTTGTTTTGTCAAGATTAATTAATAGATTATTTGATGTCAGCCATTTGATTATTTTATCCATAGTAATATTTATGTTGTATTCCACACTGTTCGCTATTTCTTGCCCAGAATAGATTACAGTACTATCGTCTGCAAAAAGAATCATTGGGTAACGTATTGACCGTGGGAAGTCATTTATATATAATATAAACAACATCGGACCAAGAACGCTTCCTTGCGGTACACCTGCTGTTACAGCTCTCATTTCTGATGAGTATTTTACTTCCATTTTCAATTTAGGACATATTCTACTTATTTGAGTTATCTGTTTTCTAGCTGTGAGATATGATTCTATAAGATTTAGTGCATTGCCCCCAATGCCATAAGTATATAACTTATCTAATAATATAGAGTGGTCTACATAATCGAATGCACTCGTTAAATCCATATACATAGCATACACTGGTAACTTATTGTCCAAATTCCGCATAACCTCTGATAGAAAATTGAAAATGGCTATGTTTATACTTTTGTTTTTCCTAAATCCTACCTGTTCATCAGTTAGAACTCTGTTTTTGTCTAAGTATTCATATAAACATTGATGAATCAACTTCTCCAATATTTTTGAAAATATAGAAATCAGTGCTACCGGCCTATAAAATTTCATGATTTCCTTATCTTCCTTTTTAAAAATAGGTACAGTTATAGTTATTTTTAACTTATCAGGGAAAGCACCACAACTGATGCATAAATTCATGATATGGCTTAATGGGCTTGCTATATTCATAGAAACGAATTTGATGACTTTTGTACATATGCCGTAATAACCTGTACTGGATATATTCCTTAGACCCCTCATGATTCTATGCATGTCATATGGAGTTGCCGGGCTCATGAACATAGAATTCTTTTTGTTCCATGTTAAAGTATTTTTATAATTTTTGGAACTATCTCCTGAAGAAGGTTGCAGCTTAGTTAAAAAGTTATCGTTAAATGCTTGTGATATCTGTTGTGGGTCACTGATTATTTTGTCATCATGCCTTATACACTGACTAACTAATGAACTGCTAACAAATTTGATTTTACTACAAGTCCGTCAATATTTTGGTGAATTTAGGATGTGGATAGTAGTTACAGTAATTCATGTCAACATATGATATGTGTGGATATTGTCTACACATAAAGTTTAGTTCGTAATTGAGCTGTTTCATTTAGATATCTATTATATGGTATTTCACATATCAATATATTTGTATTTTTATAACAATGAATAAAACTAATAAAATAAGATTTAAATTTATAGGGACTTGCATCGTTAGTTCCTTCCAGTATTATTACATAGTCATTCTCCGTAAGATTTTTTATTGTGTTTGATTCTGTATTACTGAGGATATCATCACTTCTAGCACCAGACTTCCAAAAACTAGTGACAGCATAATTTGTACCCACTAGACTCTGTAGGGCAGTCCGCATTCCCCGCACTTGCTGATCACCTATAATTACTATCTTTCTTACTTGTTGCTTCTTAGTCCCATTGCAACCAGTTTCCTGCAATTTTGTCTGATGTAATATTTTAACAAATTTAGCCTCTTTTTCCGCTTTCAAACATTCCTATTCCATTGTGTGACTACTTTCGCTAACCTCCTGTTCCTTCTTTTCCTCATTAGAAACTATAAATCTTGAAGAGTTTGTAACTATTCTATTGCTTGAAAATTGTTTTAGGAGCGTTGATGTTAGGCTGCGTATTTTGGTTTTACACTTTATCGTACGTTTTGACCCAGGGCTAAAACATTTTGGATCGCCTGTTTCAATTTTCTTATATAATTCTACCACTGTATTACTTTTTTCTAGATCAGATTTCAGTTGGTTATTTTCACAAACCAAATTGTCGATCTCTTGGTGTGCGCCTTGTAATTCACTAGTCAACTTATAAATTTTTTCGGTGAGTATCTTAATTCTTTCATCTTCAATTGAGTCATTTGGCAAGCTTCTGATCGTAGTATCGAACATGCTGGACTCCGAGAGCGATGTTGACATAATTGTATTTTGCTTTCTCTGAGTGACATTTTCATTCTCCATTTTATTTTAATTTCTACTATTTTAGTAGAAAAAATTTGTATATGGTATTACCAAGTCGTGACTTATTAATTTTCAGTGCTGATAACACTTAAGTTAGTGTCAATTTTTGGTTCAGCTACTCACTCATAGATGGCGGTGCATGTAATAAGCACTGGCTAATTAGTATTTTTTAACCGTAGCAACATAATCTCTTAAGTCACTGTGTGTCAACATTAATATTTCTACTCACCACTTAATGTTGTTAGTGGTAGATTTATCCTTAATAATGTCAAAATAAGATGAAAAGTTTTTTGAATAATTTCGATAACAGCTGATATTAAATTATAGTTTTGTTTCTAAACAATATGCACTTGAATTATCACTGCACTAGAGTAGAATTTGCTAATAGGCTTCATTGTTATAACAAAGTGTTCAATGTTTACGTCTGTGTAATGATTTTACAGCTAAGTTGTTATTCACTATGATCACAAAAATATCTGTTTAGAACTATAGGTATTGCTCACAAATGATGTCACTTGAATAATATGATGTCTTCTTTAGATTAAATTCAAAATTATCGAATTTAGATCTGAATGAAGTTATGTAGTGGACTCCAAAAATTGGAGCATGTAAGGGACTTGAAAAGTTCGAGCTATGTAGTGGACTCCAAAAGTTGGAGCCATGTAAGGGACTCGAAAAGTTCGAGCCATGTAGGGGACTCGAAAAGTTCGAGCCATGTAGGGGACTCGAAAAGTTCGAGCCATGTAGGGGACTCCAAAAGTTGGAGCCACCTGAGAGACTTCAAAAGTTGAAGCAGTAGTAACTTTTTGATTAAACAATAGTTGACTTAACTATGGCTTTAATAAATATCCTAAATATTGCTAATGTATATGAGTCCATATTACTTGAAATAAATGAATTTGAAATTGAATTTAACTAATTTGGCTAAGATTTAATGTAAATGTTCTTAGTATATAATTATGTATATTGTAATTCTTATTTGGCCAAGTGTTAGGTTTAAGATTTACATTACACGTGTATGAGGACATACACGTCGTCAGGATGGACGAGTGTTAGTTTTTACTGATTACTATTATTTTAATATATTTAATTCATTGTCCTTGCAACACCGAAGCGAGAAATAATGTGATGAGGGTAAAAATGGGAGGGTAGATAAATATAAAAAGACACTGTCAATGTCTGCCGACTCCCACCATTGGGACTTGCATAAAAGGGAGTGTGGTAGTAAGATCGGGGGAGTTCCTGTTCAGTTTAGACTACGAATTTACAAGTGTGTTATTCACAAATTATTACCATAAGAATGTACTTGATGTTACGGATCGACTGTTGTCGATCCGTGAGGATTGCTTCTATACTAAGATATTGTTAATATGTTTAAATACTTGTAAGATATTATAATATGATCCTACCGAGTTTCTTGCCCTTCTTCTCGGAATGTGGTAATCGAACCGGTGGATTACGAATAAATATAAAGTATAACTTTACAGACGGAGTTTTATTACATAGGATTATTGGTTTTCCAAAAATCTAATGATGAGGTTTTAAGTTTCATCAAAATCGGGCTCGTGACTCCTTTGAGCATTTTTCGCTATTCCTTATAGTTTCGGATTTGGCCACCCAAGCCCTTTTCAAAAATTCACCTGTATACCGTGATTTCGTTTGACTGTAAATTATAAAATGCCGTACGTAAAGTACTTACCTACTAACAATGTATCTGGTAATCTTGCAGCGTCCACAATAACTGCAACATACTAATTCATTTCAGACTCAAACGATACTTTTATTCTCAGTTGGCTAACACAAAGTAATTAAGTTTGAATAGCCCATTTCTTTGATTTAGGTTTGCGCTACCAGAATTAAAATAGGTTAATTTGTTCATTGAAAATTTCTTATAACGACCATGTTTCGTAATGGGTACAATGAAATATTACGTTGAAGCCTACCCCTTAAATCTTTAATAGCCCATTGACTGTTTAATTAAAAGCAACATAAATACTATATATTATAACACAATGGTTCTTTAATTAATATTATTAGGTGTCCATAAGAAACTATTTTCACTATTAGTATCGTTAAACCTTTCTAATCCCAACATGACCAAGTTTATACATAGTTTGAAACATAGACAGGCAGTGCCTATGTTTTAACCGCCTTCAAAAAAAGGAGGAGGTTCTCAATTAAACTGTATTTATTTCCATTATTTGCTGTTTCCGTTTATCGTGCTCTCTGTGAGAATTCATTTAATTTTATCCAAATTTAGTTGTCACTCAATCCATGATACTCCTACAACTCGACAATTCATTCTGCATATTGATACAGAATAAACGATAGCCTTTATAATTTTGATCCTATTTACTTTGTCCAAATAAATTTACCATTTGGATTGCTCAATTTAATGGAAAGAGGGTGGAAAGCTTCTGAGTAGCTCTATTGTTGCTACTGTAAGTAACATAATTGCTATAATATATTGTAAAAAGAATATCTAGTATAATATAGAATACTAGTGGTCGCCCGCGACTTCCGCGACTTCGTCCACAATGCGCGACCTCATACTGCACAGCAGACGGTCTCCAAGTTGCAAGAACTGGGGTTGGGAGCTTTCCATCATCCGCCATACTCACCTGACCTTGCTCCTACAGACTACTACTTTTTCCAGAATTTGGATAACTTCTCCGCTGCTCCTGCACGACAATGCGCGACCTCATACTGCACAGCAGACGGTCTCCAAGTTGCAAGAACTGGGGTTGGAAGCTCTCCATCATCCGCCATACTCACCTGACCTTGCTCCTACAGACTACTACTTTTTCCAGAATTTGGATAACTTCTCCGCTGCTCCTGCACGACAATGCGCGACCTCATACTGCACAGCAGACGGTCTCCAAGTTGCAAGAACTGGGGTTGGAAGCTCTCCGTCATCCGCCATACTCACCTGACCTTGCACCTACAGACTACTACTTTTTCCAGAATTTGGATAAAGGACTTCTTGGCGGGAAAGAAAATCAATACCCGAGAGGTAGTACAAAATGCATTTGAAGAATTTATTGCCTCCCGTTCAGCTGATTTCTTTAAGAAGGGCATCAATAAACTGCCGCTGCAATGGCAAAGATGCATTGATTGCATGGGTGATTACTTCGATTAATACAAATAAAAAACACTTAAAAAAAAATTGTTTAATTTTTTTCATACAAAACACCAATTTCATAGGTAAAGACCTAATATTGCATTTCAATATAATATAAGTATTATAAAATAAAAGCCATGTCTACTTGTTAAAAAATATTAACTCAATTAATATAATTATAAATATTTCGTAACAAATTATAAATCATAATAACTGAAATATCATAAGCAGGACTCGAAACCATCGCTAACCTTAATAGCGCGATCTATATAATTATAATAATGAAGCAAGGATTTGATGATTTCGGTACCTATTGGTCATCATAGCTCAGTCTTCAGAGCGCGTTCGAGTCGTGCCAATGGCATTTAAATTTTTGTGATTTATAATTTCTAACCAAATATTCAAGAATATTAGAAGCAAACTGATTGTTTTCAAATACAGACATATATAACAATAAATAAATAAAGAAGGATATCCTAATATTTGTATATTATTATGTCACAGGTTTAAGGTAAAATCAAGTTTTTGATCAAACGCCGGAATATGACAAAATGTCAACTTGATTTAATAATAAACCTGAACTAGTTAAGGTTTTTGATCAAAAATTTAAACTGGTTCAGGTTTATGATAAAACCGTGAAACCTGCCAACCTGAGTTGATCATAAACCTGCGACATATTATACTTATCATAGAAGGAAATACATAGTATCAAAAAAACATCTTGTCTTTAGAGCGTAATCAGACATGATACCTCTAAGTCGCCCCGGATTTAAGGGTACACATAATGTCTAATGTCCTCGTATCACATTAGGTACCTTTGCCAGCATTATCAACGTAAACCTTTAGCCATTTTCTTTGCAATCCGTACAGAATGAAATATCTTTCCCCTGGGATCTTTGCGTCATTACAACCCACATTCAAATTAGATGTTAGAAAAAATACGGTGATAAATAAAAATAACATTTTCTGCTGATTAATGCAAATATACAGGGTTACTGGTAATTTTATTTATTCCGGGCACAAGGGTTTAAGGGAAAGCAGATGCAGTAAATTGAACCCCCCAATGTATGGCCCAAAGTAACGGTTTTGGAGATATCACACTAAAACGGTTTTTTTTTTCAAAAAGACCCCGTTTTTCTTCGTAGAAATATGAGACCCAGATCAATCGACACAAAACTTTTTTGAATAAAATGTAATGTATTTATATGAATAAATATTTTTGATTTTTTTGGTGCAAACGACAAATATGTTTTCCTTCGTCGATATCCAGATTGGCACTGAGTCAGAAACAAAACCAACAGAATTATACGATACATTTTGAATGCGGAATGAATTGATAATTTGATGTGTTTGTTTTTATACATAACTTTTTTTTTTTTTTAATTGCGCGGCCCAAGGCCGCGGCCTCTCTTACGTCCGTTGCCGGGCGTCTCTGGTTACTAGCAGAGGGTATATCCAGTGGCGCCCGGCGGACTTTGACCACCTCTGTGGTCTCTGCGGGTGTTTGGTCGGGACGAGAATCCCGCGTCATTGGGGTCGGGTTTTATCCCGCGTCAGTGAGTGAATCTGGTTGCGTGCTATGGGGCAAAGGCCCCGCAGCACGCAACCCTTCTAGCCTGCTTCTGTAAGGACGGTGGGTGGCGATCCCGCCGTCCTCAGGCCCCGATCATGGAGGACGATAGTCTTGGGCGTAGTCGCGTAGTCTGGGGCGGCCTGGCCGCCGACTACGGAACTCGGCGGGGAGGGTACGCTCCCTCTCCCTCCCGGCCGCCTCCTTCGCGAGCATGACTTGCTCGCAGAAGGACACGGTCGCGTTCCACCTACTCCCGCTGGATACCATGGCTTGGAGCATGGTCCCCAGCGAGAGGGTATCCACGCCCAGACCCACTACGAGGTCCCGGCGCTGACTCGCCCACGCTGAGCACTCCACCAACGTGTGGAGTGCGGTGTCGTCGTCGGAAACCTCGCAGTGTTGACACCGGGGTGTGACCTCACGATGCATGCGAAACAGATAGCTACCGAAGCATCCATGCCCGGCAACCATCTGCGTCGCACGATACGTGAGGTCACCATGCTGCCTCTGCAGCCAATCGTCCATGATCGGTCTCACCGCCGCGATGAAGATGGCACCCCCCTTGGGTTGCACAAGTCGCACCCTCCATGACTCCATGAGATCCTGTCGGAGTTGGGACCGCTGGTCCTCGATTTCTCGAGACGCAGGCCTGTGGTCCCGCTCCAGCGCCTCCTTGCGCCATTGGAACAATGACGCAAGGGCTCTCGCTTCCAGGTCCCATGGAGGGGTCCCGGCTAGGAGACATGCAGCCTCTCCGGAGATCGTGCGGTACCCCCGTACGGTCCTGACGGCCAAGGTTCGAAGTGGTCTGTTTAACAGAGTCACGTTCCCCTTGACCGCCAACCTATCCGCCCATACGGGAGCCCCGTATAGGGCCATACTCCGCACGATCCCCAGGTACAGTCTCCTGCAGGAGGCGTTGGGTCCCTTTAGGTTGGGCATCAGTCGCGAAAGCGCGACGGATGCCTGCGTCACCTTGGGGACCAAACTTCGGAAATGTGGTCCGAAGTTCCATCGGCTATCAAGTACGATCCCTAGGTACTTCATCGAGGGCTTGATGCCGATGCTAACGCCTCCCACATTTATGCTGGAACCTTCGGGTGGACCGTTCCGAGGTCTGTGAAAACACAGAACCTCGGACTTGTGCAAGGCCACCTCCAGTCCCAGCTGCCGTATCCGACCCACGACTCGAGCAACACCCGTCGTGACCATGAGTGCTGCCTCCTGGTACGTTGCACCCCGCGCCGTGACGAGGGTATCGTCGGCGTAGCACGTTACGCCGACACCCCTAGGCAACGCACCCCGCAGCACCCAGTCGTAGCCGATGTTCCACAGAAGCGGCCCCAGGACCGACCCCTGCGGAACACCGCACGACACATCTCGCCGAGCTGGCCCGAGCCAGCTGGGGAAAGCTATGGCCCTCTCCGAGAGATAGGCCCCGACAATACGACGGAGGTAGAGAGGCGTTTCGTGATACACGAGCGCCTCCCTAACGCAGCTCCATGGCAAGGTGTTGAACGCGTTGGCGATGTCAAGAGACACCGCCACCACCACCTTGCCCTGCGAGACTGCTTCCTCCGTCAGGCTCTTCACGCGCATGATCGCGCTCACGGTGGAACGTCCCCGACGGAAACCGAACTGGTTATCCGCCAGGTCTGGCCCCACACTCGTGAGATGCTCGACGAGGCGTTCCGCGATAATTCGCTCAAAGAGCTTACACACCTCGTCGAGCAACACGATCGGCCGGTATCCGGAAGGTGAGTCCACCGGCCGCCCCGCCTTACGGATCAGGACCAGTTTCCCCGTCCTCCACACTTTGGGAAACTGGCCCCTTTCGAGGCATGCGCTAAAGAGCCCCATCAGTCGAGGCCCGAGTTCTTCGAGGGCCAGGACCCATGCACGGCCAGGAATGCCGTCGGTTCCGGGGGCAGTGATTTTCCGGCGCTTCAGCCGGAGTACTGCCGCACCTAGCTCCCCCACCCTGACTTCGGGTACGTCGTCTTCGTTGGTGCTATCCGCGTCGGGCAGAGACGGAGCCATGCGCGGAAGGACGTGCTCCTCCGCGCTCGTCGGAAACAGGGAGCCCATGACCCGCTCCAGCTGCTGCGGCTGGAGACTCTGGGTCAGTGGGGGCGCCCTAGGTCGGAGTTTCTCCCTGACCTGTAGGTACGGGCGCCCCCATGGGTTCTGCTGCAGGGTCTCCAGGAGCTCCTCGCGGGCCGCCGTCTTGGCCCGCTTTATCGTCTCCTGGAGATTACCTTTAGCCTCCCTGTATGCCTGAAAAAGCTCCGCCTCTCGGGCTGCCGCGTCGTCTGGGCGGCGACGCCTCCGGCGAAACCTGGTGTACCGGCGGCGGGCAGAGATGCATGCCGCGCGCAGCTCTGCAATCTCCGGCGACCACCAGTACACCTGCTTCCTGCCCGGTCTGGGTGTAACCCTAGGCATCGCCGCATCACAGATTTGCGACATGGCTCTCCTGAACCACTCCGCCTCGGCATCCACATCGGCAGGCCGGTCCGGCGCCGGAATCCAGGCCTGCACGATGGATGCCTCCAGGAGAGCCTCCCGATCCAGATGGTGAAGTGCCCAACGCGGATCCGGGGGATTTGCCACCGGCTGTGGGAGGTCAGGTGGGGAGACGACATCGAACCGGATGTACCGATGATCCGAGTGCGTCTCCTCACCGTCCTCCACGCGCCAGCCTGTAATACGGCGGGCGAGGTCAGGGGATGCGAACGTTACGTCCACGATCGTTTCCCCCCCCCGCCGCCAATAGGTGGCGACATTCCCCCGGTTGAGGACCTCCAGACCACGTGTTCTGGTCCAGTCCTCAAGAAGCCTCCCCTTGTCCCTGGTTTCCCGGGAGCCCCACGCCTCACTCCAGGCGTTGAAGTCTCCCAGGAGCAGGACAGGGCGAGGACGGCACGCAGCGAAGACGACGTCGAGCTCAGTGAGCCATAGCTCAAACTGAGACTCGTCAATGTTCGGCGAGATGTAGGTGGCCACGACTGCCAACCCATCATAGTCCGCCGCAACACACCCGCGGCCCCTTGCAATGATCGCAAGGCGCGAGTTGTCTGCGGCGGACCCCCCAAAGATACAACAGGCCGAGCCGTCCTCGTCCACCGGGCTTCCCGGGTGGACGTAGTACGGCTCGGCGACCACGGCCAAGTTTATGGACCACTGCCGGATGCTCTGGTACAGAAGATCCTGAGCAGCACGGCAGTGGTTCAAATTCACTTGCAGGATACGGATACGGGCGTCAGACATTAATTGACGTCCATAACCGCATCCCGCCGCGAAGCAACTGGCCGCGCAAGGGCACCGGAGCCCCCCTTGTATTTCGAGGGCCGAGAGATTGACTGAGGACTTCACGGTCCTCAGTACGTCGGCGTACCCCACCCCTTTCTCCACACCTACCGTCGTCACCGTCAGGACGACGGCGGTGGAGCGAGGGGGGCGGGGCCTCTTCGGCGCCTTCGCCGCGGCGGCTTTGGCCGCTTTCTTGGCAGCCTTCGTCTTCCTCTTCTTGGCTCCCACTACTTCCCATCCCTCCCGTCTGGAGGGATGTAAGGAAGCAACGGGAGCGACGTTAGAGGAAGACGAGGCGGCAGGGGTGCCACTCTTCTTACCGCGCCCCTTGGCCTTCCGCGCCATGGCCGCGGTCTCGGCCGGCATCCGGTTCGCTGAAGCGGACGGGGGCGGAGCGGGGCGGCGGACAGCGGGAGTGCCGCTTGGACCCGGAGCGGGAGCACCGCCAACAGCCGCTGCGTATGAAAACGCGGGACGCGCTAGCGGAGGGCGGTACGCCCGGTCCTCCAGGACCGCGAGGCGCCTCTCGATTGCCGTCAGGACCTGCACCGTAGTCGGTACAGGCTTCGGCGGCGAGCCGGGCGCCATGGTGGGCGCGGTCCTAGGCGCCGTCTTCGGCGCTGGTCCAGCCGTCAGAGGAGGAGGTGGCATGCGACCTAGAGGTGCCTTGACCGCTTTGGTCAACTCAGCGACCTCCCGACGGAGATCTTCCATCTCCTTTCGGGAGGCAGTGAGCTCCACCTCCAGGCTCGCAACCTGCTTGCGGAGCTTCGCATCCTCCTCTGTGACGCTCCGCTCGAGGAGCTTGTCGAGGGAGGATTGGGCTTCATCCACCAGTGAAGCCACAATCTTCTTCCTCCCCGACATATTTTTACTCCCCCGCATGGCCGCGTTCATGCGGGAGAAAATACTCATTATCTCCCGCGCGGGCGGCACACCGATGAGCAACTAGTGCTCCGGTCGCGCGGCAGCCCCCCCTTCTCGAGGGTCCTCTTCTGCGAAGCAGAAAGGCCTTTACCCTTCACACTACTGGGAGCTGACCCACCGTCAGTCCCAGCAGCAACATTTCCTTGGGGCGTCGACGTCGCGCTGCAACTAGGCGGCGCGACGCGAGCCCCCAAATCAAGAGGCATCGAATTCCGTGTTTCATGCGGTAGGTCGTCGGCTGAGACTGCCCGGGAAAGGGCAGTGTCAGTACCAGGGGTCTCGTCAGGCATATCCATGATAGCACAATTAATCGCAATGTTGGCCACACAAGTCTCGATATCGACGTTCGGTCACCCAACTTGCCACTGCGTTACCGTGGTCAAGTTGGGGTCCAGGGCGGACGGCGAGGACGTAGTCGAATCTCTTGGGGCCCCGCCCCTTTATCCATAACTACAATAGTGATATCTGAAAATATCAAAAATTTCAATTATAACCTGTAATGAAATAAATGAAATGAAATGATTTATTTATTTGTATAGGTAACTAAATGGCTCTTACAAACTTCAGTAAGTACTTAAAATAAAAAATATCATTGCTACTATATTTACATGTACAGCCAGATTCGCAAAGCAATAAGTAGAACTGAGGGAAAGAACCTGGCAATAAAACTCTCGGTCACTCTTTTTCAATAATTGACACATTTATACATTTTCTTAAGACTAAATGTGGACGAATGTACTCGTACATTGGTCTCGTATCAAAATCAATAAGCGTGTATAATGCAACAAAAAAACATTGTATTCACCTAAGTACAAAATATGCCACAATTATTGCATTTTAGGAGGCGCCTGCACCATGCTCCAGCCAGACATTTTTATCGTTAAGGTAATCAACTGTCTTATAATATGCTTTTTGACATAAAGTAGTCTTTATAAAGGTTTTAAATTTACTGTCGGGCATACAAAGCACCGATTCAGGCAATTTATTATAAAAGCGTATACCTTACCCCTTGAAAGAATGACTAACCTTGCTAAGCCGATAACACGGAGGGAGTAGTTTATTTTTATTACGTAGATTTCTGTCTGTAACGTCACTTACTTTAGTATAGCTAGATATATTTTTCCTGACATACAGTATGTTATCCAATATATATTGGGAAGCTACAGTTAAAACATTAATATCTTTAAATCGCTCCCTAAGAGAATCTCTCTTACCTAAACAATAAATGGCACGGACTGCCCTCTTTTGTAATATAAAAATTGGTTTTATATCTGCTGCATTTCCCCAAAGTAGTATTCCATAGGACATCAAGTTATGGAAGTAACCAAAGTAAACTAGCCTAGCATTAGCTACATCTTTCAACTGCCTAATCCGTCTCACAGCATATGCAGCACAGCTGAGCTTATTAGAAAAGTGGTGATATGGTCACCCCATTGTAATTTTCAAGTCATTACCATAAACCAAGAAGAGAATAGATCCTAGAAATTGATCCCTGAGGTGCGCCTATTTTGACGTTAGTTCCGTTTGACTTAACGTTGTTCACATGAACAGTCTGCAGCCTATCTGTCAGGTAAGATTCTAATAGTTCTAAGGATTTTTTTGTCAAAACCATACCGACGTAATTTTAGCAAAAGTGTCTGATGGTCAACACAATCAAATGCCTTAGACAGATCACAGAATACCCCAATGGCATCCTGCGACTGTACTTTTTACAACTTACGTTAAGTTATAAGTAATCGGTCGTTGCTACGACTGAGTGCAAGGTCGGCTTACGAAAGATATATTATCATTATCTGCTTGAGTTGAATGACTGTTCTAAAAACAAGTGCGGTAAATAATCAAATTATTAGCTACATACTTCTAACAATTGGGCAATATCTGTACAAGTGAGTCATTTCTTAATGTGTTGTGTTCTCTTGAAAAATAAGTAATGCATAAAAAGGAACGTAGATGTTTGTAATAAGTTGAGTAGGGGCGATTAGTATCGTTACTCGTCGGCGATTAGGAATATCAAAAATTGAACTTTATATTATACTGTCCTTTTTAGGGTTCCGTGGTAAAAGTCTTGGAACCCTTATAGTTTCGTGATGTCCGTCCGTCCTCGGTTTTCCTCCCAAACGGTTAATGCTAGAAATATGAAACTTTGCATAGCTATGTAGGTTTACTACACCGACAAAGTGCTAAAATAAAATTCCGAAAAATATTTTTTTATTAAGAAATTGTGAGGTTGCTAAGATGATATTTTTGATTTTAGTATCTCTTTGCGAGGCATTTAGCTTTGAAGAGAATAATTTTTCGTAAACAGGGCGTCCCTCCCATCTAAAATCTAAACGGCTGGCGTAAAGAACCTGGAAAATTCATGATGGTAGTTCATTATAATGAACTTTGAAGGAATACTATATTACTATGTAAGTTCAGGAATTATATAGGCTTTTATGGGTAACTACGGAACCCTAGAAAAAAACTCACTCAGGCGGTTTTTTATATCCGTGTGACCAAAGTCACACCACCCGCTTGATAGAAAGCTATAGTGGTATAGTAGCTGGGAGTCACTTTTATAGCTCACAGTATCATCGAATGTGGCCCTCAAGTTTGCGACCGTGTCACGACTGCCAAGTAACTCTCTACGTGAAATTTATTTTTTAATAATCTCCCTGAGCCACTTTTTAATAATTTATTTATTTATATTCCTTTTATCAGAAGCATTGTATTATCAATCTTGGTATAATCTATCGCAAGTATGTCAATAACCTGCACAGTTATCGGATTTATTTTATCGATGTTGGTAATTTTCGTAAGGTGACTATGTCACTAAGTCAGTTTATTGACATCTGAGCGATATGGCAATGCACCCGAAATATTATTTCAATAACCGATAATTTCACGGTTACATAATTTATCAGTGACTGCAGTTCTCTATAAAAGTGAAATATTATTACTACTCGTATTAGCCGATAAACTCGAACCTCTTATTTTGTTTTAAAATATAATGTAACATTATTTTTCAATGCTGGACGGCTGTTTATATCCAGGCTCAAAGAATTAGTATAACCATACAATGGGGTAATACAGCCAGCATTCTGGGAACTTAACATTCCAAGTAGTTTTCATTATGTTACAGAATCTGGAGTGTTTACTTTACGGCTTTTAAATAATATTCTTAAATAAATATTCAGGGTAGCCTGGTCACTGAAAACAAAATGGATAAATCAATAATGTTTTGAAGGTTATTTTTCTGCAACCTCTTGGCCACTAGCTGTGCCTAAGTCTAAATTGCAACATTACGCACACCCTATCATAGTAGTTAGTACCTCAACTACCGGTAGATGGCGCTCTGGCGACGCTGTAAGTCACGATATTAACACAATGTGATCACAAAAGTAGATGTCTTGGGCTAGTGGTGTCTTGGTTAGTTGGTAGAACGTTCCTCCTGGAAAGGAATCAGTCGCTGGTACGAGTTCAGCCCAAGACTATAGTTTTTGTAATTCATATAGTAAAATTATATATGAAAAAGTTGGCTTACTTCACTGCTTATAAAATATATTAAACTGATATAATTACTTAATTTACATTTATTTTTGTAAAATAAAATAAATAAAATAAAATAAAATACATAATATTATACATAGGAAACACCCAGACTTCGGTTACAAACGTATGTGTTATCACACAAAGCTTGTCCCGACTACCGACCACGCCACCGAAGCAGTTAGCACCTAGAGGTATATTAAAGATTAAATAACGTAGGTTTAATTTAATTGGCTGTACGGTAGTAAGTAAATAGCAGAGCCTGGGGCTCACAGGTGACAGACAGTCGGGGTATTCCAACGACTGTGGAGGACTCGAAAATAAAAAAGGCAGTAACTACTTCGTCACTATGGGTACCTATAATGAATGCTACGTTACGCTACAGAAAGGCATCCTACAAAACTGTCTTCCATAATATTAGTTAATGTACTCCCAACACTGAAAGCCCTACACGCAAAACCCGCGCACTAGCCAATTCTACAAGTACAATTACAGGACTGAAAGCCCTTTGGATTTCCATGAATGTTTTGACCTTAGGGTCAAAAAATTCTACGTTGTACATTGACAGCGAGCGGTCGTGCGTAATTTCAAAATAAGTACCCGCAATGGTTTTGAAGAAGTGTTTTAAGTGCAACAAAAACATAACAAAAACTAAACCTGGATTAACCTGTAGCAGATGTGTCAAGGTAGTTCACGCAGATACTAACTGTGTAAAGCTATCGAATAAGCAACTTAACACCTTAAGAAACTCTCCCGGCATCGAGTGGAGTTGCGAAGATTGCCAAAAAAATCTCTCGCACAGGTCATCCTTCTTAATTCCAAATGAAGACGACGATGACAACGATTCCGACTTTGGATCTGTTCTTGCAAACGTCCAAACTCTGGATACGAAAAAACTCGTGCAGGACATCAGCCGAGAATTAAAGAAAACCTTCAAAGAAGAGATAGGAAGCTTAGAGAATTCCCTAGAGTTCCTAAGTGAACAGATCACTACCATGGAACAGTCTTTAAAAACTCACGAGAGTACAATCAAAAAACTCGAAAAAAAGAACGAAGACTTAACAAATAAGAACAAAAACTTAGAACTAAGAACAGCAGTACTGGAGCAAGGTCTGAAAGGATTTGAACAAAAATCGCTATCCAACTCAGTGGAAATTGCCGGTTTGCCTGATATTTCACCTAGCATCCTCACAAAAGTAATCCAAACCATAGCTTCCAAATTAGCTATGAATGAAGAAGACGTCCATTCGACTCAAAAAACACCCGGCTCCGCGGATAAGCCTGGCCCGATCCTAATACAACTAAAAAATGCAGCGATTCGAAAGCAATGGGTGGATGCTAGCAAGGAAAAAAACCTAACACTGGGAGCTGTGCTACCTGAAGCGCCTAAGGAAAAAGCTGAGCATCGCGTCTATATCAGGGAAGCTTTAACTAGGTACAATAAAACGCTTTTATATAATACAAAAATGCACCTAAATAAAACACACAACTATATTTGGTGTAAGGAGGGTAAGATATTTGTAAGAAAAAATGGCAACAGCAAAATTCATCAAATTCATACCCAACTAGATATAGATCAACTAATTAAATCTAACTAACAATCATATTATATTAGCCGTTTTCTGCACCTATCTTTATAGCTAGTAAGTACTTACATACTTGTTCAGTTAAGTAAAACTATCCTATTTACCTACTCAATCTTTGTTTACGTATTTCATAAAAAATATAAATGTGTACGCCCATTGTTGAATTATCTAACTGTTCTTCTCCTCAAGATTTCTTTAGCCAATTGCCTACTAATACTCATATTAATATAACCTCCTTACATCTTAACATCAGATCAATGATAAAAAATTACACTAAACTTCTCCAACTAATTGTTACCTGTTTATTACCTATAGATATTATCGTAATAACAGAGGCTGGTATCTCGAATAGTATTTCACCGCTGTTTAACATACCTACCTATAATATGTACACACAACTACGCAATAAGAGACGGGGTGGGGGTGTAATTATATACATAAAAAATCACATAAAGTTTACCGAATGTCAACACAAAACTAAAACTTTTGAAAGCATCACAGGCTATTTAAAAATGAATCCTACGCAAGAGGTGGTTGTGTGTGCTACTTATAGGCCACCTAACACAAACAAACGCATCTTTGTAAAGGAACTGGGTAATCACTTGTCCAAATTTAACTCAAATCAGAACTTTCTTCTAATCGGTGACATGAACATCGATCTGAAAAGCATATCCTCATGTAAAGATTTGTATATGGATACACTTGGCGGATGCGGATTGACTTGCGGGGTTTCTCAGTATACGAGAATAGAAAAAAAACTAAACAAAATCACTAAATCTTGCATAGATCATATTTTTGCTCGTTTCCCCGCCAGTCATCCTCACTCGGCGGTGTTAGATGTTGCACTAGCCGATCACCGAGCGCTTATGTTTGCTTGCATCTATGATGCGGGGACTGCACCGGAGCGTATACAGGATGTTACCAAAAAAAATATTGATTATAAAATCCTAGGTAATGAACTTCAAAAAATTAAATGGTCGGATACAAATGAAATGCAATGTCCCAATAAAATATACGATTTCATACGTAATTCCTTTCACACCGCTTGCACAAGTGCTACTAAAACAATAAAACCATATAAACAATATGCTAGAATAAAAATTCCCTGGATCGATGAGAATATAAATAAATTATGTGAAAAGAGAAATCGGTTATTTAAATCTTGGAAAAAATACCCAAATGATCCGGAATTAAAATTACAATACAATTCAATTAGAAATAAAATACACAAATTAATAGAAAAAAGAAGGAACAATTATTATATTACGCTAATTAACGACAATTTTAAAAATACTAAAAAAGTTTATCAGATTTTAAACCAAATGCTTGGAAGGTTATCATTGTCTGTAGATTCAGCTGTCCTAAAAGCGTTCGATACCCAAGGTTTATCTGTCAAAAAAATAACAGAAAACTTCGCAACAAGCTTTGACAACGCTGTGAAAGACATCATACCAAACTGTAGCGTCAAACTATTTGACCAAGAAAAGTATGACTTACAAACTGATACTAGTATGTTATTTAGAAAAGCTACAACTGACAGGATTCACAAAATAATAAAATCATTAGACTCCAACAAATCTGCAGGTATTGATGATATAAAAATATCGCATATAAAATTGGCCGGTATAGAAGTGTCACGAGCAATCACTAGTCTTGTCAATACCAGTGTGTCATGTGGTACTTATCCGGACGAATTAAAAATAGGGTGTGTTAGGCCCATTCACAAAAAAGGTCCCAAAGATAGTTACACTAATTACCGGCCCATAACACTTTTGTCTGCTGTTGACAAAATTATTGAGAAATACGTTGGTCAGGAAATACATAAATATTATATAACGCATGAGGTCATCACCCCAAATCAGTTTGGATTTCAATCTGGTAAGAATACTGCACAGCTTCTTTCAAAGTTTACTGATGAAATAAACACATACCTTAACGATAGGAAACACGTCCTGGTCTTGTTTATTGACTTCTCACGCGCATTCGATACACTAAACCATAAGGAGCTGGTTAAAAGATTGGATGGCACTGGCATACGTGGCCCATTACTTCGATGGTGCGAAAATTACTTAAAATCGATTTCGTCGAGAGCTCAATAACACAAAATACATTGAGAGATGTATTGGGCTAGCTTCGCGGAAACTAGGAATACTGAACAAGGTAAAGCGATTCTTTACACCGCACCAGAGGTGTCTGCTGTACAAAACGCAGATTAGACCCTGCGTTGAATACTGCTCTCACCTCTGGGACGGCTCCGCGAAGTATTTGCTGGACGCACTCGACGCTATGCAGCGACGCGCTGTTCGCATTATAGACTGTCCGGAGGTAACGGGAAGCCTTGAGCCGCTAGCCCAGCGCCGAACAATTGCTTCCTTGGCCGCGTTCTACCGTATTTACCACGGTGAGTGTTCTGAAGAGCTCTTCAACCTGATCCCACCCTCTCCCTTCCGATCCCGAACAACGCGTGCCGGCCAGAGATGTCACCCTCATACCGTGGAAACCGTCTTCGCGAGAACCGAACGTTTTAAACGATCGTTTCTCTGCCGAACGATGGTGGCTTGGAACGCCCTGCCTGCGCACGTGTTTCCTCCAACATATAACCCTGGGCTCTTTAAGCGAAGCGTGAAGAGGCACATCACTGGGGCGTCAAATTGAGGGCCACTCTCTATAGTATTCCTGTGTACTGTGAGAGTCGCCCTCAATTGCCAGACGTCGCCTCAGCTTACCATCAGGCGGGTGGCGTCAATTTGTCGACCTAAATATAAAAAAAAAAAAAAAAAAAAAAAAAAAAAAAATAGAAAATTTACTGTTCGCATTAATGACATGTACAGTGATCACCGAGGGCACTGCACAGGGATCGGTCCTCGGTCCGCTCCACTTTCTCTGTTATGTCAATAATATGGGCAAATGTATCCAATCTTGCACATGCTACCAGTTCGCGGATGACACATGCCTGATCGCTGCCGACAAAGACCCACAAGTAGCTGCTAAACGCTTACAATCAGACTTCAATATACTCCTAAAGTGGTGTCACGACTCAGGGTTAGTGCTAAATGCAGATAAGACACAACTGATGCATATTAAATCTCCGCACCTAAAATATTCTCCGTGTGACGGAATAATTGCACATACACACAGCTGTCTACATAGGTCACCGGTACGTCTGTGTAACTGTCCTCTTATTAAACAGACCGATAGGCAGCGTTATCTGGGCGTAATTATTGATGACAAATTAAACTGGGGCCCGCACATTGAGTATGTCTGTGATAAACTAAGACAATTCCTCGCCAATATGGTCATACTCAAAAATCACATTCCATATAAGATCAAAATAATGCTATATAGCTCCCTAGCAGAATCCTATGTTCAATATGCACTTAGCAGCTACGGTCGCACATATAACACATACCTACAAAGTATTTTTAATATTCAGCGGCGAATTCTTCGTAACATTGTATCCACAAATATTAAACAGCAGTTTGATGTTGACGATAATCGCCTCTTTAACTTTTGCAAAATCCTACCAGTTCAAACTCAGGTAAAGTATATGTTATTAAAAGAAAACTATCACGATCAAAAATATCGAATCAAAATAAAACATCCTGTATATACTCGGGCTGTAGCTCGAAACAAGTTATGCACACACGGCGCAAATAATACCTACGGTGAGCGAACGACTGCTTACCTAGTTCCTAGATTTATTAACGAACTAGGTACCGCCGGAATTGCAATGTTTGGACAGCGTTGTACCCCAAAATGTAAAACACAAGTTAAAAAACCACTTTCTAAAATCCCTAACATCATGAATATTGAAGTACCTACCTATAATGTATATTTAGCATTTAGCTGTGAACGATGTTTTTTTTTTATTCCGTTCGCTGTTATTTAGTCAAGATTAGTTATAATGTTGTATATTGTAGTAGACTCAAATGAGTATTAGTTATAAACCGCAGAGGTTTCTATAATGCTCATGCACGATTTATATTTATATGATAAATAAATAAAAAAAAAAAAAAAAAAAAATATCTCTATACATATAATACAGAAACTCAATGGTTATGACATACTGTGTTTACAAAGCATAGGTTTAGTGATATCTAATAAAACCAAATTGGTTTTTATTAAAAATGTAATGGATAATAATGGAGAAAACAACAATGAAAAAAGAAACGATTTGAGCAAAAATATTGTATTTTCACGTAAAGCATTTTTTTGCTGAAATTTGACAATTGTCAAAAAGACAAAAAAAAAACGTTATTTCATTACAATAATTATTATTATTGACACGATACCAACAACAAATTTTTGGCAACCATCTACTAACAAAATCTTTAACACATCATATTGTTATATAAATAACTAGACTAATAGATACCTTATACCTTTATTTTGTATGTGACTAAATAACTTATTTCTCATAAAAAATGTACAGAACCTATTATTATGCATTATAATTATTGTTGTGTCATCACACTAAATCGGTTTCCCGTTTTAGAGTTACAGTAATAATAATTTAACGACCAGCACATCCTATAATCAATCACACACAGTCAGTATTCACTTTATTACTTCAAACTTCATCACCATTCAACGATTATCTATTCTTTCTATTAGATCACAAATCTTAATTTATAGTTTGAAACTACATACCTAGTTCTATCAAAAACTCACAGCTAGTTTACTGGTAACGACTACACCAAAAAAATAGTAGGATATATGTATCTACTTTTTTTTTGTTTTTTTTTTTAATTCCGCGGCCCAAGGCCGCGGCCGCTCTAACGTCCGTTGCCGGGCGTCTCTGGTTACTAGCAGAGGGTATATCCAGTGGCGCCCAGCGGACTTTGACCACCTTTGTGGTCTCTGCGGGTGTTTGGTCGGGACGAGAATCCCGCGTCATTTGGGTCGGGTTTTATCCCGCGTCAGTGAGTGAATCTGGTTGCGTGCTATGCGGCAAAGGCCCCGCAGCACGCAACCCTTCTAGCCTGCTTCTGTAAGGACGGTGGGTGGCGATCCCGCCGTCCTCAGGCCCCGATCATGGAGGACGATAGTCTTGGGCGTAGTCGCGTAGTCTGGGGCGGCCTGGCCGCCGACTACGTAACTCGGCGGGGAGGGTACGCTCCCTCTCCCTCCCGGCCGCCTCCTTCGCGAGCATGACTTGCTCGCAGAAGGACACGGCCGCGTTCCACCTACTCCCGCTGGATACCATGGCGTGAAGCATGGTCCCCAGCGAGAGGGTATCCACGCCCAGACCCACTACGAGGTCCAGGCGCTGACTCGCCCACGCTGAGCACTCCACCAACGTGTGGAGTGCGGTGTCGTCGTCGGAAACCTCGCAGTGTTGACACCGGGGTGTGACCTCACGATGCATGCGAAACAGATAGCTACCGAAGCATCCATGCCCGGCAACGATCTGCGTCGCACGGTACGTGAGGTCACCATGCTGCCTCTTCAGCCAATCGTCCATGATCGGTCTCACCGCCGCGATGAAGATGGCACCCCCCTTGGGTTGCTCAAGTCGCACCCTCCATGACTCCATGAGATCCTGGCGGAGTTGGGACCGCTGGTCCTCGATTTCTCGAGACGCAGGCCTGTGGTCCCGCTCCAGCGCCTCCTTGCGCCATTGGAACAATGACGCAAGGGCTCTCGCTTCCAGGTCCCATGGAGGGGTCCCGGCTAGGAGACATGCAGCCTCTCCGGAGATCGTGCGGTACCCCCGTATGGTTCTGACGGCCAAGGTTCTAAGTGGTCTGTTTAACAGAGTCACGTTCCCCTTGACCGCCAACCTATCCGCCCATACGGGAGCCCCGTATAGGGCCATACTCCGCACGATCCCCAGGTACAGTCTCCTGCAGGAATATGTATCTACTTGACATATTACATTTAATATACTTACTAAATAACAAATGCTTACTAAAACTGAACACATGTTTTGTACATACATACATACATTCATATACCACGCATATATCCCGAAGGGGTAGGCAGAGGTGTATTACACACTCACTTTTTGCCGGTATTTTTTGGTCTATTGGCGTAACTGGGCACTAAGCAAGTTTTTTTATGGGATTTATATAATAGTTTATGTCCAAAACGGCCGAATGAGTTTAAAAATGAAGATGTTATAATTTTCAAAAAAAAATTAAACCCTGCCGCTATGGCAAAGCCAATTAAAGATCTGGTTATCTCGAACTACATGTTTTGTACTATGAAAAATAATAAACTTAATAATATTTACATGGTAATAACATTTCAAATTATACCTAACAACTAATAAGTGCATAACTATGTTGATTTAAGTTTTATATTAGACTTACTTCTAAACAATTTAAAAAAATTCTCAGCTACAAATAATAAAATAATGAAAAATGCAACGACTATAACACAAACCACATAAACAACATCGATCATCAAAAACTCTTTCCATGTCCAATGCGCTGAAGGTGCCTGCAAGTGCGACGCGTCGCCATGGCGGAGAACATGCTCCGTCCACCACACAGCACGCTGCAGGGGCTTTTGGGGTTGATCGTTGATAATATCATACAGTTTCCCTATGTTGTTCCTGTAGCTGAACAAAAATAGTCTAATAAGATTTATGTCCTCAGTTAACTTCAAAATGTTTTGCACTATAAATGTGAAACTTATATAATAGCAGCAGATATTCTTCACATTTTGCGTTACTTAACTTATGATTCGTCTATAAAAATAAATTTATTTATTAAATTTTTAGAACTGTCATTCAAAACTATACAATATGATTGTATTTATATATTTAGGCAATATCTTAACTTGAACTAAACTTACCTATCATTACTTGCTACTTTTACAACAGTATCTACTAAATTTTTAGCAGTCAAGGTAAGAACGTCTAGCTTTTCACCAATACCAAGTTCCACACATTTGTTTATATTGAACCATTGATCAGCCAACATTGGAAGACCGACAACGGGGACCTTTGCATCTATTGCTTCGTCTGTAGATTGCAAACCACCTTGTGTTATGAAGACTTTGATTTTTGGATGCACTAAAACATTGAAAATTACGATCTTACGAAAAAAATCAAAATAAAATATCCTCGACTCAACGTTCCAACTATGTTTTACATGACTTGGGCGACCTTTCATCAGCAAAAAATGTGACCACTAGCTAGTGATTTAACCTATCCATTTGTTCTGTGTAGAGTCTAAATAAAATGACCATGAGTATGCGAAGATCTTGAGAAGTGTAAAATTATTAGTTAATGATGGTTGGTATTTACCTATGTATACGAGTAAATACTTGTAATTAAACTATCGCATAAACGAAACTATTTTTAAATAATACTTACTTAATAAATCTCTTTGAGGAAACCATTTCCGTATTTTTACATTTTTGGGAATGTTTTGAAGATCATCACTATCAAATCTCCATAACACTTCGAAAGGCAGTGCTTCAAAGGCAGTCAAAAATGTATTTTGTAAGTCTCGATCCATCATTGATGGTCGAACGTTACTGCCGAAACTAACATAAACAACACTTCTGCTGGAGTCATCTAAATAGCGTTTTAGTTCCTGCAAAATAATATTGCCGTTCAATTATTATCCTGGTAAGAAAAATAAAAAACATCAGCGAATAAAATTATATAAAAACACTACCTCTCCTCTATGTCTTAAATATTGGTATGTATGTATATGTAAGTGCATTTGTAGTATGAGTATGTATTTATGTAAGTATTTACTGTATTATACAGTTTAACCTACGCACACTTCAAGCCTTTTCTGCCAAGCATTTCCTTCCCCTGGCCCACTGGAAGAGATTTCTTTTGAAATAAGTGGTGCCTTTGTACTATACCTCTATCCTCACTATTATTCTTCTTCTTGTGTGTACATAAATAAATAAATAAATAAAAATATTTACCATCGGTAATTCTTTGGGTGGTTCCAAATGCAAGGCCCCCAAATGAATTACACTCGGTGGCACCGGCCGGTTACTGCCGAATATGGGATGTGAGTTCACAAACAACATTTGAACATTTTTCTTTAGTTCTTCGATGTTTGGCGTCTTAGGACCATAGTGTAATTTCAGTTTATCGTTATCGTATTCTTCGATAGTGTCAATCAATTTGAAAAGCTTCCACTCCAAGTATGTTTCGTATATTTTTTCCCAGAGTGTAAGGTCCCCATAATTTTGTCTATAGAAGTATGGGTAATATACTGGGTGCCATGCTACTGCACCCATTGATTGGTGGTGCTCAGGAAATCCGTAAAAAGATGAAAACCAAATAACTGGAGCTTTGAATATATTGGTAACAATTAAATGGTAATTTGCAATCGCTTCTATAAATATGAGATCAAACTTTTGTGTTTTGTCTTCAAGGAATGCTTTAACTTGATGTAGCTGGAGCTGGTAAGAAATCAGTTCTGACATACCTCTGTCTGCGTCACCTAATAAAACGGCATCAATATCATGCACAACTCCTTTTTTCAACAAATTATTGCCTTGAGATTCATCGTAAAACTTTGCCAAAAGTTGATAAACAGCGCTTGTATCAATTTCTGTTATATTATCAGGTGGTCGTTCTTTAGGCAATGCTGGATTTGGTGTTATGATCACGACCTCGTGTCCATTTTTAGCTAATTCTTGCATAAATGGTCTAAATACTATTTGGTGACTTACTGACGGAACAGGAAATACACCCAATATTCTAGCTCCATATCCAGATTGACACTGGGTCACAAACAAAACTAAAATAACCATACGATGATCGTTCTTGAATGTTGAATGCAGAATGGTTTGATTCTACCATGTGTTTGTTTTTATCCCTTAGGTTATCGTGCGATATCTAAAAATATCAAATTTTGATTATAATCTGTATTTTTCGACTTATTATAGTAATCTATGCAATCGGTCGTTGCCACCAAGTGTACAAGGTCGAGTTACGAAATAATATATCAGTATCTACTTGAGTTGAATGACTGTTCCATAAACATCTTTGATAAAAATATTTAGAACATTGACTTACTCTCGTACGTAGGTACCTAATATTGTTTTCTTTCAAATACTTATTACATCAGTTACGTAAACGATGATATTTTTATGAGGTAGGTAGAAGCCATTGTGAAATCTAAAGCATCAATAATATTGAACTTTTTTTAACTCCGCGGCCGCTCTAACGTTCGTTGCCGGGCGTCTCTGGTTACACGCAGAAGCTATTTCTAATGGCGCTCGGCGGATAATACGAGAGTGGATTGAAAAGTAGTCGGCCTAACACTGATCCATTTAGTTCTAAAAATCAAATCTACCCACATTATTTAGTTCAGTTCAGACCTGTTAATTGTGTGAAGTTTGAAACGTGTACGATAATTAGTTTTAATTTTATAAATTTATTAACTAAGCAATCTGACATCATTTCCGCAAATGGAGCAAATCGAGCAGCTTGCTGTCGTGAAGCACTTACCTCCATAAGAAGGGGCTGTCATCAAAAGCCATCCATGATGATATGGTCAATACATAAGGGGATTGCGCTCTTTTATTCATCCATCAAAAAATGGATAGCAGAATTCAAGCGTGGCAGAGAGAGTGTGAAGGACGAACCCCACTTTGGAAGGCCTTAAAAAAACGAAAATGTTAAAAAAATACTCGACTAAATTATGGGAGACCGCAGATTGAAAATTAGAGAGATAGCCAAGATTATAGGCATCTCTTATGAACGTACTCAAAACATAATAGTCAACGTGTTGGGTTTCCACAAGGTGTCTGCGAGGTGGGTTCCGCGACTGTTTTCAGTTGAGCAAAAAAGGATGCGATTGACTATTGCACGCAACTGTTTGGAGTTATTTGAAGCTGATGAATGTGATTTTTTGAATCGTTTTGTTACTATGGACGAAACATGGGTTCATTACTGTACACCGGAAACAAAACAACAATCAAAACAGTGGAAAAGACCTGGTTCACCACCCCTCAAAAAGGCTAAGCCGATTTTGTCGGCAAGTAAGGTGATGGCTTCAGTATTCTGGGACTCGAAGGGTGTGATTATGGTTGATTATCTTGAAAGGGGTCAGACTATAAACTCTGATTATTACTGCACCTTACTACGTCGTTTACGAGAGGAAATAAAAGAAAAACGTCCAGGAATGATCAGAAGAAAAGTCCTGTTTCATCAAGATAACGCTCGAGTTCACACGTCTGTCCAATCAATGGCAGAAATTCACAACTGTGGCTTTGAACTGTTACCGCATCCACCTTATTCACCTGATCTGGCACCGTCAGACTTTTTCTGTTCCCTAACATAAAAAAGCACTTGGGAGGTCAAAGATTTATGACAAATGACGAGGTCAAAGCAGCAGTAGACGCATATTTTGACTCTAAGGAAGAATCATTTTTTTTCAACGGGCTAAATGCCTGGAAGGGAATATGGCAAAAGTTCATTGAACTTGATGGCGATTACGTTGAAAAATAAAAATATATTTCATTTATTATGTATTTGTTTTCTTGGTTAGGCCGATTACTTTTCAATCAACCCTCGTATTGAGCTAAACTAAAACATAAAATTTTACGAAGGTTTATGGAAAAACATTATTAATTCTGCGGTACCACTATTAGGTAATCTGTTTGCTTAACACGACCATGACACGTGGAATATTATCAACCTAGGTACAGGTAGCACTATATTTTGCTAGTATACCAGACTTATCAAATCGATCTGTCGACGTCGGGTATTTTTTGGAAGGTGACTAATGTCATTGAGTAAGGTTATTGACATCCAACCGATTTAGCGATATACCTATAATGTAACTTCAATGACCGATAACTCTATGGTTACATAATATAAGTCAATAACTGCGTTGTTCTAATGAAGAGAAATACGTTACAATATTTTGTTTGTATTTATGGTAAATTAGTTATTAAAATAGCGATTACAAATTCTACAGCTTGATTTTTGGTAAACAAAATTATTTTAATTTAAATTTTATTGAATTGTGTTTCTATAAAATGAATTTATTCAAATTAACGGTAGTTGAAGGGAATTAAAAGAATTGAACATTATTTAATAATTCTTCGAAATAAATTTCTATTAATTTATATGTAAAACATTTCTATTATCACAAATAAAGGTTAACCCTGACTAAAAGACAATAAAAAAATGAACAAACCTTAACCTCCGCGTGTTTTGATATTTTATGTTATGACTGATAGTAACTACTCTTCAAAAAACTCACATAAAACCACTCTATATGTCAAGGATCAGGTAAAGGTACATTAAAACCAAATAGACACAAGTATTTTATAACACAGCTTTGAGAGCCAATGGAAATAAATATTAAGATATTTTTTTCACGTGATTGTTTCCACTGCATTCACGTCATATGTTTAAAACATTAAGCGCGGAAATAGATATTTGGTTGGTTTTATAATATTGACTAATGCACATTGACGGGCAAAAATTTGTGAGTGACCTCCATATTTCGTGGAAGGCGGATCTAGAATGATGTACTGAGTACATTATGTCTCTTGAATACAGCAACTACAAAGTAAAGTATTACGTGCTATTGAATAGTTGAATATACCATAATAGGTTGAATAGTTAAACTAACAGTAAACAGAACTCTGTATGTACTACCAGTTTATTTGCATCATTAGTTTATTGAATAAATTTATGTGTAATGTTATTATTACAAAGGACGATGAAACCTCGTCAATTTGTAACAAAACTTCTAACAGAACTAATAGGCTAACAAAATTAGTCAATGGATATAGTTCTTTACCCAAACAGTCAACTCTACAAACGGAATATTAACCATGCCATGTGCCTGTTAACGTTCATTGAGCCGTCGATATTTGCAAACTGTCATAAACACGGTACAGCGTCCGCCGGCCGCCACTGGAAATACCTTCTGCGTGTGCACCAGAGATGCCCAGCAACGGACGTAAGAGCGACCGCAGCCTTGGGCCGCGGATTAAAAAAAAAAAAAGCGTTTTTTTTAATTCTGCGAGATCGCGGCTGCTCCCGTGTACATTGCTGCGGGCGTCTCCGGTGACCCCAGAAGGTATTTCCACTGGCACCCGGCGGACTTTGGCCAGCTGTGTGGCCTCTTCGGGGGTTTGGTCGGAATGAAAATCCCGCTTCGTTGGGGTTGGGTTTTATCCCGCGTCGGTGAGGGAATCTGGTTGCTTGCTGTGGGGCAAAGGCCCCGCAGCACGCAACCCTTCTAGCCTGCTTCTGTAAGGACGGCGGGTGGCTATCCCGCCGTCCTCAGGCCCCAATCAAGGAGGTCGATGGTCCTGGGCGTAGATGAGCCTGCGGCACCCTGGCCGCTGACTGCGAAACTCAGCGGGGAGGGTATGCTCCATTGAGACTTGCTCGCAGAAGGACATGGCCGCGTTCCACCTACTCGCGCTGGAGACCATGGCTTGGAGCATGGTTTCCAGCGAGAGGATATCCACGTGCAGACCCACTACAAGGTTCTGGCGCTGACTCACCCACGCTGAGCACTCCACTAACGTATGGAGTGCGGTGTCGTCGTCGGAGTGTTGACACCGAGGTGTGACCTCACGATGGATGCGAAACAGATAGCTATCGAAGCATCCATGCCCGATAACGATCTGCGTCCCACGATACGTGAGGTCACCATGCCGCCTCTGCAGCCATTCGTCCATGATCGGTCTCGCCGCCGCGATGACGGTAGTTCCCCACTTTGGTTGCTCAAGTCGCACCCTCCAAGTCTCCATGAGATCCTGGCGGAGTTGGGACCGCAGGTCCTCGATTTCTCGAGTCACAGGCCTATGGTCCCCCTCCAGCACCTCCTTGTGCCATTGAAACAATGACGCAAGGGCGCTCGCTTCCAGGTCCCATGGAGGGGTCCCGGCTAAGAGACATGCAGCCTTTCCGGAGATCGTGCGGTGGTCTGTTTAACAGAGTCGCGTTCACCCTGACCGCCAATCTATCCGCCCATACGGAAGCCCCGTATAAGGCCATACTCCGCACGATCCCCAGGTACCGTCTCCTGCAGGAGGCGTTGGGTCCCTTTAGGTTGGGCATGAGTCGCGGAAGCGCGACTGATGCCCCCGTCACTTTGGGGACCAAACTTCGAAAATGTGGTCCGAAGTTCCATCGGCTATCAAGTACGATCCCCAGGTACTTCATCGAGAACGGTACAGAGCGTGAGATAGTTTTTAGAGCCACCGTATAAGCATGGTTCTCGGTACACCGTATCATTCTTAATTCGAAATGCTTTACGAATCATACTCTACCCTCCTTCTGAAATGAAATGAAATGAAATGATTTTTTTTTCATTTCATGTCATTTCTTGACCAATACTCTATAATTACATTGCGCTGTTAACTCGAACACGACTCGACTTTTCGCAAAAATAAACAATAACTACACCAAAACTGCGAGTAGAGATAGTGGGTGTTTGCGGATTTAGTTTTGATCCCGTTTCCTTGGCCTATAAGGTCATAGGTGTGAAAATCCTCCGGAGTCAGTATCTGATAACACAAGATTACTTAAGAAGTTATAGTCATGTACCTATGTAAATTACAGACAACAAAAATTAAAAAAATTTAAACCATAAAATTTCAGGAGTATTATCATTTCACTTGGTTTTTCGAGAAAAATATTTTTATCATAATCTTCACACGTCAGGATTATTCTATCGGTTGTACGTAATATTGTATTGATCAGTTGAATTACGTAAAATGTACAATGACTGATAAGCCAAGGTTGAGTTATTATCATGAAAGACTTATATCCGTATCACATTACATACACTTGGGACACGTGGCTCACAAACGCTACAATGTTCTCACAGATTAAAGTATGCCAATGATCTTTCACTCAATAATTATGTTTGTTATGTGAATATACTAGTTAACCAATTTAATATATGTAACACACATATTTGCTATACTTGTAAAAATACATACTGGTTTACATAACGTGACCTAAGAGCCGTAGAATAACGTAGATAAACAGAAGCGCTGCCTACGCCTACATTTCGCCAATTTGTTAATTCCCACTTAATAGGTGGCGAGCCCATTGCTGTTTCCAGGGAGTATATTATGCCAGAGACTACGTTTGCTAGCAGGTGCACCGCGTCCAGGTGAGGATGTTGGTAGAGCCCCTTAGCATCATTTGCATAGAATCTAAGTAAAAGTAAAAATCAGCAAATTTATTAAAATAGTCAAGTAAATGTTACGACTACTTCTAAACGTGTCAATGATAATCCCGTAATATTGATAATAGCACAGATATAAGAATACTATACTAGTACAGATGAACCATCTCATAGAAGGAATTGGCGACGTTTTAAAGGCGTCTTTAGGGCTAGCTAAACTAATTACTATAAACTCCTAATAGATGGCAGTGTATTGTGTGCGAAAAATACGTAATAGATGGCGGTATGTTATGTGTGCGAAAAATACATAATAGATGGCAGTATTTTACGTTATAATCCCCCATGAATGAACAGTTTCTATTGTCCCGATTATTTCCTAATAGATGGCAGTATTTTAACTTCTTATCAGAGTTCATTGGAGAGGAGATTATTATTAGTTATTATTACCACAGATATAAGAATACTATACTAGTATTGATAGTGATAAAAGAATCATGACCCAGTTATTGAGTACCCTCAGCACATTGTATGAAATTACACGCAACCTACATTTACCACCCCTGAATAAATTATCAAACAAGCGACAGTAGGTAAAGCAATGTGTAACTTTTACGCCATTTTAAACTGCCATTAATATCGTTAAAAGGATCCACTTGTGAAGTTTGGGTACCTACTTCTCTGGTAAACCGCAGAGCAAAAACAACTGTGATTATTTACATTGTAAAACCACACATAGTTGGAGGTTTTCTTGAGAGGATATTAGGTCGTAATATTAAAACGTATATAGGTAATTGTATAACAAATTCTACAAGTATTTCGAATGGTGGATGTTTGTGTTTCACACTAATACTACAGTAGGGAATTTTAATAAAACTTTACAGTGTAACTTTTACGCCATTTTAAACTGCCATTAATATCGTTAAAAGGATCCACTTGTGAAGTTTGGGTACTTCTCTGGTAAACCGCAGAGCAAAAACAACTGTGATTATTTTCATTGTAAAACCAGACACAGTTGGAAGTTTTCTTGAGAGGATATTAGATCGTAATATTAAAACGTACGAGTATATAGGTAATTGTATAGCAATTTCTACAAATATTTTGAATGGTGGATGTTTGTGTTTCACACGAAAACTACAGTAGGGAATTTTATAAAACTTTACAGTAACTTTACCTAAATTTGAAGGATGTGTCACTAAAATATTTGATTTCAGTGTTAAATATTACATTCTAGTAGTAATATCCAGCAGCCGTTTTAACAATACAATTCATGGATTCAGATTACACGTCGAAATCACTCAAACAAGATACACATTTATAACATATTTATATTCAACAAAAAAACAGGGTAAATGCACACTTAAATTTTGGATTCTATTTTGATATTTAACTTTTACAAGTGAATATTTTGTCTACTTTGTTTTATATTAAAAGTCATCAATCTTGTAGCGTGTCAATCAAAGATTTAATTCAAGGAACTCTACGATTCTACACACGAGTCACGTATGCCAATTGAAAAAGTAATAGTGCAGCACTCAGACTACTCACACTGAAACATTGGAGATAGGTACACTCTGATGAATACTAATTATCTGAGCAAGGACTCGCTACTTCAGATTATGGAAATGCGCTGTTTGTATTGCACTTATGATAGCATGCTACTGAATCATGATAACGCGGGGTTTACTAACAAAACTAAATTGTCAAATTACTAGCTTCTGCCCACAACTTCGTCTGCGCAAGATTAGTAGCAACCTACTTCATCATCATCCACCGAACCTTTTCCCAACTCAGTTGGGGTCGGCTTTCCAGTCTAACTGGATTCGGTTTGAACTTCGATATTTTCTGTGAAGCTACTGCCATCTGAGGCGATATCGAAGTTCTGTAGTTAGGTCTGATTTTGGATTTAGGGCTCCAACTACCCCTAAGCCATAGATGTTTGTATGACAACCGGGACCGAACTGGTCACCCATCCTAAGACCAGCCTGACTCAATGTTGCTTTTACCTTTGCAATTACTACTAGACCACGAGCCCATCCCTTCCTATTTATTACAAACATCCCATACAAAATTAGTTCAGCGGTTTAGGCGTAAAGGCGTAATAAACAGACAGAGTGGTCATCATTAAAGCTTTGTTGTGGAAACGAAAATGTCTATCTAGTTTAATCTGACGTAATAAAAGTATTTGTTTTGAAAGAAATCAATATATTACTACAAAACCTAGTATGTATGCCAAATCTAAGAAGTTGTTGTTGCATTAACAGAATGACAGACGAAAGCCAAACTGTGCACAGGTCTCAAAATGTAGACGATTCGCTGGCTTTGTTTAAAACATTAATTTTCTGAACAAACTGTAGTACATGTATAATTGTGGTACACTTTATGGCCGGGTGGAATACTCGCACACGAGAAACTCTACGCTCAATAACATTAAAGGGTAAACTGGGTGATAATACCATGTATTACAGCGATATAAACTTTATAGTGGTTCCAACCATAAAAATAGGTATTATCAAACTGTAAAGATATTACCTACCTCGATAAATTATGTAGCTGACGACGTTACTAGAGAAATAGTTTCGATATAGTAGGGTAGATAAATTGAGTTAATTTGTCTCGAGAAACGCGGCACGAACAGTAAGCCAATCTTACCTTCTATATTTATTTAACTTTGTTGAATGTATTTAATATTCATGCAGAATTCTAGTCAGAGATTGGATCAATTTATTTGGATTTGAAATTCAATGTCGGTCTGGTATTTTATGGCTATACAATTGAAAATATTTCAAATGTTCTTTTTAGTAGGTATTGTTGTACCGGCGAAGACACGGTATTCCACATACAGCATGGGCGAGTCAGCGCCGGGACCCTATTGTGGGCCTGGGCGCAGATATCCTCTCGCTGGAGACCATGCTGCGAGCCATGGTCTCTAGCAGGAGCCGAGCCTTCTGCAAGCAGGTTATGCTCGTGAAGGAGGCGGCCGGGGCGCTCCAGACGTGACTGCGCTCAAGACCATCGACCTCCGGGGCCTGAGAACGATGGATTATCAACCCACCGTCCTTACAGAAGCAGGCTAGAAGAGCTGCGTGCTGTAGAGCTTCACTCACCGACGCGGGATAAAACCCGACCCCAAGGATGTGGGGTAACACCCGACCACCAGGGAATTCTCCTAGTGCTTACCGGAGGCGCTCGCTTTTTTATTTTTTTTTGCTGTTCTCTCTGAGACAGTCTTGATAATGCCTCGTGTAGAGGCGAAACAACTGTCGACGTTTGAAAATAATGCTACTATATTTTGAAAGGTTTTAACATCTTACTTACCATTACTTAATCTCAATACAATTCGATATCCCTCGCATCGTGAGCACTCATTGTCTATAAAACATTCTCATTCTCAGTTACTCTCCAAATCTCAATCACAGTTTAATTTTATACATGGCACAAGTTACCAGCTTGGGAAGGTTTTAAATATTAATGAACTGATGATGAAATGAATGCTATTACAAATTTAAAAAGTTTAAAACATTTTTTTTTTTAATATTTTACTTACCATTGCTTTGTCATGGATTTTCGCCAAGTAACGCCTGGTTCCATCCAATATTTGTGTGCGATATATTAACTAGTGGTTCTGTGAACCGTAGACTTCGGGAGCGGCTTTGTTAATTCTTAAATTGTATTTATTTGCATGACTTTTGATTTTATTAATATGGTTTACTATGGTTACGGATTGCATTCTTGACAGACCGTAGACTTCGGGAGCTTTGTTTAGAAAATTTATTTTTCAATTTTCTTTATTACTCTTTCATTTTTCATCCAATCCAAAAAATATCATTCATATGTTATTCATTGTAAGCAAGGAGTGTGTGTGTAAAGTTTCATGAAAATCGGTTGATAAATACGGCCGCAAACATGATCTGACGGAATCTACGTAGAGATGTGTACAGACGAAAGAAATTCTCCCCAGTCTGCAAGTTGAAACGGAGTTATATAACACAATAAAACACAGAAACTACTCTTACAACTAGTAATACATAATTGCCAATCCTAACATTATAAGGGTTCCGCAGTAAAAGTCTCGGAACCCTTAAGTTTCGTCATGTCCGTCCATCCGTCCGTCCGTATGCCCGTCCGTCCTCGGCTTTTCTCCCAAACAGTTACTACTAGAAACTTTGCACGGATATTTAAAGGGTTGTTAAATTGTAAGGGCCGATGTTGAATGTGAACCACACCTAAACGTCAAGTTTTTTTCTGCATTTCATTTGACAATTCTCAATTTCAGACTAACTCAATTTCAACCTTGGAAAGA
The DNA here is from genome assembly GCA_963556515.1 of Nudaria mundana. Classification (NCBI taxonomy): domain Eukaryota; kingdom Metazoa; phylum Arthropoda; class Insecta; order Lepidoptera; family Erebidae; genus Nudaria; species Nudaria mundana. The sequence goes on along the minus strand of OY748289.1, from coordinate 1,470,320 downwards.
TACACAATCGAGCAACGCGTTAAAGTTATTCAGGCTTATTATGAAAATGGGCGTTCAAATGAAAAATTCAACTTTTTATGGCCCGAATTGGAAGATATGGATGTGGACGATATATGGTTTCAACTGGACGGTGCCACTTGCCACACAGCTAACGAAACAATGGCTCTTTTGCGCGACAAATTCAATGGCCGTGTTATCTCACGTGGTGGCGATGTTAATTGGCCGCCAAGATCATGTGATTTGACACCGTTGGACTTCTTTCTTTGGGTTTATTTGAAAGAAAAGGTGTACGTCGATAAACCAGCAACAATTCAAGAGCTAAAGGATGAGATAATTCGGCACATTAACGGCATAGAACCTCAATTATGCCTCAGCGTCATCTAAAATTTGGACCATCGGATGGAGGTGTGCCGCCGAGGTCGCGGCGGCCATTTGCCCGATATTTTGTTCCATACATAATTGAACCATACCAATATTATCATAATAAAAAGAAATGACAATAATTTCCTAAATAATTTGTGTTTTATTCAAAATCAACATTGGCCCTTAAAATGTAACCGATATATTGACTACGCCAACAAAGTACTAAATCAAAACTTAAAAAAATATTTTTGATTAAAATGGGGAGGAAATTCTTTTCTCACGTGAGAGGTATCACCTCATCGTGAGAGGTATCATTAGATAGGTCTTTTAAAAAAATTGAGAGCTTGCTCAGATGTTTAGCTTTGAAGAGCATGTTTTAGTGAAAACAGAGAGTCTAAAATCTAAACGGCTGGCGTGAAGAACCTGAAAAAAAATTCATGCTGGTAGTCTAAGTTACAAACTTTGAAAGAAAACTATAACGGATACTATCCGTTATAGTTTTCCTTCAAAGTTTATAAATTTGTTCAGGAGTTATAGAGGCTTTTATGGGTAACTACGGAACCCTATCTTATGCGTGGCTCGACACGCACTTGCCTGGATTTTTTAAGACTACGAATTGAATGAACAGTTTTACGGGACCACGAATCAACCTTAATTTTGTTTGATCATTATAATACAAAATATCTGGTTGCGTGTCACACTGTTTGTTTCCGAACTTCTCCGAACCAGCTTGACCAATTCTTATGAAAAGTTTTGTGCATATTTGGTAGGTCTGAGAATCGGTCATAAATTATTTTTTAGACCCCAAAGTGATAAGGGTGGCCTATAGTTAAACACCGTCAGCCAGGTCAGCTGTTAGTCGTTAAAAGTTTAATTAAAAGCTCAAACTCAAGGTGTACTATATGGTACACCTTGAGTTTGGTACTATATGGTAGCAGGTAGCTACCTAAGTACTTGAAATTTATTTTTTTCAAATTAAAGAGCATATCAATTTATTACAAAACAGTACAATTTTAACCTGTCTGTTTCTTTCTGTTACCTACGCTAATCTCCAATAATAACATTTTACCACAATCAAATGGCAGAATAAAGCTAATATCATAGTAAGGTTTTCCATGTAGGCAAAGGTGCGAGCATCAGGAAAAATAAATAATAGAACCTTCGGCTGTTACACAGTAGACTGCCCTTGTGCGTAGGCGAATTAGGTATATTATCGTCTGCGACCAACTCAAGAGGAAAACTACATAAAATTTGAATAATAGCACCCGGATAATAGTCTTTGGAATGTTTTATTGTGTAGGTAACAACGAGAGAGCTTAAGAATAAAATTTATATTAACAGTTACTAGTTAAAATTGATTTTGGCTGCCTCGGCTAAAATTACCACCGATACTAAAAGGTTAAAGTTCGGTACGTTCCGATTGCAAAAGAAAAAATATTTAAGATAAAATATTATATTTTATAGACGTTCGTAAATTTAATTATAATAACATGTTTGAATGTGAAATTTTATGTGACATTATTATTATGTAGGGTAAACCAGTCAATTGTGCCCCACCATTCGAAGAAATAAAATAAAAAATGGTATTATTTAAAACATGTTTATTAAGGTTAGTCTTAACCTTTAACTCAATTTGCTTAACAAATACTAAAAATAACTTCCTACATGTAATGAAAACCGCTGAGATCAACGATTTCTTAAAGTCTAGGGTCGGACACATATCACGGATACATCAGTCATAATAATGTGCCCCAGTGATTATTCTAGAGAAAATCCGGTCTCCGATGCGTTTAATGCGAGCTACGTAGGTCACACTATAAGTTTTGCGTAACTTAAAAAAACAACATGTTAAAACTAAAATATTATGTTTATTGCTTTTCAAAATACTCTTCTTTACATTTTAAACATTTTTTCATGCGATCGAACCATTTTTTAAACAGGAGGACCACAGATCTGAAGGCATGTTTTCTACGTGCTGATCGAAAGCTATCACTGCCTCTTCGGAGTTGGTAAAAGTGAAACCTCTCATCAAATCTTTGATTTTGGGTCAAGTACAGAAATCACAGGGTGCTAGGTCGGGGCTATGCGCAGGATGGGTGACGAGTTGTACTTTTTCGGAAGCTAAATATGACTTTGTTTTGTTAGCCGTGTGTGAAGAAGCGTTGTCATAATGTAGGAGAACGCGGCTTTTGGGTCGTCTTTCGCGAACTTTTTCTGACACCCTGGGTAAACAAATGGTAGAATACCACTCGGCATTAACACTCTTTTGACCTTCAAGTTTAATTGTACAGATGGGACTCGTAGCTAAGAAAAAAAACGCGATCATTTTTTTACCGACGTTTCTCGCCTGCCTCACTTTTGTTGGCTTGTTCTTATTTTCAAACACCCATTCACAAGATTGCTGTTTGTTTTCGGGTTCAAAACAATAAATCCACGTTTCGTCTCCTGTGACAATGTCATAAACAGCATTAGAATGTCCGTGGTCGTATTTTAGTAGCATCTGTGAGCGCCATTCCACGCGAACCCGCTTCGGCTCCGCTGTCAGTTCATGTGAGGTCCAACGACAACAAAGTTTCCTAACCTCAATTCTTCGTGTAAAATTTTCTGGATTTGACTCAAACCAATCCCCAATAGTCCTCAAATTGTCTCATAGGTAATCCGCGGGTATTCTTCAATTAACCGCTTAACAGTAGCCACATTATTTTCGTTGACGGCAGTTGACGGCCGCCCTTCACGAAATTCGTCATGTAAAGAAACTCGACCTCTCTCAAGTTCACCAAACCTGCGCCTAACGGTGCTCAAACAAGGTGCTTCTCTCCCAAAAGCATTTTGAAGACGAGCGGCACAGTCTTGCGGAGAGAGAGAACTTTTAAAATCATAAAAAATCATCGCTCTAAAATCTTTTCGACTTAATTCCATTTTCGTTGCATACGTAGAACTTTGATGTGATAAAAACAATTGACAAATGATTTCTCGCCAATTTTTTTTTTTATTACTAAGAAGGTTGCAACGTTTAAAAAAAAATAACATTCGAAATTCAAATAGTTCCGATTAGCGAGAAGTGCAAAACTTTTAGTGTGCCCCATGTATAAGTCTCAATCCATTTAAATGTTCTGCTTGCTTTTCCATCTTCTTACTGTGTCTACGTAAGGTTGGATCCGACTAGTCTCATTCAGTTTCATTTTGGTCAGGTGTAAAATATTAATTGAATGTGAAATAATGTAATTGAATGTGAAATAATGTAATTGAATGTGATATATAATGTGCTTAAGTGTTAATTCTTATGGGTCCTGGTTAATAATTTTAGTTTTTTTTTAATATTTATTGGCAAATTTTTGAGATAAGAATTTAGTCAGTAGAGTAAGCTTTTGTTAAGATTGATCCCTTAGTTGTTTTGTCGTGTTTTATATTTAGCTTAGGGGGCTACTCACATCCCTAAAAGCATGGGGTATCAAAAGGAACAACTAATCTTTAGTAAACCTCAGAAACCAATAGCACTATGTACACTAAAAAGTTAAATGCTTATTTCGCTATTTTAAGTCACGTAAATGAATTCACTGTGTAAAATCATGATATTGTCATTAATGGTAGCAAAGAATCTAGATTATTCAGTCAATTTAAAAGTTACCGAATAAAATTTTACGGAATTTATATTTCTTACATTATCATTATTTTTTTTCTTTTTGGTTGTACATTATCATTGACTTTGTTGTATACGGTGACAGCGTATACGACGACCGCGTTGGTCTATGTTGACTTTATATGCTTCCACTAATTACATTCTTTTGAATGTTATAGTTATTAATCAGCCACCAAAAAAATTTACACCATCGGTCTTCAAATTATATAACTACACATTTCGTTAATAGGGTTATTTTTATACACACTTTTGTGTGTCTGCGGTGAAGTATTTTAGAAAACTTATGTACGTACGAGTGTAATTTTGTCTTATTATTACGCATTTGGGTGCGTGACCTACTAATTAAACAAAGAATATTTTTTGAGTTAGCTAATCATTATGACATGAATGACGGAAAATATGTGTTTCGAAACCAATTTTCTGGTTTGTAATTTGAGCCCACGCTTGTCAACTACATTGCACAATAACAATAGGAACAAAAATTATACATGAAGCATAAACCAAGGTCTGATTTAACCATTTCCTTGTTCATCTAAGAATATTTCAACATCAGTTGTAAAACGTAATGTTATTAAGTAAATAAGTTTAGAGAAACAATCATTGTAATTTACTCGCAACTGACATCTTCAAGATTTTGTCAGTAACAATTCCTATAACCGAAAGTCAGCCAAAACAACCAACAAACTCACATTCACAGCAACTATAAAATCAATACACGGGGACAGGGACCGAACTAATGTCCCCTCATTTATTATTAGAAACCGTTAACCTCATTACAGTTACTGCTCGCTCTCACATGCCAGCGATACTGTCAATTACAGACCGCAAATGATCAGTAACACATAATTGACACGTCGGAACCAAATGCTGTGTGCTTAGCAACTGTGTGACTAAGCGTGAGGTTGGCAATTATTAATGGTTGTTATTGATTATAATATTATCCATTCATACATTATGATAACTCATAGGAGTGATGTGTGGAGTAAGTATAAAGGTGAACGCACACTTATTCGAGCCGAACGCGTCGAACGAATCGAAGTTAAGGAGGCCTCGCACACATATCCGCACCGGAAGAATTGACCACCCCGAAAGAGTCGACCGCGTCGAAAGAATCATTTCTATTTCCTTTACGCCTGTCGCACTGTTATTACATATTATTATACATGTTATTCGCACGTTGCTCTGTCGTAGTGTCGTACCCGTACGCAACTGATAGAATGCAAGCGCATCGGTCGAATCGGCCGCATAAGCCGCGCCGAAGCTGATGACGTCATCCGAATTCGTCTAGGATCTAGGATCTAGGATTTCTGGGGTTCTTCCAGATTCGGACGATTCGACGCGGGAAAGTGTGCGAGGTTTCATGAGATTTCATATACAGAATTCTAAAATTCGTTTCATTTGACTCGTTCGACGCGTTCGGCTCGGATAAGTGTGCGTTCACCTTAATGCGCATTATACACCGCTATTTTACTAGTACTTTTGTTGAACCCACTTCTTTTAACGAGCATCATAGTGTTTTGGGCACCAATGAGTGATCTTTTTTTATTTCGTGTTAAATATAGATTGAGTCATAAAAAGTCAAAACTCCTCAAGTTATAAAAATTTGTCACTCTCAATTCAAGGGTCTTCAGTTACCTAAAATGTGGATCACTCCTTTGGAATAAAGTAGGTTATACTGGCTGTACAATTGAATAATCCGATGATGATTTTAGATAAATATTATAAATAAGGCTGTGAACCTAAATGAAAACTCATGTACAGTACTCATATTATTTGCGTCTAATCTGATAGCTATAACTTGTCCGTAGGTATCACTTACAATATTCACACTTATATCACAAATGGGATAGGCAGAATTCCATTAATCACCCACAGCTGGCCCGTGGTTTTGTTGTTCCACAAATAAAGGATCTATTAGGTGTTATTCTGTAATAATAAATTTCCACAGACAGATTCAGAACCTTACACACCTACTTACGAACTCCGTCCATCAACTAGGATCTTGTATTTGTTGGTTCAGTTTCAATTAGGAAAAACATCCTTTTTTAATAATGGTATTCGTAGGTCCTCATAACTCATAACTAATGAAAGATTCTTCACCGTTAATGAAGGACTGCCATTAAGTAGAGCAGTGTGGACGCTGAGCCTTGATTTCCTCAGGGAACTTCAACAGACCGTTGCAAAAATTGAAACTGAACGTAATTTTATAATGATAACAACATTTTCCTTTTTAAACTTCTAAGAAAATTATATTTTCTGAGTTATATTCTTAATTTACATTTTCGACTTTACAAGATTAAGTTAGTGTTAGTGGTTCTTGCTCAATTTATTGATTTGTTTGTAATATTCAAAACTTGATATCTCTGAGATGTTTACTCAGTCTCATAAAGCCCCCCATATACGGTACAATTCATCGTTGCGATCCATCGCTACCGACCGATCGAAACGATTGATCTGTAGTGTTGCCGCTCATACACGAAGCGATTGGTCATTACGATCGATCATTTATACATTTGAAATGGAACGATAAAGACGTGCTCAAAAATTCAATACGTGTCCTGTAAAATGGAAAACGAACTTCTTTTCTCGTCTGTGGCGGTAACTTTTATTATGTTACAGAAGAAAATAAGAATACCTGGTAAAGTGTGGGTTAAGAAATGGCTATTAAAGCGATATCAGTATTCACATGTAAATATTTTCAATGAATTAAGGAACAAACATCGAATCGTTGATCGCAAGAGCCAATACACTATCGATTCATCGTTACGATATTCATGATTGCATGGGTTTTTGTTGCGATCTCCGATGTCGTCTGCGATCAAGTAAATCCTTAACGATCGTAACATACATTACAGATCCGTCGTTTCGATCGGTCTAAAGCGATGGATCGTAACGATGAATCGTCCCGTATATGGGGGAATTAAGACTACATAGTTACTATACCACCTAGTCCAAAACTAGATCCAGAACTAATAATTATACAATTTGAATCGCAAAAGCTATAGTCTTGGGTTGGACTTGAACCAGCGACTGTTCCCTTTTCAAAGGAACATTTTTTTTTCTATATTTTTTTCGAGGCTCTGGTCCATAATGGGCATGTCAGCCTCATAGGAGGAACGTTCTACCAACTGACTAAGACACCACTAGCCCAAGACGAATGTAGAATGTAGATAGAACTATTGTAACGGGACTACCTGAAGATGAATAGATTGCGTCACCCGCCATTCTAGTTCGTACTACTGTGTTAGTACCGGCGATGAAACTAGATGGCGCCACCAGTGTATTTAAATGTCACTGTTAAGATTCTCGGAGGGTCAATGACACATCACTCGAATCTAATTGCCACGAGTAGGTTCTAGAAGAGTGTGCCGGGTATAACCACTGCTTGGGTATCCATCCACGTGTGCCTTTAGGACTGACTCTAGGACAGTAAAAGGCCATTCACTCCTGCTGGGTGCCATATACCTACTTGAGGGCGCTCGTAGGAAAGCCGGATTGTAAGTGGGTGTATTTTTTTTAATATATTCTTATTCTGTACATAACGATATCTTAGGTACCCCGTTTCGCCACCGCCTTCTACAAGTGGTGCCCTCTCTCTATGAGGAGGTCCATCTGAAATCTAAACGCTAGCGTGAAGAACCTGAAAAACATCATAATGGTTGTCTATATACTGAACTTTTAAGGAAAACTATAGTGCTAGTTCAGGGGTTAAAGAGGCTTTTATTATGTAACTACACAACCCTAACTTAAGCATGGCTCTACACGTATTGGCCGGTTTTTATTTTTGTAATCCACAAACAATCTTTTTATTTGCTTTGAAGTTGTCAATTTCTAGAATAAACGTAAACTTCAGAATAATTACTTATATTTTGTTTAAATATCTCATAGGGTTCGGCAGACTATAATTTAATTATATTTATGATAATTTTGTACTTATTAAAACATTGTTTTGTTGAGACCAGTTTGCTAAAACTTTGGTGCCAACATTAGTCTTCACTCAACCATCTTCCAAAGTTGGAATGGATTATTAATAGAAAAGTTAAACATTATAAATCATTTTGTGAAAGAAAACATGTTTACGGGACAAAGTTGTTTGTATCGAAGGCGCTACGGGTGGTTTCTCATAAAAAGTTCCTTCTTACCTAATACTAATTTAACTTTCAAATAGAATTAACTCATCTTGCTAGTGTTTGTATTGTGTAAATTTTAGTACTCGCTTTTAGTATATTTGTTGATAAGTTACTACATGTCCCTTCTATGGTAACTTATTCAGTTTTTATTGAGCGTAGTGAGCGAAGCGAGGGAAGCTCAATCTTAGGCGACTCATGTATGACTCTGAACCGATCTCCTTCAAACTTACCACAGTGATAATGTGTGGCGTAAGGGTGGTTTAGAACAAAAAAAAAACAAAAAATGTTTGAACATAAAAAAATAAATCGTTGTCGTTCGAAAATTTAACACTTCGCTCAGCTCACTTTTTTTGCAACAGCAGCATGCATTGCATACTTAGTTTTATTTTATTAGACAGTAAACATGGTTTTACCATATTAACAGATGTTTGTTAGCTCATAGACAAACTTTTTACGTCGCATTCTAATTTATGGAAAAAAATATCAGTACAAAAACATAGTTTATCATCAAACTAAGTTTTTACAGCTTAGGAAATAGTAAACGTTACAAAGTTATGGTAACGACAGTGGGTTCGCAACATTTTATGGCACGGTATAAACCCAGTCAACTGTAATACCGAAGTCTAATATAATATAAAGGAATATTCCAATGTAACGATTTGAAACTACGAGTATTTAAGCGAAACTTACAAGTTTTTAGAACCAGTTTGTTAGGAAAGATATTTATGAACATAATCTGATATACCTACCTAGATGTTTAGTAGCCAATAGTTATGTAAGACGGTGACCTATTTCTGTATTTCGAGCGCGTTTGATTGCCTCTACTTAGTCTTGCAGGGAAATAGGCGTGATTATTATGTGGCTTTGTATGTTTATGAAACTCATTTGAAGCTAATGATTATCATCCTTTTTAGCTTATTCTTGGTATTTTTTTTAGTCCGAAACTCCCAGGACTTTAATTGGCTGTGCCACAGCGGCTGGCACGTAAGGTTTTGTTGCCTTTCATCAACATTTCATCGCAAGGCAACGGTTTTCAAATATTTTTTCAAAATTACAATATTGCTGCTACATTTTTTTTTTATTTATTCGACCATTTTGGACATAACCCATTATATGTGTGCTTGGTGATGGCAATGGCTTGCCCCCTATGTGGGACTAAAAATACTGGCAAACTGTGAGTGTGTAATGCACCTCTACCTACCGCTTCGGGGATATAGACGTGATATGTGTGAGTGTGTGTCTTTGTAATTTTACTAAATATTGAGAGTGGTACCTTGTAACATGGTATTTTCGCTACACTCCCACAATACAAACATTTGTGTTAACGGATCGGTTTTCAGTACTGTCAGTCGTCATCTAGCTGTCAGTTTAAGACAAGTCTAATGCTTGGGACACACCATACTGAATTATACGCGTTGTATAGCGTCCTCTATCGGATTTAGTGAGAACTTAGCTAAAGTACTAACTAGCCATATCAGACAGTTTCTAAAGAAAAAAGATATATGTCTTTGGTAAAGCAATTTGTTTGTTGATCTGTTGTTGAGTTCCGATTAGTAAAGAAATAGTTCCTTGTTAAAAACTGGTTGTGAACTGGGTCGTGGTGTACAGAACAAATAATTCGAAACTTTATAAAATGCCAGCGCGCTCAGTCAAGGCTCTCTTTATTTGCTCTTCATCTCTACGCATTACATCTAACCAAAAACAACAGTCTTACAATACTTTTGGCATATTTTATTGTTTTATACGAAGCAATCATCTACGCGTGTAAAAAGTTCTCTTTACCGTGATCTGTTACTTGTTGGAAGTTCAAGATTCTGTAATTATCCAACCCCATCAAATTTGGACAGCGTGGCAGAAGGGAGGTTATTTTTTGTTGTAGGCAGCTAAGGGCTTGTCACTATCTCGTTATATAACCTAATCTTGGCGCCGGGATTCTGAGGATTGTTGGATTAGTTGGACCATTATAAATACTCGCAATAGAAAGTCGCAGAGTACGTCGTGGAAATACGAGGTAACCTTGGGCCCACAAGACAGCAGTTTGAAGGTCAAACTGCCACCGTCAGCTGACTTCGCAGACCTTCACTGAGCTAAGTACTTTTATTAAATTGTGAAAGCAGGAGGACGCTGTCTTAAACAGCCACCCATTTCTTACAAAAATCTGTGTTAACATACCGGTGTATAACCTCTCAAGAGTCTTCAGCTACAATTCAAAATTCAAGACTGTAATAAGTGAATCTCTCTCAGTAATTTAAGTAATAGGCTAGCCAATACCTACCTATTTTTTTAAACTAAATAACCTACCAATTTTTATATACTTATTTTATATAGTTATTACCAATATAATCTCTAGAAACCCTCTTACTGTGCCTGATTGAATCTCCTATCGTCACACACACTGTTCACATATGAACAGTGTGTGTGACGCCCTGGCACCCTGGGATAAGTAAGTATAAGGTCTCATAAGCCTCTCCGACGATCCCGCTGGTAGCTGAGGTTGACTTCAGTGTTACAACCTACTACAGGTGGTACGGTGATCATAACATAATTTGACTACTTTGCTATGTTGATGGTAACATAAATTATAATATTTCATCACGACTATATTCCCAAAGGGGTTGGCAAAATTGCATTAAACACCTATACTTTGTCAGTAATTTTAGTTTGTCCCACGTAATAGGGCGCAAACCTATTTCCGTTACCGGGAAGCATAGAAAATCTATAACTGCTCTGTTCTACCAACCAACCAAAATTCTATTAGCTAGGATAGACTCTAATATTATATACCACTAAATGGAATTTGTGCAGTCCCAGCGAAATGAAATCCCAGATTCCTATAGAATTGTTTTGTGGAAAAGTGTTCGAATTGCCTAAAATCTACATTAAAGTCTCATTAGGTTTCATAGCTGAAAGTTTAAAGACTACTAACCTTACTTAATACTACCACAACAGAGAAAATTTTCCTAAAACGTTAACCGCATTTAAATACGAATCGGTGTTTAAAGTTTCCTCATTTCTTTTAAAAAGATTAACACGATAAGATGCCGTAACGTGATTCGAACGCAAATTGCTTTTACATTTAAAATCCAAGTCCGTTTTTTTTTTATTTTTACTTTTTAAAATTTCTGTTTTGTACACATTATAAACGTAAGTCAACCTATGTCCACGAAACGCCGGGGAATAAATTATTATATTACAGAGAAGTATGAGAGGTATGTATTATATATATCTCAATAATCTCGTAACCCGTTTGTCTTACGTTTATAATGTTTTATTTATGTACATTTTTTAGTTTCATTGGGAAAAGAAAAACATTGTAAAGAATCGAAATATAGATAAGTTACCTTTGAAAACTAGAACTATTCAGAGCACCTTCTTTAAATAATTGGTATCACTTTTATTGGTATCATTGACCACTACGTTGATGTTGTAGATATCAAAGAAAGTTCAACTTCAATTCTCTTGATAGCTCCATGATAGCAATTTAGATTCATAGAATGTATTTACTTCTGGAGATCTTATTAATACTGTTACGATTGTTTGCATAGGCCCAATTAAAAATGGGTGGAATGCGTGAAAGAGGATAATTACAACGAAGTGAGTGACTGAGAGGAAATTACCTAAGACAGGAATTTGTGTTGGAAGAAAAGATGGTACACCGACCACAAATAATTAGGAGAAATGGCAGGTAGTTGATGACAAATGTATGCACAGTGGTCTCACTAAGATCAGAGCCAACCTCACCTACCCATCAATGATTATGATAATAAAATAATTATGTAAGTATTAACTTTTTTATTTTGACGTTTCGGCCATGTTTTACTCAAAATCTCATAGTAAACTCACATTATCTTCCGTAACTCTGTTATCAGTCGACAAACGGTATTAATGTTCAATTCAAGTTACGTTCACTTCCTTTGCGGTTATCAATCTTCACAAGTTCCAGACGAAGTTTCTATCTGATTTCGCTGATTCGATAATAGAACTTTGTTTGAGACAAGAAGGTAACTATTTATTATGAAATACTGACTGGAGCGACATAGTCATAATTGTGGCTAAGCTCCCTAAATACAAAAAAAAGAAAATACTGACTGAGTTAAATGAACTCCTTTAGATTTCAAAATTTTTCGCATTCCATTTTACTACTGCATAGGTGCGAGGCGTCGTATTATTCTTTCGCTAAAAATCTTTCGCGTTTTGTGTAGTATACAAAAATACATCAGAGAACTATCAACTTATTCGTGTAAAAAGAAAATTATGTTTTACCCATATCAACATTGGACAAGCAGATTGCAAGCAGATTGGCGTATCAAGCGTATGAAGACGGTCCAGCTGTATAACGCGGAAGGGTTTGAAAGGCTACTTAATCATCTCATATCTCCTCTTATTTGATTATCAATTTTTATAAAAAGTTTTACTATGCATATTTCTGTGGTTTATAGTTTTCACGCGTCGTGTATAAGTTGTAGCATCTTGCTCGTAAGGTACGTTTTTACCTATACAAATTATTGTACCTACTTACCTACTCGTGATTAGAAAAAAGTAACCGTGAGTTTATTTGTCTGGTTTTTTTACGGGCTCTAGCTTTTGCCTTGGGAATCTGGCATTCAATGTTAAATTCGAAGTTCATAAATGTTACGTTAGTTAACCAATTACAAATGTAACTATTATTAAAATAATCACACAGTTTAAATATTTTTTATGTAAATTCCTAGTTAGGAGCGTAATGTTCGTACAATTTAAATTCATTTTGATTTACTCCATTCGTAAAAATGTACTCGCATTTTACGGTTTTTTTTTTTTTTTTTTTTTTTTTTTTAATCCGCGGCTTGTAGCTGAGGCCGCACCTAAGTCCATTGCCGAGTGCCTCCGGTAGATACTGAAAGAATTCCCAGTGGCACCCGGCGGACCTTGGTCACTTGAGTGGCCACTGCGTGGTGGTCGGGTGTTACCCCGTATCTCTAGGGTCGGGTTTTATCCCGCGTCGGTGAGTGAAGGCGTGCATGGGGTGAAGCCCCACATCACGCAGCCCTTCTAGCCTGCTTCTGTAGGGACGGTGGGTTGCTAATCCATCGTCCTCAGGCCCCGATCATGGAGGTCGATGGTCCTGGGCGTAGTCACGTATGCGGCGCCCACGCCGCAGACTTCGGAACTCAGCGGGGAGGATACGCTCCCTCGCCCTTCCGGCCGTCTCCTTCACGAGCATAACCTGCTCGCAGAAGGAAACGGCCGCGTTCCACTGGCTCTCGCTAGAGACCATGGCTCGTAGCATGGTCTCCAGTGAGAGAGTATCCACGTCCAGGCCCACAACGAGGTCCCGGCGCTGACTTGCCCACGCTGAGCATTCCACCAACGTGTGGAATGCCGTGTCTTCGCCGGAAGCCTCGCAGTGTTGACACGCGGGTGTGACCTCACGATGCATGCGAAACAGATACCCACCAAAGTTTCCGTGCCCGGTGATGATCTGTGTCGCACGGTACGTGAGGCCACCGTGCTGCCTCTGCAGCCAGTCCTCCATGATCGGTCTCACCGCCGCGATGGTGGTGGTTCCCCACTTAGGTTGCTCAAGTCGCACCTTCCATGTCGCATTTTACGGTAGAACAATTATTTGAACATTGAAAATTTCCAAGAAATTGATAGAAATATCGTAAATGTAAGTTGTTTTTATTTGCCTAGAGCATCGGTACTAGAACACAATGTTAGTTTAAATACGATTCAATGACTTTTTTTCCAAAAAATACACAGTTTTACCAGTCTTAGATAATTGACCGAGAGAGCAAAGCATCTATATTTCGAGACTCGACAATTTTGCTTATCTTTGTGTCTTTCATCTCATCATAAGCTCAAGATGATAAGGCCAGAGATACAAACGCCATCACAATACGTATTACAGGACTCATTAACGTACATACAATAATTCAGTAAATACGTAGGTACGAGTATTTAGCAGAAATGTGTGCGTACTACGTGTTACGGACGTATGGATCTAAATTAGGCATAAGCAAACATTGGTAAGAATTTGCATATATATTGGGGACATAACTTAGAATTACTTATTTTGGATATGTCGTCATGTCGTCGCAACTTCTTCTCGTCTAAAATACTTCAGTGCCTTAAGACAAAGGTGTACATCCAATGACTGATGGCTTACGGTTCTGAGACGTAGTGCTTCTCGAAAGATCTCTTTAGGAGGCTTAATGTCGTGCAGCGAGCTATGGAGAGGGCGATGCTAGGTATTAGGAAGGAGGAGATCCGTAGAACAACCAAAGTTGCTGACATGACCCAAAGGATTGGTAAGTTGTAGGCTGAAGTGGCAGTGGGCCGGCCACATAGCACGAAGCTCCGAAGGTCGATAGGGCAAAGCGATTCTCGAGTGGAATTCCCGCGTACTGGCTTTTTTTGTTTTTTTGTGTAAGACGGTCACCTACCAGATGGACCGACGAATGAGTAAAAACGCTAGGTCTCGTTTGACGCAGGTGACAAAGGACCGGTCACACTGGAAACTCATTGGTTAGGTCTATGTTTAGCAGTGGACAGTGATGAGCTGAAATTATGAAACGCAGACAAAAGCATAAAATAAATTAAGTTCCTATTGGTTAGCCAATACTGGGTATTTAGTATAAACTATTATGAGATAAAAATATTATATAATTAAAGTAAAAACTGATAACTTTTGTATCAATGTTCTCTAATTCATACTTTATATACCTAATTTATTCTTTCGATTTTCGGCAATTGGTAACTTGGTCGACAATTTTTCAAAAATGTAATTCAGACTTTGCTATGGATTCCATTCCTGGTATCTACATTCCAAGAAGTAAGTAAATAAATTTTAAAATGTGTCACATGTTCCTCTCTTTGTACTTTATTTGCTCTGACATCATTCACCGGTACATTTTGTTCTGCAATTGCGTATTTAAATTTAAAGATATATTTAAATTCCATCAATATTAACACTCTCGTATTGTGACGAAACGTAGCGAAGTGTGAAATGTATTCGACAGACAGTTTGTCAGGAATTTAATTGGTCAACCACTTCATTATTCTGTAGCGCATTTCATTTAAATAAGTGTAATAGATAACTGTCACATTATAATCACACATATTACCACGAGGGAGTAGACAAAGCTGTATTACACACCGTGTCCATACTCCGCCGGTAGACTCGTTGGTCCCACATAGGGACACGCCTATGTCGTTACCGGGTACTACCTCTAAATACAAAAACCAGGGAAGTGCGTGTCGGGCCAGGCAACAGATAGGGATCCGTAGTTACCTATAAAAGACTATAACTCCAGAACTAACAGACTTATACCATCCGCTATAGGCTTCCTTCAAAGTTTATTACATAGACTACCCTCATGATTTTTTCCAGGGTTTTCACGACAACAAAATCATGATTTTTTAAGCTAAATAATAATGTTTTAAAAATACTATCTAATTTATGGAATAATATTTAAAATTATGGGGTAGACGTGAGAAAAAAATATCATCCTCACTTTACAGGTACGAGAGGTACCCCAAAAAAAAATATTTTTCAGAATTTTATTTTAGCACTTTGACGGCGTAGTAAATATACATATCCATACAAAGTTTCTTGTTTCTAGCACAAACCACTTGGGAGAAAAGCCGAGGACGGACGGACTTTTACTACGGTACCCTGAAAAGTGCACGTAAGTTTGTGTGAACTAAAATAAATGAATGTTTTAGAATATTCATTCCTTTATTGACTTCTTCAGTGAAGATACTCGTCAAAGAAACACTTCTTTATCTAACACTTGTGGTCGCCCGCGACTTCGTCCGCGTGGTAATTTGTATTTTTTCCCGTTCCCGTCGCGCCGCGTCATATTTTGATCAATTCACACAATATCTTTATAAATTGTAGCCTATGTGTTATTCTGATGTATAAGCTATATTATTGTAAAGTTTCATTAAAATCCATTCAGAAGTTTTTACGTGAAAGAGTAACAAACATCCATCCATCCATACATACATACATACATACTTACATACTCACAAACTTTCGCGTTTATAATATTAGTAGGATAATGTATAATAAATTATTGTAGTAAGTCAACATGGTGGCGGCATGTGGCGGTATGAAGCAACATGATGAATCGCGGGGTAGGAGTAGTTCTCGCCGCCCGGGTGACTCGATTGCATAATAGTACATTCTTTGATGTGCATTTTGTATTTTAGCGGAATTAGTTCCAATTTTTATGTTCACTCTTAATTGGAAGTATTTTCTTAGCTCGTTGTTGCATTTAGCGACTCGACGCCGAGACAACTTTGTAGGTATTATTTGGTATAACAAAGAAGTTGACTGTGTGACATTGTTAGCCCATAATATATATTATGTACTACTTACTAACTGACTAGTTACCATGTTGTTATCTATTCTATACGTGTTGCTATCGGTTTCAACTAAAGGAATGGTGCCACAACATAACAAGACCTCATGAATAATTTATAGGATATTATTAAAAAGTTTGTGTTGTGAGTTCAGCAAACCAAACTACCTCTCGCAGACCTCTTTTGTAAGTTTTATGAATTAAAAAGTTACAGTTAAAGCATAAAGTTGGTAGTTACCTACTGTGGTTAAATAATATGTCTCGGCTTGAAAAATATCATCATTTGGAGCGAGAAATTTCTAGTAGTGTTGGAATATAAAGTTGGATAATATTGTAAGTTTGTTGAATAAGCTTTTGATTATTTGTTAAATAAAAACCGGCCAAGTGTGAGTCGGACTCGCGCACAAAGGGTTCTGTACCAAAACGGCACAAAAACACTTTTGTTGTATGTGAGCCCCGTTAAATATTTATTCTTGATGTTTTGATTATTTCGAAGTCTAGAGACTACACCAATTTTAATAATTTTATAAAAAAAATGTGTTTTTTTTCAAAGTAATACTTTCAGTCGATTCTGTTATCGAATCTGAGTCCAAAATATTTTTTTAATAGGTACTTCACGATGTATAGAAAAAAATCATAAGATTGACAAAAACCTTTAAAACAACTGTAAAACTATAGCAGTAGAACATTGATCCGTCTGATTTTTGGTTTGCGTAAAAAATTAACTCCAAAATAGCCCAAAAATCATTCTTATTAATGATTTTTGGGTTATTTTGGAGTTAAGTTTTTGTTACGATTTCAAATTCATCCTCTAAACTATGATGAGTTATGAGTATTTCTTTTAACTACATTTAATTCATTTATAATTTTTAGTTTTTTTATTCAAACAATAAATGGTTTTAGTCTGGAATCATGCTTAGCAAGAAACTAATTACAAACTTCGTTGAAGAATTTCCTCTATCCTAATTGGTTGAAAATTTTAATAAGAGGCTATAGCCGTCTGAAGCCATCTTCTTGCTAAATTTATTGCCAAAGTTTACCATTGTATGTTAAGTTTACGAACAAGTGCTAAGAATCGTTTTCTTATTTGATGTTGTTTCAGTAGCCAAAAATTATAATTTCTTAAATATTTAGATAGAAATTTGAAGTGATAAAAACGAATGTCAACTCTTGCTTAAATAGAATGAATTACAAAATACTTAAGGCAAATACTACTTATGTAGTGAGCATTTGCTCGGTATTTTGTATCTGACTGCTGGAAAGGTCTATCACTCATATCGACGTTCCCACATTTGGCGCCATGCCACTGAACATCGGATTGACTTATGGCTTAAACGATATAGAACTGGGATTACTTTTGTGTGCATTGGTTTGACAGAGGACATGCTTACAAGTATGGGCACGGTCACAATAATAAATTTTAATATACTAGCGGACGCCCTCATCTTACCCACTTGACCCTTGCTGTTTGTGTTTTAAAAAATCAAATAAATATATTATATTTTACTAAACGTAAGTAATCCTCATGGTCCATCTCGCTCGGTTTCTCCGCCGCGGGCTGATAGCGTGGTTACATGTACATACAGATCTATTCGAGCATCGGGAATGCGGATTGGATCTCACGGTTTGGATTGCGATCAAATGTGTTTATTATAGGGGTAAATATAATATAATTTTAGTTATGTAAGTTTTCTATTTAATATAATAATAAGATTTGGCATTTAACAAATTTATAAAATTAAAAAACTAAATTATAAAATTATATTAGCGATAATTTTGAAGTATATCTAAGACGGCAAATAGACTTGATAAATACCTACCTATGTATATAAATGGTTATATTTATAAACACTACAATAAACATACCTACGTACACAGTTTCATTTTAAACTCAAACAAAGCATTCCTGAATCAATTTAACAACGAAACTTGAAATCTCACAGAGCACCAATCCTAAACTAACTTAAACTACACAGAGCCATTCAACAATAATAACGATGTTTAACTAAACAGTTGGGAGCTGGTAACCACCGACTTTGTTTTTCACTAAGAACTTCATAGTCATCTAAGTATTTCATTTGTTACACTTGTTCTCTTTGTCTATCCTCTATAATGTGAATGTGCTGTAGCTAAAATGGTTATGTAATAAATGAAAATAAGTATGTAGAGAACTCCTTTTTTATCCAAATTATTATGTAAGCTTAACCAGATTTCTAGAGACATTACGGGCTACCAAAGAAGCGTGGGAAAATAAAAACTAATCAATTAACATGTTTTAACAACAAGGATCGAAAGGTTACTTGAATCTCATCTGAACTGTGTGAGAACGGTTTCTAGTAATTTTACCCTGCAATTACTGTTTGTCTGTTACGGTTTCTCCAACCGCATAACTAACAACTAAAGTTAAACAAACCATTTCTAAACCTCATTATGCCACTTAACACGAAAATATTCAATCTCAAAAGTCCATGGGCACATAAAAGTTGCACGGACAACATAATTTTTCATCTTAATAACCGGCACTTGTTTCCAACCACTTGCTTTTATGATGAATTGATATGATTTCGTGTGACACGAAAACGTTTGATAAATGGTTATCTGTGATAAAAAAATACATTTCTTTCTTCGCTTGTGAAGCGTGCTAGTTTATTTGAAAATAAGTAAATTCATGTCGTTTAATATCTCTTGTGTATAACAATATGGAATGATTGATAACCCAACTTGTGTTGTAGCTGGGTAGGTGATCATCTTTATCCTCTAAACCTCTAAGGTCTGCTGGCAGAAAAGTCTTCTCTTTGACTTAAGCACGCCTTTGTGCATATTGTTTTTAATAATTTATTACCAACTTGTGTACATATTTTTATTTTTTTTAATGTACAATAAAGAATAAAGTTCTTTACTTTAATAAAGTGATATTTGTTCAAAAATGTGAGTTTTGTGAGTTTATGTACCCATTGCATTATCAATAAGGCTTGATTTAATTGCCACGGCTACTGAGGTGCCTCTTCACGCTCCGCTTAAAGAACCCAGGATTATATGTGGGAGGAAACACGTGCACATGCAGGGCGTTCCAGGCCACTATCGTTCGGCAGAAAAACGAACGTTTAAAACGCTCGGTTCTCGCGAACATGCTATCCACTGTGTGGGAGTGGCATCTCTGCCCGGCACGCGTTGTTCGGGATCGGAAGGAAGAGGGTGGGATCAGATTGAAGAGCTCTTCAGAACACTCGCCGTGGTAAATACGGTAGAATGCGGCCAAGGAAGCTATTGTTGTTCGGCGCTGAGCTAGCGGCTCAAGGCTTCCCGTTACTTCCGGACAATCTATAATACGGATAGCCCGTCGCTGCATAGCGTCGAGAGCGTCCAGCAGATACTTCGCGGAGCCGTCCCAGAGGTGAGAGCAGTATTCGACGCAGGGTCTAATCTGCGTCTTGTACAGCAGACATCTCTGGTCCGGTGTAAAGAATCTCTTTACCTTATTCAGTATTCCTAGTTTCCGCGAGGCTAGCCCTTACATCTTTCGATTTAGTTTTTATTATTGAGCTCTCGACGAACGTCTATGCCAAGGATGTCAAGGTGGTCCTTCATTGGTAATAATGCATTCTGAAGAGAGGGTAGGGAAGGAAAGGGGATTTCTTCGCTGTAAATGCACACGCCTGTGTTTTGCGGGCATTGAACTCGACC